>CM061142.1:193615491-194069548 GCA_030789695.1 Scilla litardierei
AGACTTCTTGACTCTTCTTCGTAATTCTTGGCTCTTCTACTCTCTTCTTCTAAATTCTCTTCGTTTCTAAACTCTTCTACAAATATCTCACTCTCTCCCCAAAGATCAGGCTGAATTCATCCCTTCCCCTTTCTCCCTCTTAGACTTTAGGGAGGCTGAGCACCCGTAGGGCTATGCCACCCTCACTCTACACACACCCGTAGAATCCCTGTCGTCGTTTGGGTGATGTTGCTCATTCTAGGAGATGTGGAGGAGAAGAAGAGAAAGAAGAAGGAGAAGGACTTGAAGAAGGAGGAGCCATAGGGATTTGGGCTACCCCCTTATCTCTCATCACCCCTACGGTAGGATTCCATCTCCAACTAGTATTAGAGTTGCATGCTTAGTTTCATGTTGTTGTCGTTGTCGTTGTTGTTGTTCTTGTGGTTTTACCTTTTCTTAAGTTAAATTCTGAGTTTTGTATGGTTGTGCGCGGTGAGCAATCCTGAGTTTGTATGGTTGTGTGCGGCGGAGCAATCCTGAGTTTGTATGGTTGTGTGCGGCGAGCGATCCTAAGTTTTGTATGGTTGTGTGCGGTGAGCAATCTTGAGTTTTGTATGGTTGTGCGCGGTGAGCAATCCTGAGTTTGTATGGTTGTGCGTGGTGAGCAATCCTGAGTTTTGTATGGTTGTATGCGGTGAGCAATCCTGAGTTTTGTATGGTTGTGTGCGGTGAGCAATCCTGAGTTGTATGGTTGTGCGTGGTGAGCAATCTTGATTTTTGTATGGTTGTGCACGGTGAGCAATCTTGAGTTTTGTATGGTTGTGCGCGGTGAGCAATCCTGAGTTTGTATGGTTGTGCGCGGTGAGCAATCCTGAGTTTGTATGGTTGTGTGCAGTGAGAAATCCTGAGTTTTGTATGGTTGTGTGCGATGAGTAATTCTGAGTTTTGTATGGTTGTGCGTAGTTTTGGGTGGTTTTGTGCGGTGAGCAATTCTGGACAGATTTACATGCTGATTGTTCTGTTTCGTCCTTCCAATCTAGAATTGGGTTTGCCCTGAAACTTTTATGGCCTAAATATTTGACTGTTACCTATAACTTTCATGTTTAGAACATTTGTTAATTCAGATTGCAATTAGGAGTAAACATTCCATCTTTACAACATGTCGGAATTTCATCCAATCTGGACACAGTTTGGCAAAACGTAGTTCAGTCCATGTACACTCCATAGAAATTGATGAACTTGGTCTCGTTGGAAATATAACAATTTTTTCTATAACTTTACCTGAGTGCACATTTCTATAACTTTACCGGAGAAGGGCAACACGCTCGCTCCTCCCTCAAACAAAGACTCCGGGGCAAGCCTAACACGCTTCGCCACCCAAACTGGAGAAAAAGGGCACAGGCCGAGCTACGCGCTCGCTTCCCCCTACGAAGACTCCGAGGCAGGATCCGTCCTCGCCATCCAAACCGGAGAAGGGCACGGGCTGGGCTACGCGCTCGCTCCCCCCTCTAGCAAAGACTCAGGGGCAAGCCTGACACGCTTCGCCACCCAAACTGGAGAAAAAGTGCACGGGCCGAGCTACGCGCTCGCTCCCCCTGCAAAGACTTCGGGGTAGGATCCGTCCTCGCCTCCCAAACCGGAGAAGGACATGGGCCGGGCTATGCGCTTGCTCCTCCCTCAAGCAAAGACTCCGGGGCAAGCCTAACACGCTTCGCCACCCAAACTGGAGAAAAAGGGCACGGGCCGAGCCATGCGCTCGCACCCATGTACGAAGACTCTGGGGCAGGATCCCTCCTCGCCACCCAAACCGGAGAAGGGCATGGGCCGGGATACGTGCTCGCTCCCCCCTCAAGCAAAGACTCCGGGGCAAGCTTGATACGCTTCGCCACCCAAACTAGAGAAAAAGGGCACTGGCCGAGCTACGGCTCCCTCCCCCTTGCGAAGACTCTGAGGCAGGATCCGTCCTCGCCACCCAAACCGGAGAAAGGCATGGGCCTGGCTACGCGCTTGCTCCCCCCTTAAACAAATACTCCGGGGCAAGCCTAACACGCTTCGTCACCCAAACTGGAGAAATAGGGCACGGGCCGAGCTACGGCTCCCCCTCCGAAGACTCCGGGGCAGGAGCTGTCCTCGCCACCCAAACCGGAGAAGGGCACGGGCCGAGCTACGCGCTCGCTCCCCCCTCATGTAAAGACTCCGGGGCAAACCTCACAAGCTTCGCCACCCAAACTGGAGAAAAGGGGGCATGGGCCAAGCTACACGCTCGCCTCCTCCCCCTTAACAGACCCAGAAGCCTCGAAACCCAAACCAAGGGAAAAGGACAAGGGCATGCGGATCGGGGCAGGCCTCGCGAGGGGCAAGAACCTCCGGTAAATGCACAGTCCCGATAAAACATGCCCCTGACGTGACTTGTCACGACAAAAGGACACTCGGAAAGCCCACCATTAATGACGACACGCCCCCCAAGAGGCACAGGCTGACGCTTTACGCCTGACACCACCTGGCAAAAGCGGGTTCGAAGGGCGTAACCCTGATAAGCCAGCTCATCACCTCAGCCTACGGGGAGCTGTCAGCCCTCGCCATCTATAAATACTCCCCTCATTCTTTTGAAGGGAGAGAAAAAAGAATGGGAGAGCAAGTAAGCTGTAGTCTGCTGACCGGCGCCCCGTTTACGGTATGGGCGCGGTGTCGTTTTACCGCAAGTGCACGGTTAGTGTAGGGTGCGGGTTTATCGAACACAGGGAGGTGGATGGCTTGAATGGCTACTAGCCTCGCCTAGGTCGTGTGCTAGCTACGCGGATAATGTGGGTGAAGTGTAGAAATAAAAGAAAGAAATGAAAATGACACGAAATGAATCCCCGCTAACACGGGCTAGAGCACTCATGACACTTGGCATTTGACTTGACTGAGGGTGAGACATTGCCCCAAATGGTGGTACCTAGCATCCATGGCCCGATATTCCGGTCGGTGCCAAGCACGCTAGGCCTACCCGGTTCCGGATGGTGGGCATTCCCATGTCCATTAACACCTTCCGCAACCGGGAGCATTAAGGCCACAATGATATCTCCCAACACTTCGTCCAAGCCGCTCCCGCACGCGAGGACTCGATGTCAACGCTCGGGGCGTGAGCTATGGCTAGGGAGTCAACCGCCAAGTTTATTCCCCCTTGGGCCGACGGTCAAAGGCGGTCTTTCTCCCGCCAATGACAATGAAACGCCCCCGCGTAACCCTAACGGCCAAATAGGTCAAATGTGATTTCTAGCAATACATCGAAGCGGATCTTGACAGGACAAGCACCGGACCCTAATCCCCAACACATCTAGTGTGTTGCCATACGAATTGGACCCAGATTGCTAGAAATCCCCATTGACGCATTTCATCGAACACATGCCATGCAACCAAGCCAAATGTAAATTTCCAAGCATCAATCCTACCCTAACCCGTATTAGGGTTCATCAAACACTACTCGATGGTGAAGAACATGATAGAAAGCAATAATAATGACAAACAAACATTCACCATCAAGCAAAGCAAATACAACACAAAACAATGAAATGGGAAAACAAGAGAAAGAAATACTTATCTTGAGTTTGAATCTTCAATCCAATACAAGATTTATTAACCAAAAGACCTAATCTAATCTAACCTAAAGCTCCCAAGAGAAAGGGGCAAAAGCCCTAAAAAACTGAAAGAGAACTGCCTCCAAGTCGTGCCCCAACTTCTATTTATAAACCCCCCAAAAAAACTTAACAGTTCGGGTCCAGAACTGTCAAAAAAGGCCCACCCGATCGGGTGAAAACTCACCCGATCAGGTGGAATAAATAGAGAGCTCAGATTCGCAGAAACAGATCTCACCCGGTCGGTTGACAAGTCAACCGATCGGTTGAAGTGAAATTTCAGACATCAGCCAGTTTCAGCACATAGCTACGCTCAGAAAATTCCAGAAAAATCTAGAAAAATCGGATTTGGGCATGCGACCTATCGTTGGAAAGCTAACGAAGATGACGACGCTAGAAAAATAAGAGATCACCCAAAATCCTTCTGGAATGATAGCATATCTTCAATGAATGAGCAGCGGTGCGTGAAAGGAGACGAGAAGGCCACCCGATCGGTTGAAATGTCAACCGATCGGGTGAGCGGCTTGTTGCTTCGGCCGTCGCCTTCGGGAGCATCAACCGGGCGTAGAGGAGAGCGGGTGGTATGATCGGGTCGTCCTTCGGAGGAATCAGCTACAGATGAACCGATCGGGTGAAGGTCACCCGATCGGTTGGAATTCAGCTCCATTTTCCCGAGAACTCTGTTGGGATGAACCGGTCGGCGAACCGATTGGTTGACCTTGCGCTTCGCTCCAGCTTCAGTCCGGGTCGGACACGCATGCATCACCCGATCGGTTGGATGTGTCCAACCGATCGGGTGGGGGCTGAAAAGTGGCAATCTTGGTTGTTTGGCCCCCCTGGATCACGCGTGACTCCTCCTGTTGCTCCGGGGACTTGAGATATCGTCGTTAAACGTCCCCTACGTGGGCAATCTCCTGTAAACATGGAGAAACAAAGAAAAGTGAAAGAAAACGAGAAAATACGAGAAAACGAATAAAAGACAGCGGAAAATACGGAGAAACACAAAAGAAAACGTGCGTGAATATATGAAATATAAACACACGTCATCTGCCCCCCGTGAGGATTGAAAGGGGACGAGATACCCCAACAATCAATCTTGCATTTAGACCCCCCCTTCTCAAGAGCAGTCCACCGCTGGCCCGACCGTGGAAAAGGCCCCCGGTCCTGGACGAACCGCCCCTCCCCGATAGGATATTACTCTTACATACGGGTCACCGATGTGCTATTTCTCTTACACAAGGGACGGCCCGCCTGCCACTCCTCGACTTCCCTCGGACAACTTGAGACATGGATCCTCGAAGATCTGCAGCGGACCGATCCTCCCTTCTGGCGCCCAAGGCGCGCTGACTCTCGAAATCGCCGGTTACGGGGGACGGGACAGCCCTGCCAAATCGCCCCACGGGGCATACCAGCCTCCACCGGCCCGCCCTCCAATGGCCCGCCTTCCACTCCTCTATCTTCCCATAGAGGCTACGCCGCCTCGTTCTCCTCCTCTCCCAGGGTTTCCCTTCGGGTTGGGGATTCCCGGAAGAGACCTGGCAACCCTTCGCCACAGAGGGAGTGAACGAGGACGCAGCGAGCAATGGTAGAGAAGAAAGGCCACGCCGGAAACATGAGTTCGCTCATCTTGATGCAGTTTACAGTGAAGTGGAACGACATCCCAGCCCGTCTGCTGATCGGAACACACTTGCTCAACCATTGTAATCTTGATCAAACATCTTGTAAAAGTTAAAGAAAAGACTCTATCAAGCGAATTGTTAAACTCCATCTGAGCGCGAGCTAACTTATGAATGATTCTCGCCGAACTCCGGGGCGAGCTCGCGAATCTCTGCCATCCAAACCAGAAAAGGGTACGGGTCGAGCTATGTGCTCGCCCTCCCCTACCGATGCGACTCGATATGTCTCACTATCTTTCGATTTTACTTGAATTGTGCAAAGGCAATAAAGTTTACACATTGTATAGCAAAAGTTCACGTTATATTCAAGAAACAACAAGGTTTGTTACCAAGGTAGAGGGGCTAACTTACAAAAAGGATCCCCCTTAGTTCGCCCCCCAGTCCATTACAAAAAGAAAGGAGCAAAAAGGCCCCAAAAATCCTAATAGAGCTCCTACGAGGCCGCCCGGTCACCATCGTCGGGGCCGCCCTACGAAGCACTGCCCGACGCATGATTTCTGGCTCCCGGCCCCTTCGCACTGACCTCGGGGGCTCCCTCTTCCTCCTCATCGTCCTCCTTGTCCTCCTCCTCGGAGGCCGCCAGCGCCTCAAAATCGACCTCGAGCGGAGGGTAGAGAGCTCGGGCCCTTTCCGTAATCCTCTGGAGGCACGCCTTCCACCCTTCTTCTTAGCCCCTCTCCAGTCCCTCCCCCGGCCTATCTCCCGTGCCTTCATCTTGTCCTGGGCGAGCTGGTGAGCGAAGGTCCGCACCTAGTATTGCCGAAATTCCTCTGTCTTGATCGACAGCTCCTCCTTCGCGGCTTTTGCCTGCCCCTCCAGCTCGCTCATCCTGACCCTTCCCTACTCGGCCTCGTTCTCCAGCTCGGTCCGACGGGTGAGCCCGTCCGTGAGCTGCTTCTCCAGCTCCGCGATGTGCAGCCGGTATTCTTCAATCGACATCCTCTGAGCGGCATACGACTTCTTCAGCTCGGTGCGCTTAGCCCTCTCTCGGTCGAGCTCCACCTCCATCCTCGCTACCGCGATCTCAGCCTTGATGATGGCTGAGGTACGGCACTGCAGGGTATCCATCGTAGCAGTGGCCTACACACGCAAATAAAGGAAGGTTAAGCTCGACAATGGAAAACCCTAAGGCACTCCCTGCATAGCCGGTTAGCATACTTGCGCAAGATGCCACGTCACTGTGGCTCCTAGCCGCTTCGAGACAACGTGCGCCAGGGATTCTCTGTCCCTGGGCAGCTGACAGTTCTCGACGATCCTCGCCACCACACCGGCCTCGTTGAAGACCGGCTCGCCCTTTCCCACCGGGTAGGCCGGCATCAAGAGAGCATCCGACAGAAACTTCTCGACATCGGCCTTCTTCGACCGAAACGTCGCCAACTTCTCCTCGCAGCTGGGGTGAGCGGACCGCTCCAGAGCGTACCGAGGGCAGCCATAGGGCCACGGTTCTTCGGCGACCGATTCGACCCCCGAGCTCGAGCCTATTGGGCCCCATTAAGGGACCGAGGTTGGATTAGGAGCCGACGATGGCACGACCTGCCTCTGATGCTCCTCATCGTTAGGAGGTGCCGTACTAATCGGATGACCGTCCTCTGTCTCCCCCGCCTCGAGGTCGATGGTCTGCGGGACGTCGACAGGCCCGATGCCCTCGACGAACCCCCCAGCGCCTACCTCAACGATGGTTGTCCCCTCCACCTTCTTCTTCTTCTTCTGCCCATTGATCCTCTCGGCCTTCACTGACCTTTTCCCCTCCCTCGACCTCGACCTCTTCTTATCGCCCTTAGTAGGCGGTGGAGCGACTTGCTCGTCGGCCCCTTGCTCCTGGGCCGTCTTCTGGTCGGCCATCCTTTCCAGGTCCTCAAAGGAGAGACTCATCGTCGTTTTTGCAAAAAAGAAGAAGTTCAGGGTGAGCTAATTAGAAATGAAAGCCACTTAACTAAGGTTACCTTCGGGCCAGAGAAATCGAGCTATCATCTCTGGGTCGGCAATGCTAGTGTACTGCCTGCCCTCCGGGGAACCGCCTCTAACCTCAATGTCCGCTCCTCCTCAACCTCGCTTAGACGGACTCCCTCCCTCGCCTCGGGGTTGAGCGTACCCTAGTCTGAATTTATCCCCAGGTCGGCGGGTGTGGAGACAAACACAAACGACTTCGACCAGCCCTTGATCTTCCCCAACAGGCCCCCGATGAGGGGGTGACTCTTCCTCACCGACAGGTAATAATACGACCTCAGCCTCTTGACCGCAAAGAAATAGCAGAACAGGGGGAGGGTCAGACTAACACTGGTCCGCGCGCAGAGAATGAGAAACCCTACTATCGTGCTCACCAAATTCGACATCAGCTGGAAAAGTGGTAGCCCGAGGAAGCGCAAAATCTCGAGGTACAATGGGTGAAGGGGGAACCTCAACCCATGTTCGAAGAATGCCACGTACACCCCGAGCTCGCCCTCTCCCACGAAGCATACCCTTTCCGAAGCCGTCGATAGGCAGACTTCGTACGTCGGCCTAAGGTATTTCACTCGCACGGTGGAGATAACGTCTGTCCATGCCAGCGACCTCTGACCCGTTATCTCGGTCGGAACGACCCCAAGCTCGGCCAAGGTTATGCGGACCCCTGCGGGCGCTCTCACCCTCGGATCCCTACTGCCCGACATGGATGGTTGAGCTGAGGCCTCGACGGACGGCCTGCTCCCCCCGCGATCTTGACTCCCCGGCGATACCTCCCCCACCACCTCCACTGACTCTGTCGTGGAGCCGTCCGACGACCCCGACGACCGGGTTGAAGATGAAGAAGCCATCTTAAGAAAAGAAACGGAAGTATACCTATCGAATCCTTGCTGCGGTGGCGACGAGGGCGACTGTGACGGCGCGAGCTCCGGCGGCGACTGCGATTGCGACGAAGATGAGAGCTCTGGAAAATTTTGGAAGTGAGAATCTCTTGTGCAACGCCCTCCCCCTCTATTTATAGAAACCGCCTACCAATCTCAGCCGCATAAACCTTACCACGTGTTGCCCATCCAGCCCACCTGACGCTTCGCCTGACGTCCCCCTGTCACATCCCCCCGCGCGCCCCTCGAGGAACCGTCAGGACGCTTCGATTCCCGTCCGCCTTTAATTCAAAGTGACTGCTGGGATTCGGTGGTGATTCGGGTGGGTTCTTCGAAATAACTTCCTGCCTTTTCCCCAGGGCGTGGACTATATGCCTTCTGTCGCGACGTTCGAGCTACCAGGGCGGACTGAGAGGCTCATCTCAACGGCCGCCAGTGTGCCTAAACGACCCGAAGCAAAACCCGGCACAGCACATCAGGCCGATGAAATCTTGCTTGCTCCCCATGCTCGCCTAGGGGCCACGTCAGGAGCTCAGTCAGCCCGACATCATTACAACGTTCCCCTGCTCCTCGTCCTGACGACCGTCCTATGGGGAACGTTGGGGGCATCCATCAACCCATTCTCCAGGCAGAAGCACCAACCATGTAACTAACAAGGAGAACAACAAGTATGTGAAACAAAAAGATATACTTCATTCATTCAATTTCCCTACAACACAAAGCTGGTCTACAATACACTACGAGATCAGGCTCGGCCAATAGCCGGTAGTATAAAATTTCCCTTTATTTCCATACATTATGAGTGCCTCGGCTCTGTCACCTCGCCCTCATCCTCTATCTCCCCCGCCAAGGGCACATCCAGCTTGGGGAAATCAGCCTTGAGCTCGGGATGCAGGTTCTCTAGTCGGGCTTTCATCTTCTCCATCCCTTGAAGGACGCCCACCTCCCTCGCCTCCGTCATCATAGGGATGAGCTCCTCATCCTGATAGCGATGGACTGCGGCGTTAATTGTCTCCTGATCGGCCTTCCCCCTCCCCTCTAGCTGCTTCTTCAGGATAGCCTTCTCCTCCTCCTCCAACTCGATCGCATGCTTTAGCTCGGTTATTTTGTTTTGCTGAACGTCGATCACGTGCGTCTTGCTGGCCGCCACCTCGGCATGCCTCTTCAGAATATCATCCTGCGCACCCTCTTCCTCCTGAAGACAATGGGTGAGCTGGGCCCCCCTGCGCTTTTCCTCCTCAAGCTGACGGGAGAGCCATGCCCCTCGCTCCTTTTCTTCCTCAAGCTGACGAGCCAGCAAGGCCCCCTGCCCCTTTTCTTCCTCAAGCTGATGGGCGAGCAAGGCCCCCCGCCCCTTTTCTTCCTCAAGCTGACGGGCGAGCAAGCCTGCCCTCTTCTTCCTCCAGCTGGCGGGTGAGTCTAGCCCCCAGCGCTTCTAAAAACTTGACCTGCGCCACCTCAAGGTCACGGAGCCTAATGACCCGATCCAGATACACCTCCCTCCCTCGCAATTGGCTCCGTGCCTCCCGAAGTTCTACCTTTGCCTTATCTAGGGAAGCCTGGTTCGCGGCCACCGGGGTGGGGCGCTGCAGGGCCACTGCTGCAGCCATCGCCTACCAAAGGATCTGACACAGTCAGAACGTTAGTTAGAAGACTCCAAAAGCGAAGCAAGAATTTCGACCTACATGCATAGTGTGCCATATCACGGTATCGCACAACCGCTCTGAGCCCACCTTGTGTCACGTCCCGCTTCCCTAAAATGGAGGCGAGACGTGAGAAGGTCCGCACGAGAGTGGAGCTGTGAAGCCCCAAACCCGATAAGCGTCAATAAAACATAAGCAGGTCACTGTAACCACAAACGGAACAACAATAATAACACAAGGAGAGACAGAAATAAAATCTCATATCTCATAATTTGTCCAACATGAAAATTAAGTTCAACATCCAGAAAAGCCACCATGCTAAAAGAAAGAGTCTAAAGGCCCAGAACAAGGCCAACAAAAGGAACAACGTAACATAGTATAGGTGCTACGCACCGACAACAAAACAGCAGTCTAAAACAAAAGGGAAAAGCTCAACGAAGACACTAGGACTGGTCCCCAGTGTCCACGTACTCCTCGCCAAACACAGGCTCGGGCTCGGCGTCAGCAAACACATCGTCCTCAACAATGTACTCAGGCTCAGGATCTAACATGTGTCACCCAAAAGAGTAAAGGGGCACATGTCAGCAAGTCTAAAAGACTTGGGCAAGGAAACTGAAAGTAAGGCAAACTAACAACCTAGCAGTATAGTATGCATGACATGGCAGTTATAACATGAGTGCACAAGCAAGACATGGTGAAACAATAAGTACAAGAGAACAATTATCGGGACAAGTCAAGAGTAGCCAAGCTACTAACAATCTCAATCATTTCACTAGTCACGTTCAAGTTGTTTGTAGACGTTTACGCCTTACAGCTGAACGGTTTGGCATTCACGCTGATTGGCCGCTTAACACTACCCCAGAACCCAGAGTTTACGCCTTACAACTGCAGTTGCTGATCGGGCAGACTCCCAGTTGAATGACCGCTTAACTCTTACCCCATCCCACACGTAAACAAGCCAGGGTCCCTGTACATGAGCCCAGTAAATGAGCCAGGGTTGCACCGCACGGGAGCTTGTTTTCCTAGTTCACGATTCAATATCGAGCGTTGGGGTTAGCAACTCATTATGCTCGCTTCTGGTCACGAGCCAGGAAGTACAAGTATTGTAGCGTGTGCTACACAATCACGGGAACATTCAAAGAATGCAATGACATGACAATTAATTCGCGTACCGGTAATTGAAATTAAACATGGCATGGTAGTTTTATGCAACATGATAAATGACGGATCTAGCTTCGTTGTCAAGCTAAATCCTGAAATTGCGCCTAGGCGAGTATCATTTCGTCGCCTAGTCTCTTTTACGCCTACAACAAGCAAATGGCCTAAGACATGGCCCAAAACCCTAAGTGGCAAGTTTCACTTGCCTAGCACCGAGGATGACGATCAACGAGGCCGTCACACAGATGCTAATCTACGGGGAAGTCACTGTTATGGAGAAACAATCATCAAAACAACATTCATTTCATTAGGGTTTCACAAAAACTCAACGGTTATGAAAACATTAAGAGATCGATTTATTACCGTATCGGAAGCGGAGGAATGATGCCGAGCAAGCACGGCAACGGAAGAAACGCTCCGGGGAACCTAGGGTTCAGATCTGGAAAGGATGTGGAAAATCTGGAGAAATAGGGTTTTTGGGGGATTTTGGGGGTTTGATGAAGGTTTGAGGAAGGTGGAAGGTGGAAAGTGTTAAGTGAGGGTTTGGATGATGGAGGATGGGCTTGGAATGAAGGTTTGAGGGTTTGGGGAAGATGAGAACTCAATGGGGGAGAAATTAGGTTTAGAGTTGAAGAAGAAGAAGAAGAAAACGATTGGAGGGGTATTTATAGAGTTTGGTGGCGGCTAGGGCAAAACTAGGGTTTCCTGTACTGATTAGTCGGTCAAAGAACAATTGTTGACCGACTAGTTCGAGAACTAGTCGGTCGGTTGACCAACTCAGACTGACTAAGTGTAAACAGTAGCTCCAGACGAAAACCTGAACTAAGAGTTAGTCGGTCAAAGAACAACTACTGACAGACTAGTTCGACATCTAGTCGGTCGATGAACGTTCTTAGACCGACTAAAAGTGAACAGTAACTGGTACCAAAAATAGTTAATGAGTTAGTCAGTTAAAGAAGCATTGCTGATCGACTAGTTTGCAACCTAGTCGGTCAACCAACGTTCTTAGACCGACTAACGATAAACAGTAACTCCTGAACATTTAACAAAGCCCACTAGTCGGTTCAAGAAGGTTTTCCGACCGACTGGATCGTTATCTAGTCGGTCGGTGCCCCTTCTTACACCGGCTAATGTGCACCAAAAGTTCCTAAATGGAGCGCGAAGCTCCGGGATCGATTCCTAAGACTCCTAGGCTTGATCTAACAGTAAGATATGACCGATATGAAGCCCGTCACAAATGACTTACTCCAAAATCGACGATTCTAAGGAAGAAGCTAGAAAATCACGACGAAACGATCAAAAACGAAAGCTACGGAGACGAAAACCACACATGAGGAGAAAAACCACCAAAACATATATATATATAATATAATAAATCCAGATACATGAAAAACAGTCGTTACACCTTGGTCAAAGACTCCCGATCCCGCGGCAGCACGCAGTATTCCGCCAGACGGGCCGCCACCCCGGCGTCCTCGAATACGGACTCTTCCCTGCCTACCCGGTAGGCCGGCCGGTGAAGATCCTCGCTCGACAGAGCCTCAGCCTCTGCCTTCATCAATTTGAAGTGGGCAATCACCCTTACGCAACTCAGGTGTGCCTCTCTTCCCGTCTCCCACACAGGAACCCAGTAGGGCCACTCCTGGACAGGGGGTCACTTGCTGGACTTGTACACGGTTGGGATCCGTGTAGGGGTTGGAGCGACCACTCCCGGGTCGGACGTCCCCCCCCCCCGGTGCACCAGTGCCGACCTGTTGGGAAGGAGCAACCGATTCGGACGTCCGATGTCTCTTGCTCGCCTCTACCGCAACCAGAATCTCGGGGCTTCACTTTCGGGCCACCTCCTTTCGGGCCACCTCCTTTCGAGCCACTGCCTTACGGGCCATCGCTTTTGCTGACCCTCCTTCGCCCATCACTCCCTCACCCTTATCCAGAGGGTCGGTCTCCTTCGCGACTGGCACACCGGCCGCCCTCAGCACTTCTTCTCGCGAGAGCATCGCGTCTTCACCTGTGAAGAAGAGAAAGGTCAGTGTAGGCTTACATCAGAGCTTGCCAGATTCTAAGTACATTGGGGCCAAAAATCCGAGACGAGCCGGTCATCCCGCGTCAAGCTCGCTAGTCGGCGGTCCGCCTCAGGATCTCCGCCAAAATTTGGGCTTTCTCCAGATCTTCTCCCGTCAGTTTCACCTTCTCGTTCACCAAAGGATTCAAACTCTCCCAGTTCTACATTAGCACCACGTCGATCGGCATCCTAATGAAGACGAAACTCTCCATCCACTCCCCCACATCGGTCGGCACCCTGACTATTAGTTCTCGTCCCTTCCTCGCATAGACACGATAGTACGTCCCCCTCTTCCTCACTGCAAAGAAATGCTGGAACAGTGATAGGGACGGGCTCAAGGAGCTGGCGAGACATAGGACGACGAAACCGACCAGCAAACCCAAGGAGCAGGGTGCCAATGCGAAGATCGGCAGCTCCAGGAAATTTAAGAGATGGAGGAGGTAAGGATGGCTCGGGAAGCGGAGTCCCAACTCAAAGGACCGAACATAGACCCCGACTTCCTGGTCACCAGGTCGGCATACCCTCTCCTGGGGCATGTGGAGTCGCACTTCACAAGGCGGACGGATGAACCACGCCCGAACCTCCTTAACGTTAAACCTGACCGGCCTACACCGGATGACCGCGATCGTCCTCAGCACGTCTGTTCGCCACATGCTCCGCCTCTGAGGCCTCTGCATCCATTGCCACCTCTCCTCTTCCACTGACTCTTCTCTCACCACTCCACTACCTCCTCCGAGCTCAAACTGGGGAACCATCAGTCAAGAGATCAAGAGATTACCTAGCAGAGCCTTCGAGCTGAGGAGGCGACCGGAAGCGGATCCCCGACAAGGACTGATTCGGGGTGAAAAGTGTATATTTATACCCCCTAACTACCCCCATTTTGTGCTAAGAATTGGGCTTAAACTTGCTCTTTTTGGGTATATTTTCATTTCATGTCATTTAAAGAGCTTACTCTCATTCTTTGCACAAAATAAGGTTTTTATCATCCTTATTGGCTTCCTACTATTTTTCATACGCTCCTGGTATTATTGTGATAATATTGTCAATTTTTGATAATTATTTGAGTAATGGATTGTTTTATATGAATTTTGGAAGTCAATATTGTTTTATAATAGCCATTATATTATTTTTCTCATCATATAGACTACTTTCTCCTTCTCCTATTTTTCAGGTACTCATGGGAGTCTTGGAGATTTTTCAGAATTTTCTGGGATTTTTCTGAGATTTCTAGGTATTTTTTGGAATTATTTGGAGGAGAAAAGGGATTAAAAACAAGAAAAAGGGTTTTATTGGGGGACGCCACGTGGCGCGATCTCACGATGCCACGTGGCACCAATCCAGCCACTGGCTGCCGCTGCGTGTTGTTTTAAATAAAAAAAATATAAAAACAGCGGCCCAGTCAGCGGCCCGCTCTTTGAGGGGCCGCTGCTGCCGCTTAAAGAAAAAAATTTAAAATAAAAAAACACGGTTACGGGCCAGCCCAGCGGCCGGCCCGCTCCGCCTTTTAACAGCTTAACGCGCGCGCTTTGGAGCGGGTCGGGCGCAATTTTCCAGCGCGCGCCCGACCTGCAATTCAGTAAGGTTGGGCCTGATTGCTTTGTGAGCGGCTGAGCTTCGTGGGAGCTTCTTCGTTTTTTGCTCGACTGTTTGGAGTTTTTTTAGGGTTTGAGGGGTTTCTTCTTCCCCAAGAGGCTAGGTGTGAAGCTTGGAGACCATTGGATGGTGGAGAAGCTTGGAGGAGGTGCCCACGTGAGAGGGAAGCCTCATTTCTTGAGAGATTAGTGATCTCTTCCCTCTCTTCTTTTGTATTTTTGCATTTCTCTTGTTGTATTGAACTCATATGAATTTGTCTATAAATCTCATCTTATTTAGTATGATGGAGTAGTGTGATTGCTTGTGTGGTTGTGTTGTTTGATTGTTGTTGTTGGGTTGAGAATTGTATCTCTAGCACAATTTCATTTTCTAAATTGGTGGATGAAACTTGAGTTAGTTTGTTTATTGGAACCCTAAGGGGAAATCCAAGAAGAGGATCATCCTAGCGGACCCTCTCTAATGCGCTCATTGTCTATTACTCGCATGGGTTTCATTCGTTACTTATTGCACCCCACTTGTTCGATGAAATGCCGTATTTTCTTATTGAGCTCCCTTAGCCGGGAGATCAATTAAGTTATATTTGGGATGAATTCCCACGCCCACGGCCACATTCACACACACCACATGAGTCCTCCTCGTTGCTTGCCGATTCGGCTCTCCACCCTTAGTGCGTAGGTTAGAATTGTAGATTCAACACACGTTTTTCCCATACTTTCCCACCGTTAGCGAGGTGGTTGTTTCACGCTATTTCCTTTCTTTATCGATCAATTTTGTGAATATATAACAACTTGTCCATGTGATCCGACCCGGTACTCACCGGTTATTTTTTTGCATTGACACTCCTACGCTTGGGAGTGGAAGGCGTGCCCCGTGCGCGTCCTCCGTGTCAACCAAATTGGCGCCGTTGCTGGGGACAATGGTGTCTATTATTATCAATTTTTGATTGATTTCGAAAGTTTTAGTGTGATACTACTATCTCTTAGTGTGAGTCTTTCTGATTCTTCATCTTTCACTTATTGTTCATCCTTATTTATTTTACGCTTTTTGAGTCTTTTTGATTGTTTGTTTTTTGTTTTTTTCAAACATGGCATGTACTTCAAAATCTCTTGGGTTTGACATGAGGGTGACCAAATCCCTATCGAGATTTCTTGGTAAGGATGCGGAGAGCCCTTACATATATATTAAGAAGTTTGAGAGTGCTTGCATGCTTCATTTTGATGGGAACACGTGTGCAGAAAAGTTTTATCTTAAATTCTTTCCCTATTCTTTGGATGGTAGTGCATTAAAATGGTTTAAAGTTTATCTTCCACATCTTATTCCATCTTGGCCTGTACTAAAGCAAAAGTTTTGTATGAAGTTTTTTCCATCTTACAGGACCAAAACATGACAAGGAAGAATGGTGAACTTTGCTCAGCGCATCGGTGAGACTTTTTTTCAGGCTTGGACGCGTTTCTCAGAGTTAGTGTACAGTTGCCCACAGCATGGATTTGATATGGTGCGTCTTCTTGGATTCTTCTTGGAGGGTCTGCTTCCGGAGACGCATAATTTTGTGGATTTGTTGGACAACGGCCACTTTTTGGACATGGATGAGAATGCGGCTTGGTGTTATTTGGAGTCATATAAGGAGGAAGATCACACATTGGCTGTGACTCCAAATGAGCCAAGCCATGATGTTTTGGTCCACCAAGCACCGAATGAAGAAGTTTTTATGGATCTCACCCCACCGGTAGTTGAAGAATTGAGTGCCCCATGCCAAGTAATAGTTGAGGAACCAAGTGTTGGCATGGAGGAGTTGGTTGAGCCGGTGGAGGAAATTGTCATGGCGGCATCTCCTATTTCTGCTGGGCCGTGTCAATTAGTTGTTAAAGAAGTGGTTGTTGACATGGTGGAGATAGATGAGCCGATCGTGCGCACACTTGGGAGCGAAGTGGGTGAGGAGGATTGTGCTTGTGTTGATGAGCTCGAAGAAGAGGCAAGCGAGGGTGAGTCTTTACCGCATGCTATCATGGACCCCGAGCTTCCCTCTCCTTCGGTAGTTTCTATGGAGATATCTCTTCCTCCCCCGATTGATATTGAATGCCGCCGGGAAGAGCTTCAAACCACATCTTATTCAACCATCCAGGGAGTTTTCTCACACATTCATCATACCTTTCATTCTGTATTTTATATTGATGATTAAGTGTGGATGTCATTTTTTGGGAACGTGTCCCCATCTCTCTCTTACACAACCCGTCTCCTTCCTTATATAGGTACACACTTTGAAGAGATGCTTGGGGTTGTGTACGTGGCCGCCATTGCCACGTTCGGCCGAGGAGCATTGGCGAAGGAAATAAAATGAGCGTTGGAACAATTGACACCGCCGATGGAAATTTTGGATCTGCCTTTTGCCACGGTGTGTTCTTTCCAATAGTGTAAATAAATAAATGTTTTATTTTAGTGTTTTTGTATGCTTTTCTTTTCTTTTCTAGGATCTTTTGTGAGATCTAATACTCTCCCAACATTGCGGACAATGTTTATTTTAAGTTGGGGGGAGAGTTTAGAATCTTTAGATTGTTAGGATTTTGATGTTAGCGTAATTTTTTTTGAGATACCTCCATCTTGCTCTTATCCACTGATCTTTATTGCATATCTTATTTGGCATCCTTGTTCATATGCCACTAGCTCTTCGTTTAGTCCCTACATGCTTGATGCCATGCAATTTTTTCGGATTATTAATTTGGCATCAAACTTATGGATATTTGATTGGCGTGTTTTAATTTCTTTTCCAATTTGGATTCAAATGCTAATATGCCATGTATGAGACTATTTCATATGTTGTGATGCTCTCTTTGAAACAATTTGGGAAAAGTTTGGTGTAAGCGATTTCATGTTAGGATGAATGTTGTAGTTTTTGGTTGGATTGGGTTTGGCCAATTGTGTATGTTTTGTTTCCTTCTTAGAGGTGGGTGGATGAGTTGATAATTCAAGTTGGAATGAGAAAAGGAGAGTTAACATAAGTGAATGTTTCTTTCTAATCAAATTGAGTAGTCGGTGCCCCCACGAAACATTGGGGAGGACGCAAAAAATGAGATTTAGGGGATCATTCCATCCCTTTGCCTATATAGCGTTATCACGTGTAGGTAAAAGGTGGCCATGTTTGCATTTCATATCGTTATCGCGTGAATGCTAAACATAAACATCCAAAAAAAAGAAAAAAAAAGAGAAGGAAAACGAAAAGAAAAGAAAAATAAATGAATAAATAAAAGAATAAGCAACATGAGTGATGCAATCTCATCTCCCACAACTTAGAGGAAATTCTTTTGTTTTGGCCATTTCCATGAAAATTGGAAATTTTGTCATTTGCGATATATCCCAACGAATGTGATACGGTGCTTGCTTCTTCACTTTTCTTTGAATTGGATTGAGGGGAGTGTCATTTGTTGTTTACTTTTATACATTGGGTATATTGGCTTTGAAATCATTTAGAAATATCATTTGGAGTATGCCATGACGATATTGGGAGTTTGGTGCATGGTTTTCATTTTAATCCGAATGTATCACATATTTAGTTATGGACTAGCAAAAAGCTAGTTGGGGGGTGTGATTCGGGATGAAAAGTGTATATTTATACCCCCTAACTACCCCCATTTTGTGCTAAGAATTAGGCTTAAACTTGCTCTTTTTGGGTATATTTTCATTTCATGTCATTTTAGGAGCTTACTCTCATTCTTTGCACAAAATACGGTTTTTATCGTCCTTATTGGCTTCCTACTATTTTTCATGCGCTCCTGGTATTATTGTGATAATATTGTCAATTTTTGAGAATTATTTGAGTAATGGATTGTTCTATATGAATTTTGGAAGTCAATATTGTTTTATAATAGTCATTATATTATTTTTCTCATCATATGGACTACTTTCTCCTTCTCCTATTTTTCAGGTACTCCTGGGAGTCTTGGAGATTTTTCAGATTTTTCTGGGATTTTTTTTGAGATTTCTAGGTATTTTTTCGAATTATTTGGAGGAGAAAAGGGATTAAAAACAAGAAAAAGGGTTTTATTGGGGGCTCCACGTGGCGCGATCTCACGGCGCCACGTGGCACCAATCCAGCCGCTGGCCGTCGCTGCGTGTTGTTTTAAATAAAAAATATCAAAACAGCGGCCCAGTCAGCGGCCCGCTCTTGAGGGGCCACTGCTGCCGCTTGAAGAAAAAAAAATTAAAATAAAAAACAAGGGTGCGGGCCGGCCCAGCGGCCGGCCCGCTCCGCCTTTTAACAGCTCAACGCACACGCTTTGGAGCGGGTCGGGCGTAATTTTCCAGCGCCCGACCCGCAATTCAGTAAGGTTGGGCCTGATTGCTTTGTGAGCGGCTGAGCTTCGTGGGAGCTTCTTCGTTTTTTGCTTGGCTGTTTGGAGTTTTTTAGGGTTTGAGGGGTTTCTTCTTCCCCAAGCGGCTAGGGGTGGAGCTTGGAGGCCATTGGATGGTGGAGAAGCTTGGAGGATGTGCCCAAGTGAGAGGGAAGCCTCATTTCTTGAGAGATTGGTGATCTCTTCCCTCTCTTCTTTTGTATTTTTGCATTTCTCTTGTTGTATTGAACTCTAGATGAATTTGTCTATAAATCTCATCTTATTTAGTATGATAGAGTAGTGTGATTGCTTGTGTGGTTGTGTTGTTTGATTGTTGTTGTTGGGTTGAGAATTGTATCTCTAGCACAATTTCATTTTCTAAATTGGTGGATGAAACTTGAGTTAGTTTGTTTATTGGAACCCTAAGGGGAAATCCAAGAAGAGGATCATCCTAGCGGACCCTCTCTAATGCGCTCATTGTCTATTACTTGTATGGGTTTCATTCATTACTTTTTGCACCCCACTTGTTCGATAAAATGCCGCATTTTCCGATTGAGCTCCCTTAGCCGGGAGATCAATTGAGTTATATTTGGGATGAATTCCCACGCCCACGGCCACATTCACACACACCACATGAGTCCTCCTCGTTGCTTGCCGATTCGGCTCTCCACCCTTAGTGCATAGGTTAGAATTGTAGATTCAACACACGTTTTTCCCATACTTTCCCACCGTTAGCGAGGTGGTTGTTTCACGCTATTTCCTTTCTTTATCGATCAATTTTGTGAATATAGAACGACTTGTCCCTGTGATCCAACCCGGTACTCACCGGTTATTTTTATTGCATTGACACTCCTACGCTTGTGAGTGGAAGGCGTGCCCCGTGCGCGTCCTCCGTGTCAACCAAGGACAACGGAGGCAACGTCGACGAGCAGTGACCGGAGACTGGAAAGCACGAAGGGAAGCTGAAATCGGGAGAAACGTTCGATCGGTCCTCTCCTTCCCATACTTATAGCTAACGCCAGGCCATCCTGACCGTCGATGCGCCGCCACGCGGTGCCTATCAGAGCACCTCTGATGCCTCGGCTCGCGTGACAGTCGCTTTAGCCATGCGTCACCTGCTCAGTGGCGGAGACGCTTCGATTTCCCTCCGCCCTTTCAAATCGTAATAATGGCCGGCAGGGTGGGAATTCCAAAACCACAGCCGCTGCTTCTAAGTGCAGAACGAAGTCTAAACTGCCTTTTCCAGGAAGGGGAGGTGGTATGTCATCTGAGTCGAGCCGGGCCTCCGCCTCGAACTCGAATGCCGAGGGCAATTGTTACGACCTAAAGATCGTGGTAGTCTAACCTTTCCTCCAAGCCCACCGGATACCCTGCCAGCTCGCCTCTCCATCACCAAGGCTTGCTAATCCGGCGGAAGGGCGCACCTCGCCTCGACTTCATAGGCCGCTCGCCTATTCCCCCAGGCCCGCTAGGCACCTGTCGACCGTAGAGTCCGATACGACTAGGGGAAGGGTGCCCTCCGCCTCGACCGATGAGAAGGGCGCACTCCACCACCGTCCCCGCTGGACGCATGCCCGTTCCCCTCCGAGCTCGCTGAAAACAGCACGCAAGGCATACGACCGGCCTGCTCAATTTTGGTCGGGGGCAACCTAACGACCCATCGACGGCCTCGCCCCTCTAACGCACTTCGTCGACTCTTCGCCTCGTCAGACACGACAAACAACCTAGTACAAGGACATCACTGACACTTTCACCGTCCGACCATCTGATAAAGCACCCCCTGGCCACTGCGCCCCCTGACACTCGGTGCTTTCGGCCCTGACACCCTGACAAAAGCACCACTGGCCGTTGCGCCAGCTGATAAAAGCATGGCTGACACACCTGATCCTAACATCCTCGTCCGAAGCTTCCACTGACAATTGGACCAGCTCAGCATGTCGAGTCAGCACGCCAGGTCAGCCTCACCTAACCGCCTCCATCAGGTATAAATACCCCCCGCCTCCAACGGGAAAGAGGTTGGCAAATTAACTCTGAATCTTATTACTCACACACAAGAGCAAAGGTCTTCCATATCTTTGTTCTTCCACCTCTGATAGCTCGTCACGTACGGTCGACTCACTCTTAGTCTGACCTGCGTGCCCGGCCCCCGCTTCAAGTCCTATTACTAACTTAGGCATCGGAGAGGCTTAGGGTTGGACCCCAACCCGGCCTTTCTGACGAGCTGCTCCTTGTGCAGGCCAGCTCATCTCCGTAGGTCGCGCTCAACTCCAACCTCTCGGTGCGGGCTCGAAGCAAAGTCCTGGAGGAATCGGTTCCGTGGTCAGCCTTCGTAGTGCGCTCAGCCTCTTCACTACACTAATCACCTGTCAAATAGCCTACCCTAATCCCATCATAAACATAACCACCGTGCCATTGGTTCCCCATAATACAAATTCATTGTACGCGAGTTCTACCCCGTAACAAGGCCCTAAGTGACCCATGGTTGGAATTGGCCAGAATCAAATGTGCATTTATTTTATTTTCTTTTTTTCTTTTTTCTTTTTTAAAAGAAAAATCCTAATAGATATCCAGTGTGATGATAAATTATACATATCTACTCTAGGGTTCATTTAGTATGTGAAATTTAATATTACATTTTGAAATCTGATTCCTATTGTTACGACCAGATGGTCGGCCCAGAAAATAAAGGCACACATAGTCGATGCCCAAGCAAATAAGCTCGTCGACCAGCCTGCATGAGAGCGAGCCCAGACAAGGAGATCGACCCCTTAAGAAGAAGCTCGCCCAACCAAGCGGGGGAGCTAGTCCAATTAATCAAGAGAGAGGCTTGTCGAACTAGTCGGGCGGAAGCTCTTCGCCAAGCTTAGAGGCGAACCTCGACTAACGGCGAATCTCGGCTACTGACCGAACAAGAAGGACGGACTGAGAAAGACTTGGGACACCAGGCTCGGACACCAGGCTCGACGTTCTCCAAAGGCGGCCCTCGACGACCTAGCACACAAGTATCTCTGACATGGTGACGTAGGGCCACATACGCCTCCAATTGATGACAGAGGTTAAAGACGAGAACTGACGATCTACCGTCGTATCTCCATTAATACGCAAATATCTCTGACACACTCTGACATTCAGTTAATGCTAGGTTGAGGCGGTGCGATAATATTTCTGACACCCTCACCGACCAATCACTTCCCCATTAATGCTGTAACGACTGGTTTTCATGTATCTGGATTTATTATATTATAATATATGTTTTGGTGGATTTTCTCCTCATGTGTGGTTTTCGTCTCCGTAACTTTCATTTTCGATCGTTTCGTCGTGATTTCTCGTTTCTTCCTTAGGATCGTCGATTTCGGAGTAAGTCATTCGTGACGGGCTTCATAACGGTCGTATCTTACTGTTAGATCAAGCCTAGGAGTCTTAGGAATCGATCCCGGAGCTCCGCGCTCCGTATCGGAACTTTTGGTGCTTATTAGCCGGTCTAAGAAGGGGCACCGACCGACTAGATGACGATCCAGTCGGTCGGCAATCCTTCTTGAACCGACTAGTTTGCTTTCTAAATTATTCAGGAGTTACTGTTTATCGGTAGTCGGTCTAAGAAGGTTCGTTGACCGACTAGGTTGCAAACTAGTCGGTCAGCAATGCTTCTTTAACCGACTAACTCATTAACTAATTTTGACACTAGTTACTGTTTACTCTTAGTCGGTCCATGAACGTTCATCGACCGACTAGATGCCAAACTAGTCGGTCAGTAGTTGTTCTTGAACCGACTAACTCTTAGTTCAGGTTTTCGACTGAAGCTACTGTTTACACCTAGTCGGTTTACGTTGGTCGACCGACCGACTAGTTCCCAAACTAGTCGGTCAGTGGTTGTTCTTTGACCGACTAACCAGTGCTGTAAACCCTAGTTTTGCCCTAGCCGCCACCAAACTCTATAAATACCCCTCCAAACGTTTTCCTCTTCTCCCTCACGACCTAAAACCCTAATTTCTCCCCCATTGAGCCCACATCTCCCCCAAACCACTAATCCTTCATCCCAAGCTCATCCTCCATCATCTAAACCCTCCCTTGTCATAACCCATCTCTCATCTTCCCCAAACCTTCATCAAACCCCCAAAATCCACCTCCAAACCCATTTCTCCAGATTTTTCCCTCATTTCCAGATCTGAGCCGGAGCCGTTCTTCCGTTGCCGTGGTTGCTCGGCATCGCTCCTCCGCCTCTTCACGATAATACTCGATTCCTTTAGTTTTAGCATAACCCCCATTGACATGTGTGAAACCCTAATAAAATGGATTATTAGAAAGTTAGGATTCTAATAAGAAATCGGTTTAGAATCATTGTTCTAATGATTGTTTTGCCATAACAGCGATCTATTCCGTAATTAGTTTGTGACGATCTTCATCGCTCGTCAACCCCGGTATCAGGCAAGTGAAACTTGCAACCCTTGAATTGGGCCATGTCTTAGGCCATTTCCCTTACTTTAGCGTAAAAGAGACTAGACGGTGAAAGGATAGCCGTTTAGACGCCATTGACCTAGCTTGACAACGAAGCTTGGTCCGTCACCCTCATCATGCTTGTATGTCACGTTTACTTTAAATTAACGGTACGCGAATATGTTCATGTCATTGCATTTTGCCTGTCACGTTTAAATTCGATTAACAGTATGCAAATATCTGTTCCTGGCATTGCATAGTGATTATTTATTGTGATTGCGTAGCACACGCTACAACATTATATTCCTGGCTCGTGTTCCAGAAGCGAGCCCTGTAGTTGGAAACCCCAACGCTCGACACACATGGGTGGGGTAAGAGATAAGTGGCCACCTGAGCCCCGAGTTGGCCTGATCTGCCACTCCGGCCAGCAGGCGAAATCTCTAGTGTTTAAGTGATTAATAGTGATAGAGATAAGCGGACTGAGCCACGAGCTGGCCAGCAGGTGGACTCTCTATGCACTAAGTGATAAGTGATAAGTGATAAGTGATAAGTGTTAAATGATGAGTGATTAGTGATTTGGTAGCTTTTGCTACATCGTGTGTGCTTGCCTCTCTTTTAAACTGTTGCATCATACTTAACTGCCATGTCATTGCTTAATATAACAAGTGCTAGGTTGTTAGTCACTTTCCGTTTCCTTGCTCAAGTCTTTTAGACTTGCTGACATGTGCCCCTTTCTCTTTTGGGTGACACATGTTAGACCTTGAGCCCGAGTTACTTGCTGAGGGTGAGGTGTTTGCGGACGTCGAGCTTGCGCCCGTGTTGGATGAGGACTTCGTGGACACTGGAGATCAGTCTTAGTGTCTACGTCTAGTTTGTTAGGTCTTTTGGGTTGTCGGTGCGTGGCACCTAGTTTGATACTCTGTTATGTTTGCTTTTGTTTGGCCTTGTTCTGGGCCTTTAGACTCTTTCTTTTAGCCTGGTGGCTTTTCTGTGATGTTGAATATTTTTGTGGACAAACTGTGGGGTTGGTATTTCATATCCGTCTCATATTATTATTATTATTGTTGTTGTTTCGTTTGCAATTACAGGGACCTGCCTATACTAAATTTACGCTTATCAGGCGTGCAGCTTCACAGCTCCACATTTGAGCGGACCTTCTCACGTCTCGCCTCCATTTTAGGGAAGCGGGTCGTGACAGGTTTTAGTGGTGGCCCATGCAGGTCCTTCTGTAACTGCAATTATCGGGATAACGTTAATAATACAAGATTGTCCAACGAATAAGTTCGACATCTGAGCCCTAAGCTATGAGTCTAATTTTTTCGTTTTCTGTGTCATTAGATGGCAGGAAGGCGAATCACCCGTGGTGGTGGTAGTGGTGCGCCCCCTCATGACGAGGAGCCTGAGCGGGAGCCCACTAACAGAGAGATAATGCGGATGTTGTTGCAGATGATGCAGGTTCAGCAGGGTGTGCTTCTGCAGGTACAGAATGCTCTGGTGGCTCGAGCTGCTCGGGTGGTGGAAGCCCCTCGCCCTGAGCCCGGGGCGAAGCAGTTCAGAGAGCTGGGTCCTGCATATTTTGATGGAACCGAAGGTCCCCTAGCTACTGATGAATGGATGAGGAATATCAAGGACAATCTGAAGATGTCCAAGGTCAACGAAGTTAGTTGGGTTGACTTGGCGAAGCGCCAGCTGAGGGATAACGCCAGGAATTTGTGGGATGCTGAAAAGAAGATGTTGGTGGAGCCGATCGTCTGGGCTACCTTCAAGGCCAGATTTGATGGTGAGTTCTTCCCGAAAGCTGCCAGGGAAGAGATGCTGCAGCGTTTTATCGATTTGAAGCAAGGAAGCTCGTCGGTGGACCGATATCACCAAGAGTTCATGAGGCTGAGTCGGTTTGCACCAAAGATGGTGCAGGACGCTGAGGAGAGAGCTCAGAGGTTCCTGCAGGGACTCGCTTCGGAGCTCCAGAGTTTTGTGACCCCTTCTGACCGGGAATCTTATCAGAAGGTTCTAGTAGCAGCCAAGAGGCAGGAGCTGCTCGTGAACCAGAGGAGGGGGTCTATTGTTGGTGCTGGGAAGAGGCCTGTGGAACATGCGAGAGCTGTGGTTAGACCTGGATTCGGGCCGAACCAGCCTGCTCAGTTTAATAGGCCAGGAGGGCCCGTTCGGAGGACTTGCCATTTCTGTGGCAAGGAGGGCCATATCAAGGAATCATGTAGGAAGTTCTTGGGGCAATGTATTGCCTGTGGAGATCCCGCCCATGTTCTCAGGGAGTGCCCGAGGTTGAAGCAGCCTTGGAAGGCACCTATTACTGCCCCGCCGTTGCAGCAGAGAGCCCCGGTGCCCGCTGGTCGTGGGGTACCCCTTGTTCCGCAGGGGCATGCCTTTCGACAGGCAGTTCCGCCAAGGAGGCAGGCATTTCTGATGATCGAGGAGGAGGTTTTGGCCATGGATGAGGTCATTGCAGGTAACTTCCAATCTAGTTGTTCCTTCCCTAATTAGTTGATTGTTAAAATTATGTTGGATGCTTGTGTATGATGTTGCTAGAGTAAGATTTGATTGATTAGACTGTTTGTTAGGTGTGGTTTTGGTTTGCACGTTCCCTGCCTGAGTCCTCTTTGACTCAGGTGCGTCGATGTGTATTTTGGCCCAGAGCTTCGTGGAGAAGCATTCCTTGTCGACGTCCCCTCTCTCCAAGAGTTGGAACATCGTTACAGGGAATGGAGTAGTCACGGTGCATCGTGGGTGCAGTCCTTGCTCTGTGGTGGTTTGTGGACATGAGCTTTATGCTGATTTTATTGTCCACAACATCACCAACTACGATGCGGTCTTTGGGATGGATTGGCTTGCGAGCTTCTATGCTACGATCGACTGCAGGAGGAAGAAGGTGGTGTTCGAGATTCCCAGACATCCAATATTTGAGTTCAGTCGTGGTAGCAGTTCGCTTGGTCCTGTCAGATTTCGGGCCATGCCGGAGGAGGTTGTGGCTATGCAGATGGAGATGGAGTGGCCAGCTGTGGTGCGAGATTTTGGCGACGTCTTCCCCGAGGAGATGTCTGGTTTGCCACCTGATCGAGTTCTAGAATTTTCTATTGATCTTGTTCCGGGAGCGCAGCCGATTTCGAAGGCGCCGTATCGTATGGCACCTGCATAATTGGAAGAGTTGCGGAAGCAGTTGGATGAACTTTTGCGGAAGGGTTATATCAATCCTAGCGTGTCTCCGTGGGGAGCACCGGTGTTGCTGGTGAAGAAGAAGGATGGTTCGCGTCGCATGTGCGTGGACTATCGGGGGTTGAATGTGGTGACCATTAAGAATAAATACCCGTTGCCTCGCATCGATGATATTTTTGATCAGCTTGGAGGTTCGAGGGTGTTTTCTAAATTGGATTTGAGGAGTGGTTACCATCAGTTGAAGGTGAAGAAGGGAGATGTTCCGAAGACGGCGTTCAGGACGAATTATGGACACTATGAGTTTGTGGTTATGCCTTTCGGCGTAACTAACGCACCCGCAGTTTTCATGAATCTGATGAACCTGATTTTCTACGACTTTTTAGATAAGTTTGTCGTTATCTTTATTGACGACATTCTGATCTACTCGAAGTCGGAGGAAGAGCATGCCTCGCACTTGAGGATGGTATTGGAGATTTTGAGGAAGCATCGGTTGTATGCTAAGTTTTCGAAGTGCGAGTTCTGGCTGGATAGAGTTGCTTTTCTCGGGCATGTGGTGACTGGAGATGGTATTTCTGTGGATCCCGAGAAGATTAGGGTCATCAGGGAGTGGCCCGTTCCGTCGTCAGCTTCCGAGATCCGGAGTTTCCTTGGTTTGGCGGGATATTATCGTCGTTTCATTAAGGACTTTTCCCGTATTGCCGAGCCGATGACCAGATTGACGCGGAAGGATGTACCTTTTGTTTGGTCGGGTGATTGTGAGAGTGCTTTTGGTGTTCTGAGAGAGCGTCTGACGACTGCCCCTATTCTTGGTGTGCCTGATCGCAGCGGTGGATTTGAGATTTATTGCGATGCTTCTGGCAAGGGTCTCGGTTGTGTGTTGCATCAGCACGGGCATGTTGTGGCTTATGCGTCTCGTCAGCTTAAGGTTCATGAGAAGAACTACCCGACGCACGATTTGGAGTTGGCTGCCGTTGTGTTTGCTCTTAAGATTTGGAGGCACTTCCTGCTGAGTGAGAAAGTGAAGATTTTCACCGATCACAAAAGCTTGAAGTATATTTTCACTCAGAAGGAGCTCAACATGTGACAGCGTCGATGGTTGGAACTTATGAAGGATTATGAGATTGATTTGCAGTATCACCCTGGCAAGGTGAATGTGGTTCCAGATGCTTTGAGTAGGCTTCCCGCGGTAATGATGTTGACCTCGCAGTGGAGATTGCAGCAGGATTTTTGCGAGTCTGGTGTGGAGATTGTTCTTCCTGGGGAGGCTTCTTTGTTGATGTACATGCAGGTACAGTCGACGATCGTGGATCGGATTAAGGCTGGCCAGGCTGAGGATCCGAAGCTGGTGAGGATTCGGGAGCAGGTGGAAGCCGGTCTGCGGACTGACTTTTTGATTCATGAGGATGGCTCGCCGAGGTTTGGAGCCAGGTTGTGTGTGCCAGCTGGAGATATTAGAGAGGAGTTGACGGTGGAGGCACACAGTTCGCCGTATTCTGTGCATCCTGGTGGCACCAAGATGTACCAGGATCTTCGTCTGAATTATTGGTGGCATGGTATGAAGAGGAGTGTGGCTCAGAGTGTGGCCAAGTGTCTGGTTTGCCAGCAAGTGAAGGCGGAGCATCAGTGTACGGCCGGGTTGCTACAACCGCTTCCGATTCCGGAGTGGAAATGGCAACACATCACTATGGATTTCGTGACTGGACTACCTCGGAGTCCGAAGCAGAATGACGCGATTTGGGTGATCGTGGATCGATTAACCAAGTCCGCGCACTTTATTCCATTCCGAGTGGGACAGTCCACTGAGGCGCTAGCGAGGAGATATATGGAGGTAAAATTCTTTTACCCTCCGTTTTTATTTCCTTTTCCTAGTTTGGATAGTGATGTAACGTGAATCGTACAGGAGGTTGTGCGAATTCACGGAGTCCCCGTGAGCATCGTGTCGGACAGGGACACGAGGTTCACATCTCAGTTCTGGCAGAGTTTGTAGAAGAGCTTGGGTACGCGTCTGAGTTTCAGCACGGCGTACCATCCACAGACGGATGGCCAGTCCGAGAGGACGATTCAGATTTTGGAAGACATACTGAGGGCATGCATGTTGGATTTCAAGGGTTCGTGGGAGGACCATCTGCATTTGGTGGAGTTCTCCTACAACAACAGCTTCCAGGCGAGTATTGGCATGGCGTCTTTCGCCGCTCTTTATGGGAGGAAATGTCGATCGCCATTGAGTTGGGATGACGTTGGTGATCGGGAGCTGTTGGGACCTGAGATGATCGTGGAGGCCGTGGATATCGTCAGGAATATTCGGGAGAGGTTGAGGATTGCTCAGGACCGTTTTAAGCATTGGGCGGATGCTAAACGTCGTCCTTTGGAGTTTCAGCCGGGCGACCATGTGTTTCTGAGGATTTCCCCGAATCGTGGAGTGATTCGTTTTGGGAAGCGAGGGAAGTTGAGCCCGTGATACATTGGACCATTTGATGTTATGGAGAGGGTCGGCGAAGTAGCTTATCGCTTAGCCTTGCCGCCATCTTTGGAAGGAGTCCATGATGTTTTCCATGTATCGCAGCTTCGTCGATACATCAGCGATCCGTCTCATGCCGTGGATTTCTCGGAGATCGCCGTTCGCTCAGATTTGACGTATGACCAGCATCCAGTGCAGATTCTGGACAGGCGTCAGAAGTCACTTCGAAACAAGGTCGTCGATCTTGTTAGAGTGATGTGGCGGCACGGTTCGCCGGGAGAGTCCACTTGGGAGAGAGAAGATGAGATGCGAGAGCGTTTCCCACTTTTGTTTCCGGACACGTGAGTGTTTGGAAATTCCGAGGACGAAATTTTTCTTAAGTTGGGGAGGATGTAACTACTGGTTTTCATGTATCTGGATTTATTATATTATAATATATGTTTTGGTGGATTTTCTCCTCATGTGTGGTTTTCGTCTCCGTAACTTGCATTTTCGATCGTTTCGTCGCGATTTCTCGTTTCTTCCTTAGGATCGTCGATTTCGGAGTAAGTCATTCGTGACGGGCTTCATAACGGTCGTATCTTACTGTTAGATCAAGCCTAGGAGTCTTAGGAATCGATCCCGGAGCTCCGCGCTCCGTATCGGAACTTTTGGTGCTTATTAGCCGGTCTAAGAAGGGGCACTGACCGACTAGATGACGATCCAGTCGGTCGGCAATCCTTCTTGAACCGACTAGTTTGCTTTCTAAATTATTCAGGAGTTACTGTTTATCGTTAGTCGGTCTAAGAAGGTTCGTTGACCGACTAGGTTGCAAACTAGTCGGTCAGCAATGCTTCTTTAACCGACTAACTCATTAACTAATTTTGACACTAGTTACTGTTTACTCTTAGTCGGTCCATGAACGTTCATCGACCGACTAGATGCCAAACTAGTCTGTCAGTAGTTGTTCTTGAACCGACTAACTCTTAGTTCAGGTTTTCGACTGAAGCTACTGTTTACACCTAGTCGGTCTACGTTGGTCGACCGACCGACTAGTTCCCAAACTAGTCGGTCAGTGGTTGTTCTTTGACCGACTAACCAGTGCTGTAAACCCTAGTTTTGCCCTAGCCGCCACCAAACTCTATAAATACCCCTCCAAACGTTTTCCTCTTCTCCCTCACGACCTAAAACCCTAATTTCTCCCCCATTGAGCCCCCATCTCCCCCAAACCACTAATCCTTCATCCCAAGCTCATCCTCCATCATCCAAACCCTCCCTTGTCATAACCCATCTCTCATCTTCCCCAAACCTTCATCAAACCCCCAAAATCCACCTCCAAACCCATTTCTCCAGATTTTTCCCTCATTTCCAGATCTGAGCCGGAGCCGTTCTTCCGTTGTCGTGGTTGCTCGGCATCGCTCCTCCGCCTCTTCACGGTAATACTCGATTCCTTTAGTTTTAGCATAACCCCCATTGACATGTGTGAAACCCTAATAAAATGGATTATTAGAAAGTTAGGATTCTAATAAGAAATCGGTTTAGAATCATTGTTCTAATGATTGTTTTGCCATAACAGCGATCTATTCCGTAATTAGTTTGTGACGATCTTCATCGCTCGTCAACCCCGGTATCAGGCAAGTGAAACTTGCAACCCTTGAATTGGGCCATGTCTTAGGCCATTTCCCTTACTTTAGCGTAAAAGAGACTAGACGGTGAAAGGATAGCCGTCTAGACGCCATTGACCTAGCTTGACAACGAAGCTTGGTCCGTCACCCTCATCATGCTTGTATGTCACGTTTACTTTAAATTAACGGTACGCGAATATGTTCATGTCATTGCATTTTGCCTGTCACGTTTAAATTCGATTAACGGTACGCAAATATCTGTTCCTGGCATTGCATAGTGATTATTTATTGTGATTGCGTAGCACACGCTACAACATTATATTCCTGGCTCGTGTTCCAGAAGCGAGCCCTGTAGTTGGAAACCCCAACGCTCGACACACATGGGTGGGGTAAGAGATAAGTGGCCACCTGAGCCCCGAGTTGGCCTGATCCGCCACTCCTGCCAGCAGGCGAAATCTCTAGTGTTTAAGTGATTAATAGTGATAGAGATAAGCGGACTGAGCCACGAGCTGGCCAGCAGGTGGACTCTCTATGCACTAAGTGATAAGTGATAAGTGATAAGTGATAAGTGATAAGTGTTAAATGATGAGTGATTAGTGATTTGGTAGCTTTTGCTACATCGTGTGTGCTTGCTGATTCGAAGTGAATATTGCGTATTTAACCCACTAATTAGCCCTATTTTGTGCCTACATGATGCTTAGTTGTTCTCTAATGCATTCGTATTTTTCTCATCATCATTTATTAGAGAAATTACTCTATTTGTGCACAAAACATGAATTCTATTGAGTATTTCTGCATTTTTATATTTTTCCTAGCATCGTCTCGATCTCACGATTCCAACGACTATTTATTTGTATTTTTCTGAGACCTGTGCTAATTACTGTGTATTTTTCAATGCAGAATACCATTTAATTGGAGAAATACGCTCGAAATACGCTTGGAAATACGGCCCGCGCGAATCTTGGCGGCCACGTGGCTCAATCTGGGTCGCCCAAACTTCATCCAGCGGCTACAAAATAGCGGGGTGACGTGGACTTTTTCGGATCGTTGGATTCAGATCCAACGGAGCGTCTTTTCCCCGACTCAGCGCTGCGAGGGCGGGGATTTGTGTCCACGTGGCACGATCTCATCAGGAGCCCGCTGAAATGGACGGTCGAGATGCGAAGCGGAGCGATTTCGAAGGCAGCGGCGAAGCGGGCGACGTGGAATGCTATGGTCCGTTGGATTATGATCCAACGGTGTGGATTATCCCCGCTTCGATTCGAAATCAACGAAGCGACGCGGCACGTCTTGGCCCGTCTGATCAAGATCCGGCGGTCGAAAGCACTCTCCGAGATGGATGCGGAGTGTTTAAAAGGATGCGGGCGCACGATTATTAACACACACGTGGCGTCCTCAAGCTCGATCCCGCGGCGATCGAACGGCCACGATTTGAAGCGCTAGCGGGTATGGATCTTAAGGCAAATGGGTGCAGGTTTGAACCCGTTAAGCGCCCCAAACCCGCAATGCTTATTATTTTAGCGTATTCTAGGGGTTTGGGGCGTATCCTGGCGTATTTTGGGACTTTTGGAGCGGCTACTGTGCGTATTTCTCCAGGAGAAAATTCTGAAAAATTCCAGAGGCTATTCTTCCTATTCTAAAGGAGTTTTGGGCTTTAAAGAGGAGATTTGGTGACAATTTCTTGAACTTGTACCCCGTATTTGGTGTATTTTAACGTATTTTGGCTATTATAACGATGTATTTGGCTATCAAATCTGATTTTTATTGCACCATGCGTGGCTAATCTCCTTGTGCTATGGTTGTGATGTAATTAGGAGTATTTAGTTGATGAATTTCATGTCTTTAGCCTTATTTTCATGTCAAAATCACTCGTAACATTGATTTCTACAACGTATTTGATGGGTATTTGCTTATTGTCGATATTATTTACTTCCCGTATGGCTAGGCCCTGACAAGGCTAGCCAATTCATGTTCACTAATCTGAACTTATTATTGCGTTCATCGTATAATGAAATCAATGTTGCTAGTGATGCGTATACGGCCACTTTGACTAGTTTTCATCGTTTCATCTTCCGACGTGTTCGTGCCCTGACCGGACGAAGCGTTGAGTTATATGAAAGACATGATATTTCAACGATTATTAACTCCTAATGAAATCACAACCGTAGCACATTCACTTCATACGTGTTGGAGTTGACGTAGTTAGGGTGTCGTAATTATTGGTTTCTATATCTTTTCGCACTATCTTAATTGTATAATTCTTTGGCACGTTTTCATACGCTTGATCGCCATATTTTCCGACGTTCTCGTGCCTTGACCGGACGAAACATTGAGTTATAGAAAAGGTATTGATATTCATTGATTGCACACACCCTCACGAAATCAAACCCAACACAAACTCCCCATACTTATACCCCTACCAAAGTCACCGTAAATATCGTAGGATTTTCATTTCTTATTCCATACTCTTGATCCTATATCTTCGTGTTTGATAGGTGGTTGGCTAACATCGTATTATTACTCTTTTCAGATTGACGATCGTAGTTTTGCAGGTCAGTTGTCCCGCGGATTCGATACCTGGACTCACCAGGATATTACTTGCACGATCTCCTGCGCTTGGGAGTAGTTCTCACAACATTTGAGACGAGGCACTTGCCTCTCTTTTAAACTGTTGCATCATACTTAACTGCCATGTCATTGCTTAATATAACAAGTGCTAGGTTGTTAGTCACTTTCCGTTTCCTTGCTCAAGTCTTTTAGACTTGCTGACATGTGCCCCTTTCTCTTTTGGGTGACGCATGTTAGACCTTGAGCCCGAGTTACTTGCTGAGGGTGAGGTGTTTACGGACGCCGAGCTTGCGCCCGTGTTGGACGAGGACTTCGTGGACACTGGAGATCAGTCTTAGTGTCTACGTCTAGTTTGTTAGGTCTTTTGGGTTGTCGGTGCGTGGCACCTAGTTTGATACTCTGTTATGTTTGCTTTTGTTTGGCCTTGTTCTGGGCCTTTAGACTCTTTCTTTTAGCCTGGTGGCTTTTCTGTGATGTTGAATATTTTTGTGCACAAACTGTGGGGTTGGTATTTCATATCCGTCTCATATTATTATTATTATTGTTGTTGTTTCGTTTGCAATTACAGGGACCTGCCTATACTAAATTTACGCTTATCAGGCGTGCAGCTTCACAGCTCCACGTTTGAGCGGACCTTCTCACGTCTCGCCTCCATTTTAGGGAAGCGGGTCGTGACAAATGCTCCAGCCGAACTCCAGCTAAGCAGAAGCGACAGTTGATTAGATGGCGCTCAACCGACTCTCTCCATTATAAATACCCCCCTCCAGCCACCAAGAGAGAGGTTGGTTATTTGAAATATTAACTCTCATTCAATACACAAGGTCGTATATCATCTATATATCTGTGCCTTCCTCACAAGCTCGCCACGCAAAGCTGTTCTACTTTAAGATCGGCCTGCGTATCCGACCTATTTCTAAAGAGTCATTTACTGACTTAATCTTCGGAGAGGCTACGGGTTGACATTCAACCGAGCCTTTCTGACGAGCTGCTTGTCGTGTAGGAACCTTGGCCCATCTACCAAGTGGTTGACGACCTTCGGGCGACCTGGGATCCTACATCTCCAAGATCGAATTCCTAAGCGTATTAGCCTCTACAAAAAATTCTATTAACTTGTAATCACCGTACCCTTGATTCCATACTATACAAATTTCATTATTAGGTGGATTTGACCCGCAACAATTAGCGCTGTCTGTGGAAAATAAGGGTCACACCCATGTCAGGCTCCACACGTACTTGCTGTAATTTCCGTCATGGCAAGTCACCCGACGTCACCCCACCACCGTCTCCAAGAAGGCCAGGACGAATCGAGACACTAATCAATGACACCTTGGGGCCGTCCGGGGCCGAGGAGCTTCGCTCTTTTTGGAGGACTCACCTGCTGGATTTGCCCTCTGAGGGGCCAGCAGCCGCCATACAGGCCGTGGCTCGTAGCGTCCATGAGAACTTTGCGGCCTTCACCAAGCTAATGGAGAATTGGGCCGCTGCCGGACCCATGGGGCCACCTCCGCCCGAAGTCCCCTCTAGGCCCCGGAATGTGAGGCAGGACCTCCTCCCCCAGTTCGAAGAGGAAGCAACCGCTCAGTAAAGGCAGCTCAACCAAGAGGAGGCCGCCGCTCTGCAAAGGCAGCTCGATGAAGAAGCGACCGTTCAACAGCATCGATTCATCGTAGCCACGAGGGAGAGGCTCCAAGAGGGAAGCCGAGGAGTCCCCCAAGCATCGGCCATCGTTGACCCAGGAGCCCACGAATATCGAGAAAAGAAGAATGATCGCATCAGAGCAGAAGTCCCCACCGGTCAGAACGCCGCTCTCCTAGGCGTAATACTGGCGGCGATGTAGCTGCAACCGAAGTTTAACCCCTAGGGAGCGAGAGAGAAACAGCCTTGAGCACCAGGTGGCTCATCCGATGGTTCCAATCAGTAGCGAGAATTCCAGGGCAGACGGAACGTCTCCCGGAGGTCGCCTACGCCTCCCCCTGCCCTGAAGAGGCCAACCCGCTAACCAAGAGGGTGATCTCAACCCTGGTGCCTCATAAGTTCAAACTCCCCCAGTTTGAACTGTATGATGGTTTGGGTGACCCCCTAGAGCACGTATAGCGGTACCGGGGATTCAGGGAGATTCACGGAGCAGATGACACACTCCTCTGTCGAGCTTTCCAGCCGACTTTGAAGAAGTCGGCCGTGGAATGGTACAATGGCTTGCCCAACCGCTCCATCGACTCGTTCGACGATCTCTCACGCAAGTTCTGTCGGTAATTCTTGGCCGGGTGGAGAAAGAGGGATGCGTTGGACTATCTGTTCACGATAGTCCAGAAGGAGGGGGAGACTATCCGGAAGTTCTTGAAGCGCTTCAACGAAGAAAGGCTCAGCGTAACGAGCTGTGGAGATGAGCTCGTCATGGCGGCCTTCAAGAAGGGGCTGGCAAATAGGAGTCTACTCAAATCCCTGCTCCATGATCTTCTTATCCACCTCGACGCCCTCTTCTCCCGGGCGGAGAAGTTCATGCTTAGTGAGGAGGCTTTGGGGATGTTGAAGGAGGTCGTACCTGTTGGATCCCATCATGCGATGATAGAGGATCGAAAGAGAGGAGACTTACGTTAGCGTATGCTTCGCTATAATCTCTGAACTTCGCCCTTGGATTCGCCACAACGGTCGGTACTTCGTCACAGAGGATCAAAGCAGCGTTTCACCGTCTAAATCTCTATTTGGAAGAAGAACTTAATGGAAGGGAGAAGAGGAAAGAAGGTTGCCTTATGCAAACTTATGGCATGAAGGATTAGCCTTGAAAGCCATACCCTTTGGTCCTATTTATAGGACTTGGGGGTAGTTATTGTAGGAAATAACTACATATATGCTTATTAGCTTATATTAGTACCATTGCTTATCCTCTTCCTTATGCACTTATCAAGTGCCTTTATGCACTTATAAAGTGACTTTTTCCACTTATCGAGTGGTCCTTTTCACACATGAAAAGGTTCCCTTCGCACATGCTTTCATGTACGCGACATCCGAGGTCCATAGACCCTCATACATCCCCTCATGGGTGTATATATGTCGTCCATATCCAACATCTCCCACTCACACTTGAGGGGATTGTAAGGAAACATCTTTTCCTTTAGTTCTTCTATTTATCATACTGAGAAATAGACCGTGTGACCGTCATGCGCATAGAGTCCGCTGTTGTGCACTTGTTAGAGATACACAACACTCCTTGGGGTGCAAAGTTGAGTAGATCAACGCATGTTTTACCCTAGATTATTTCTTCACATTTCTTATACTTTATATTCAACAATTGAATCCCATCTGGATTACAATTGGCTGGCCAGCTTTGAATCTCTAAAGTCCAAATGTGAATATGAAATTAATCTTCCTCTTCTTGAGATCCTTTCGATCTTGACTTGACTCGCTTTTCTAACATGCCCCGCCGGACCGAATTGACCATAGTCCACAAGCAACATGCTAAGACAGCGATCACCTAGTCAAATCTAAAGGAACCAATTAGAGTCCATAAGGGTAAGAAGTTTAAGACCCATGTGGTCTTTGGGTCTCACATAATAGTAAACACAATTACTATTCTAACCCAATGGTCAAATGCATACGTAGTATGAATACGTATTACAACATCACTCCTTTCCCAGGGAGCGTATGTCTTAATGATGTTGTAAGGATGATGATCAGACACCACAATGTCTGACTTTGAGTCCCTTTTATTACTCATTAATTTCCTGGACCCACATCCCGCATAAGACAGATAAGATTTCAAAAATCTTCTTAGATCTTTTGTAAGCATCCATATGATGCAGATCTTTCATACGACCATTTTGTTTAAGTCATGACTCTAAATCATCCGTCTGACGATTTTGACTTTAAACAGGTCTCATCTTTATCTTTATCCGTCTGATAGAATAAAGGCGGTTGCTCATGTGAGAGAGCCAACCTCAATCTGTCCGACATACTGGAAAATATAGCTGAGATTAAAAGAAATGTACAAAAACATTTTCAAGAAACTCATATGCAATGTCGAAAAGAACTTATTCTTTTATTGAATTTGATCTTTCATAGACATGGGAATACATTGATACAACTCAGCTCTTACGCAATCCTTGAGATGATAAGTGTTTGTAAAACACATCTCTGGGGATCGCCTTCGTAAGCGGATCCGCTATCATCTCATGCGTAGATATGTACCTAATGTCTACCTTCTTGTTCTTATCATAGTCTTTTGCAAATTTGTAGCGGATATCAATGTGTTTGGTCTTACAATGGAATTTTGGATCTTTGACATAGGCTATAGATGCTTGACTGTCACTGTATATTGGTACAGCACCTGAGTCACTTGCATCAATTAGCTTGTCTAAGAACCTCCTAAGCCAAACAGCTTCTTGGACCGCCATGCTAAATGCTACAAATTCGGCTTCCATAGTTGAAAGTGCGATGCAGGATTGTTTCTTTCTACTCCAGGATATTGCACCAGATCCGAGTAGAAAAACATGTCCTGAGGTCGATCGTCGCTCATCGAGATCACCCGCCTAATCAGCATCAGTGTAGCATTCGAGCCTCAAGGCATCTCCTTGATAGCATAAAGCATAGTCCGTAGTCCCTTTAAGATACCGCATTATCCTCTTAACCGCTTTCCAGTGTGCTTGCCCTGGATTGGATTGGTAACGACTTACCATTCCAACGGCAAATCAGATGTCCGGTCTTGTACACATCATAGCGTACATAAGACTACCAACTGCACTGGAATATGGAACTTTTTCCATAATTTCCTTGTCCTTTTGGTTCTTTGGACACATTTTCAGACATAAATTATCGCATTTGTTTATAGGAGTATCAATGGACTTACAGTCCTGCATATTAAAACGTTCTAGAACCTTCTTTATATAAGTCTCTTGTGAAAGAGAAAGAAGTTTCTTCGAACGATTTCTTGAAATCTTAACTCCAAGGATATATGCGGCTTCTTCCATGTCTTTCATCTCAAATACTGATGAAAGCCAAGCCTTGATATCCATCACAAAACCCTTGTTATTTCCGGCTATTAAAATGTCATCTACATATAGAGACATAATAACATACTTGCTTTTGATCCTCTTGATATATACACAGTTGTCTTCATCAAGCATGGTAAAACCATTTGATAAGACAACTTCTTGAAATCGTATATACCATTGCCTCGAGGATTGTTTAAGACCATATATGGACTTACGAAGTTTACAAACCTTATGTTCGTTTCCTTCTTTTACAAACCATGTAGGTTGTTCCATATAGATCTCCTCGTCGAATTCTCCATTGAGAAAGGCAGTCTTTACACCCATTTGATGTAATTCGAGGTCTAAGCAAGCTACCAAAGCCAGAATCAAGCGAATCGAGGTAAAACGAACAACAGGTGAGAAGGTCTCTTCGTAGTCTATCCCTTCCTGTTGCGTAAAACCTTTCGCGACAAGGCGAGCTTTATATCTGTCTATAGAACCATCAGCCTTATGCTTGATCTTAAGAACCCATTTGTTTCCAATAGCTCTACGTCCTCTGGGTAAGTCAACCAAGTCCCAGACTTGGTTAATTTTCATGGATTCTAGTTCCTCCTTCATCGCTTCCATCCATTTGTCTTTTACAGGGCAATATACGTCCTGTTTGAAAGTAGCAGGCTCGTCATCTTCTTGTAGTAAAGTCATAAAGGTTTGTGGGAATTCATCCTCAAATCTTAGAGGAGCTAACCGTGTACGACTACTACGTCGCATTTGGGATTCTTCAAGTCCTTGTTGACTCGAAGTTGGATCAATTCTAATATTACTCCCACTTGGAATGTGATTAGAATTGCTCCCACTTGGATCATTATTCCTATATGGAATAGGATTCACATCATTCGTATCATCCATTGGTGAAGGTTGAAACATATTTTCGTTTTCACCAAGAATTCTCCCACTCGAATGAGGTAATCCTTCTTGATCATAAATCTCAAATAGAGATAAGTACTGACTTATCTCGCCCTGTCTTGAAAACTCATTTTCCAAGAAAGTAACATCCCTCGACTCAAATTCAATCAGTCCTCCATTGTCTTCCTGACCAATTAAAACATAACCTTTGGAGTTTTCTGCGTATCGTATAAAGATACATTTCCTCCCCCTTGGCCCAAGTTTGCCATACTTATGGGAGGAAATATGTGCATAGGATGCACACCCCCAAGGTTTTAAAATGCTTAAGTCAGGAGATCTTTGGTTCCACAACTCATAAGGAGTGGAGCTAACTGATTTCGAGGGTACGCGGTTCAAGATGAAAGCAGCCGTCAATAATGCATCACCCCAAAAGGTGATTGGCAAGTTAGCTTGCGCCATCATTGAACGGACCATTTCCATTAAAGTCCTATTTCTTCTTTCAACAACACCATTTTGTGGCGGAGTATAAGGCATAGTTATTTGATGAACTATGCCCTTTTCATCACAAAGTTCCTTAAAACTTGATGATTGATATTCACCGCCTCTATCGGTTCGCAAGACCTTAATCTTGCGATCTAATTGATTTTCTACTAAACTCATAAAGTTTTTAAAGCAGGTTAATGCTTCACTTTTGTGGGATATCAAATAGATATGTCCGAATCGGGTGAAGTCATCAATAAAAGTGATGAAGTAGGACTTCCCGCGTCTTGTCTTGACATTCATCGGACCACATATGTCCGAATGAATGAGCTGTAATGGAACCTCGGCCCTTGTGCCGGTTCCAAATGGCTTGCGACAAGATTTCCCTACAAGGCAATGTTTGCAAGTCGACATTTCGACCTTTGAAACATTGGATAGAAGGCCACGTTTGGCAAGTCTATCCATTCGTGTTGGTCCAATGTGACCAAGCCTTGCGTGCCAACAAATTACATCTGATTCATAAATCGAAGAATTTGTAACAAGGAAATTTTCATTAAAATTCGAGGAATCGTACATCGTATTTAATACAATGAATCCTTTAAAAACATACCCAGAACCAATTACAGAATTATTACAAGACAAATCCACATTACAATTATGAAAGAACCAACTATAACCAAGACCCATTAAGACGACCACAGATATTATATTCCTTCGAATATCTGGAGCGAAGAGAACATCATGCAGTAAGATAGTGCGACCGTTGTCCAAGACGAGCTTGCACGTCCCAACGCCTTTCACTTCAGCACGTGTGTTGTTTCCTACATATATCTACTTCGTTCCTTGGGGTATCCGGTGATACTCCACGAAGGACCGTCTGTCCCTTGCTATGTGGTCGGTGGCACCTGAATCAATTATCCAAAAAGGATTAGATTCTACAAGAAATATTGAACTAGAAACACATATGTAACTAGTATTATTACAAGTTACCTTGTCACATCCATCTGTACATGAACGGGCAAAGTGACCTAACTTGTTGCACTTGAAGCACTTGATCTTCTTCAAGTCTTTCTTCCTGTGCCATTTCTTGTTCCCACCCTTTTGTTTGGGTTTCTTGGTAGACACTGGTTGCTTTTTATACTCATGAGCGAACTTCGAGTGATGTTTACGTTTCTTTCCCCCGTGTGAGGAATTAGCAACCATGTGCACTTCTGCACTTGGCTTGGCGGCCGCAAGCCGCTCTTCCTCTAACTCGAGGTGCTTAGAAACATCGTTGAAGTTCTTGATGCTCTCATTATGAGTGAGATGCATCTTCATGTTGTCCCATTCGATTGGTAGGGAACGTATGACTGCTTGGATTTGTTGCTCATTAGTGATCATATGACCTGCATCCTTTAACTCTGAAATAAGATTCGCCATGTGTCGCAGATGCATTCCCATGGAATGATCTGGACGTTTTTTGTACGAATCGAATTTTATAGTTAAAGAGCGAAGTTTGGTCACCGAGGTGCCACCAAACTTCTCCTCTAGCTTGGACCATATGTCCATAGCTAGGTCATATTCTCGGAAGATTCGCATTATGTCGTCGGCCATACTTGACAACAACGTAATGCGAGCAATTTTGTTCTTCCGAGACCAAGCATCGAAAGTTTCCTTGTCTCTTCTGTGTTGGGCCGTAGTGACTAACTCAGGTTCAATCATTATGTTCTTCAGAGGTTCGAGCACATCTTGCTCCTCTAGAACATATTGTATCTTCAAGGACCATAGTTTGTAATTATCGCCGTTGAGTTTTTCACCTTTGTTTAACTCAGCGACGACGTTCTTAGTAGCGGAAGACATTTTAGTTTTAAAATGCTACAAAAGACATAAGAAAAAATTCGATAAATAAACATTGCATAAAATTTTATATTTGATAAGTTACTTTCGAAAAATATTGAAGATATTGCTCTAGAATCGGAAAGGTCATCACGATGCCAATCACCATCTAGAACAACATTCAATATTTCCCCATCACTTATCAAACAATAGTACTCTTATAGTACTTGCAGCGGAAAAGCGTATTTTGAAAAAACTTATTTTGCAAACGTATTTTGCAGCGGGAGGTAGTGGCCTGCTCCGGCCATTGTCGGGGTCAAGCCGTGGTCGTGCCAAGGCCGGATTCTCCCCCCGTAGGGATCCATGCCCTCCCCCCTGTAGGGGGCTTTGCCGTAGGCAACAGCCGCTGGCACCGTAGGGGCCGGCCATGCAGGTGGCAGGGGCCGAGGCTGCCGGCACCGTAGGGCTCCTCGGCCTGGCCTGGCCCTCGCCTCGGCCAGGGCCGGGCCAGGGCCCTGGCCACGGCCAGAGCCGGCCTCGGCCTGGCTCTGGTCGAGGCCATGGCTCCCCTTGGCCCTGGCCCTGTCCGAGGCCAGGGCTCCCTGTCACGACCCGCTTCCCTAAAATGGAGGCGAGACGTGAAAAGGTCCGCACGGGAGTGGAGCGGTGAAGCCCCAAACCCGATAAGCGTCAATTTAGTATAAACAGGTCCCTGTAATTGCAATCGAAACAACAATAATAATAATATGAGACGGAAAAGAAACACCAATCCCAAGGGTTGTCCACAAATATTCAACATCACAGAAAAGCCACCAGGCTAAAAGGAAAGAGTCTAAGGCCCAGAACAAGGCCAAACAAAAGCAACGACGTAAATAAGTATAGGTGCCACGCACCGATAACAAAACAACTGTTTAGCAAAATTTAAAACACAACGGAGACACTAGGACTGGTCCCCAGTGTCCACGTACTCCCCGTCCAACACGGGCTCAAGCTCGGCGTCCGCAAACACCTCACCCTCAGCAAGCAACTCAGGCTCAGGGTCTAACATGCGTCACCCAAAAGAGAAAGGGGCACATGTCAGCAAGTCTAAAAGACTTGAGCAAGGAAACTGAAAGTGACTAACAACCTAGCATTTGAATGTTAAACAATGGCATGGCAGTTGAATATGATGCAACAGTTTAAAAGAGAGACAAGCATGCACAATGTAGCCAAAGCTACCAACTCACTAGTTCACGAATCACTTATCACTGTTTTCACTCATCACTGTTAATCACTTAAACACTAGAGATTTCGCCTGCAGGCTGGAGTGGCGGATCAGGCCATCTCGTGCTCTGGTGACGCATATCTCCTACTCACTTAAACACTAGAGATTTCGCCTGCAGGCTGGAGTGGCGGATCAGGCCATCTCGTGCTCTGGTGACGCATATCTCTTACCCCACCCCTACGTGTATCGAGCATTTGCTCGCTTCTGGATCACGGGCCAGGAAGTGTATTTGGCATAGGGTTGTGCCCACGAAAAGTGGGTGCCTAGCCGGTATCCGAGCGTTGGGGTTTCCAACTACAGGGCTCGCTTCTGAAACACGAGCCAGGAATATAATGTCGTAGCGTGTGCTACACAATCACAATAATTTATTACTATGCAATGACATGAACAAATGATTGCGTACCGTTAATTGAATTTAAACGTGACATACAAGCATGATGAGGGTGACGGACCAAGCTTCGTTGTCAAGCTAGGTCAATGGCGTCTAAACGGCTATCCTTTCACCGTTTAGTCTCTTTTACGCTAAAACAAGGTAATGGCCTAAGACATGGCCCAAATCAAGAGATGCAAGTTTCACTTGCCTATCACCGGGGTTGACGGTTTCGAAAGTTCGTTTCCGCGGATGCTAGCCTACGGGGAATCGCTGTTATGGGGAACAATCATCAAAACACATATATTTTATTAGGGTTTCATAAAAATTACAATAGGTTAGGAAAACATCGGTGAATCGATTTCTTACCGAGAGGAGGCGGAAGAAACGCTTCGGGGAACCCTAGGATCAGATCTGGAAAAGATTGGAGAAGTTTGGGGAAACTAGGGTTTTGGGGGATTTTGGGGATTTGATGGGTTTTGGTGAGATTTTGGGGAAGATGAGAGGTAGATAGGGTAGATGGATGGTTTGGATGATGGATTTAGGGCTTGGAATGAAGCAATGGAGCTTGGAGGAAGGTGGTGGATCAATGGGGGCGATTTTAGGGTTTAGGGTCGAGTTGGAGGGGAAGAAAACGTTTGGGTTGGGTATTTATAGGCTAGGCTGGCGGCTAGGGCAAAACTAGGGTTTACAGCACTAGTTAGTCGGTCAAAGAACAACCACTGACCGACTAGTTTGACAACTAGTCGGTCGGTCGACCAACGCAGCCTGGCCCTGGTCGAGGCCAGGGCTCCCCTTGGCCCTGGCCCTGGCCGAGGCCAGGGCTCCCCTTGGCCCTGGCCCTGGCCGAGGCCAGGGCTCCCCTTGGCCCTGGCCCTGGCCGAGGCCAGGGCTCCCCTTGGCCCTGGCCCTGGCCACGGCCAGGGCCCCACGGCCAGGGCCGGCCAGGGCCGGCATGGCCCTGGCCGAGGCCAGGGCGCCTCTGCCAGGGCCGGCCCTGGCCCTGGCAAAGGCCAGGGCGGGCACATCTGCCAGGGCCGGCCTCTGGCCGAGGCCAGGGCCGGCCAGGGTGCCTTGAACGGGCCGAGGCCCTGGCCGGCCTGGCCGGCCGGCCGGCCGGCCTCCTTGGAGTCCGGCCGCACACCCCCCCTATGGGTGGGTGGTCTTGGTTGTCATTGGTCGAAGCCAACCCCTTCCCCATTGGGGAGGGGGGTGCATCATGCACCAAAGAGATACGTGTTCATCTTCTCCGATGAGAAGTTTTGAAACCACCTTCTTCTCTGATGAGACACTCGTTCATCGAGAAAGTGGTTATGCTTCAATGGTCGTGTGCCAAAAAAATAACACACTTTCAAGGCCACAAACTTCACGCTCTACATGAAGAGAGTTCACATTCCCTATTGAATGGAGACTCAGCATCCATGAGGAGTGCGAGTTTGGCGAGATGAATGGTCAGTTCTTCCCGTTACGGAGAGTTCCTACCATATCCGTAATGGCAAAAGACCATAACGTGAAAAGAAAAACTTTTGCGTTCTCTCCGTCACGATGTGCTCCTACCATATCCATAATGGAAGGAAACTCATTCGAGAAAGAGACAACGCGTCATTCATCGGTGAGACCAGAGCGAACCCGTGTGGCTTTGATACCAATGTTGGATCCCATCATGCGATGATAGAGGATCGAAAGAGAGGAGACTTACGTTAGCGTATGCTTCGCTATAATCTCTGAACTTCGCCCTTGGATTCGCCACAACGGTCAGTACTTCGTCACAGAGGATCAAAGAAGTGTTTCACCATCTAAATCTCTATTTGGAAGAAGAACTTAATGGAAGGGAGAAGAGGAAAGAAGGTTGCCTTATGCAAACTTATGGCATGAAGGATTAGCCTTGAAAGCCATACCCTTGGGTCCTATTTATAGGCCTTGGGGGTAGTTATTGTAGGAAATTACTACATATATGCTTATTAGCTTATATTAGTACCATTGCTTATCCTCTTCCTTATGCACTTATCAAGTGCCTTTATGCACTTATAACGTGACTTTTTTCACTTATCGAGTGGTCCTTTTCACACATGAAAAGGTTCCCTTCGCACATGCTTTCATGTACGCGACATCCGAGGTCCATAGACCCTCATACATCCCCTCATGGGTGTATATATGTCGTCCATATCCAACAGTACCGGCCAAAGCACCCCATACTGAAGCACGGCCCAAGAATTGGCCAAGACAGGTGGACAGCCACAGCCCCCAAAGTGCGTGGTCAAGACCGCCCCTGAGGGCACGACCAAGGAAGCGACCGATGGCGCAATCAAGGAGGCCCCCGAGAGCAAGACCGCCCCGGCCCGCCGAGGGGGTTCCCTGGCCCCAGGAACACTGCTCTGAAGAGCCAGCCCGAAGGAGCACCGGAGGTTCCCTACTCGAGGCTTACGCCCCCTGGTGTAAGTAATGATGGCGGCCATGGTGGTCGGGCTGCTCAGAGAGACGCCCCCCAGAGATGAAGACAAAGCCCGTCACAAGAAATCAACAGAAGTACTGTCTGTATCATCGAGACCATGGGCATGATACCGACAAGTGCTGCCTCTTAAAGAGGGACATTGAACAACTGATTCAGGACATGCATCTCTGGAGATTCGTCGATGAGTGGAGGCCGGGACACGAGGGTGAAGCGCCCACAGGAGGTGTTTGCCCAACCCAAGACCAGAACACCGAGCAACATGCACATCAACTGACCGAGCCGATCATGCGCATCAACTGACTGGTGGAGGTCGGCGAGGAATCCCTCTGGCTCAAGTACTTCAACGAAGAAGCCTATCCAGAAGGCCTCGACATCAACATCGAGCTCATCGATGAGGTAAGGGACCGTGCTCTGACAAGCCTCATCAAGCACAGTCAGAGGATGGCCAGGTACTATAAATCCCACGTGAAGAAGCGGAGCTTCAGAGTCGGTGACCTCGTCCTCAAAGATGCGACCTTCAAACCAGAGATCGGTATTATAGGACCGGTGACCTACATTTTGGCGACGATGGAGGGCGAGGAATTAGCTCATCTATGGAACTCCGAGCATTTGCTCAAATATTATCAATAAACAATTTTGTAATTGTACACTCCCTCAATGTGTTGCCTCAATTTGAATTTCAGCTCCTCCCCAAAATTAGAGCACCTCCACAAAGGTCGGATATATGTTCGAGAGCCCAAGCTCTCATGAAACAACCTAGAAGATGAAGTCACATGTCTTGGCTCTATCTCTGACATGTCATTATGGTTTGACTTATACACTCTTCGCATTTCTCTTGTGTGAGAGAAAGTCACAGGTCACATGTCGGCTATACGTTCGAGAGCCCAAGCTCTCATGAGACGACCTAGAAGATGAAATCGTAGGTCTTGGCTCTATCTCCAACATGTCATTATGTTTTGACTTATACACTCTTCGCATTTCTCTTGTGCATGAGAAAGTCACGGGTCATAGGTCGGCTATACGTTCGAGAGCCCAAGCTCTCACGAGACGACCTAGAAGATGAAATCGCATGTCTTTGCTCAATCTCCGACATGTCATTATGTTTTGACTTACACACGCCTCGTGTTTTTATTGCGTATTAGAAATTCTAGATCAAGATCGGCTTAATCAATGGTAGTAAGCTACCTCTCCGCAAGCAAAAATCTGGGGCAGGCTTCCGAGCTGCGCCTCCAATAGTTTGTCGAAGGACATGGGGCGGCAGCTGCGTCCCTATCCTTCCAAAGTTCTGGGGCATGCTTTCGAGCAGCGCCCCCGATGGGTTGTCGAAGGACCTGGGGCAGCAGTCGTGCCCATATACTTCCAAAGATTCGGGGCAGACTTCCGAGCCGTGCCCCTGACAAGTCACCGAAGGACCTCGGGCGGCAGCCGCGCCCATATCCTTCCAAAGATCCGGGTCATGCTTCCTAGCCGTACCCCTGACAGGTCACCGAAGGACTGGTGGTGCCAGCCGCACCCCTATCCTTCCAAAGATCCGGGGCAAGCTTCCGAGTCGTGCCCCCGATAGGTCTTCGAAGGACCTGGGGCGACAGCCGCGCCCCTATCCTTCCAAAGATCTGGGGCAGGCTTCCGAGCCATGCCCCCGATAAGTCACCAAAGTACTTCGGGGTGGCACCCATGCCCACATCCTTCCAATGATCTGAGGTAGGCTTTTAAGCCGTGCCCCCGATAGGTCGTCAAAGGACCTGCCCTACACTTCCAAAGATCCTGGGCAGGCTTCCGAGCCGTGCCCTCGACAGGTTGCCGAAGGACCTGGGGCGACAGTCATGCCACTATCCTTCCAAAGATATGGGGCAGGCTTCCGAGCTGCGCCCCCGACAGGTCGCCGAAGGACCTGGGGCGGCAGCCGCGCCCCTACCCTTCCAAAGATCCGGGACAGGCTTCCGTGCCGCACCCCCAACAGGTCGCCGAAGGACCTGGGGCGACAGCTGTGCCCCTATCCTTCCAAAGATTCGGGGCAGGCTTTCGAGCCGTGCTCCCGATAGGTTGCCAAAGGACCTGGGGCGGCAGTCGCGCCCCTATCCTTCCAAAAATCTGGGGCATGCTTTCGAACCGCACCCCCGACAGGTCACCGAATGACCTGGGGTGGCAGCCGCGCCCCTATCCTTCCAAAGATTCGGGGCAGGCTTCCGAGCCATGCCCCCGATAGGTCGTCGAAGGACATGGGGCAGCAGCTGTGCCCCTACCCTTCTAAAGATCCGGGGCAAGCTTCCGAGCCATGCCCCCGACCGGTTGCCGAAGGACCTGGGTATGAATCTGTTACATTAAATTAAGGATATGTAATGATACCTACAGGCTGCCACCCTACTACCCCTATCAAATCTCTGCTACCGTGTGTCGCCCCCCAGGCTGGACCACTACTCGGTCTGGGGCAGACAAAAGCACCATAGACAAAGGGCACCGCCGATCTAATTTCACCGTCGTGAAAAAATATCTACTCAACATTCCGCCTTTTCTCGGCCCAAAGCTCGCCCACGCCGAATGTTGGGGGCATACATAGGAAAGGAGGACGTACGAGGCGAGGGGCTTAGTGAGACAATAAAAAACAAAGACGATAAAAGCAACCGATCAAATTGTCTTCGTAATTACACTGTCTCTACAAAAAAGTCCTCTGACTTAAACAAAAAAACAAAAAAAAACAAACTAAGCATGGTCTCAAGATCGGCCTTACATTAGAACCCCCCAATTATGAAGCCTCCACTCGGTCACCACCTCCCTGTACGTGAGCGTCCGCTTGTTTGTCGTCAGCCGGAGTCCCTGTCTATTCGTCACCCGCTGGGATGGAAGCCTCGTCCTCGTCATCGGAGACCGTTGACAACCAGGAAAAGTAAATCTTTAGGTTGGGGTAAAGCTTCCCCAATCCCTTCTTGATTCTCTCGAAGCCTGCCTCCAGGCCCTCCTCGAAGCCCTCGGCCCTGGTCTCTGTCAGAGCGGGGACGAACTCCTGGAGTTGATACAGGCGGACAGCCTCCTCCTTGATCGCCTCAAGGTCGATCTTCTCCAGCTCCCCTACACGCCTCTCAAGGTTGGTGGTCTTCTTCGAGCTGGCCTCCCTCTCCTGATCAAGGATATTCTTAGCGACGATCCTCTGGACTTCTTCGTCCTGGCCATTTGCTCTGCCTCCTCCTTAGCTTTCTCCAGCTCGGAGATCATTACCTTCTGGGTCGCATAATACTTCCTGATTTTCGTCACCATGTCCTCCAGGACCTTCTGCCTCTCCTCGGCCTCCTTCTTCACGGCCTCGAGCTCGGCCTCCTTCCTCCCAAGAGCTGTCTCGGCCTAGTTCGCCACCGCAGAGGGACGTTGGAGGGACACCAACACTGTGGCCGTCTACATAAGGAATAAGATGCATGAGCGCACCTAAAATAAGAGTAAAGCAGCATTTTGAATAAATAAAGCGACGAACCTGCAAGCTATGCCAGACAGCCGTGTCACAGAGCCGCTCAGCATCGATGTTTGCAGAGGACCATCGATCCTTGTGCAGCGTGTTGTTCTTGGCCAGGCGGGCCATGACTCCAACCTTGTCAAAGACCGATTCATGGGAGCCCACTGGATAGAGTGGAGCGACGGTATCCCCCACTGAGAGAGCGAGGATCTCAGCCTTTTTCGACTTGAAAGTAGCTAGCACCGCCTCGCAGCTCGGGTGGCCATGCTTCACTAGCCCGTACGGCAGACATCCAAAGGGCCATCGCTCAACAGCCGTCGCCCGGCTAGTCTGGACCGACCTAGCCAGAGAACTCCGCGGTACATCTGAATGGATAGAGACCACGGTGACCGCAGTGACCAACAGAGCCTAGGACATGGAACCGTCAGATCGAAAGCCTACTCCTCATCTGGTCGAGGTCAATGGGGTGGCCTGATGCCACCTCGCTCGAACGGGAGAGAAGAGCGGTAGGCACATGCTCATTTCTCGCCTTCTTTCTCCGCTCCTCCTTCTCGGCCCAACAGTGGTCAGACCCTCCTTGCTCCTCTTCTGCCCGACCTTCGTCGAGCCCTTGGCCGCCTGCTTCTTGGCCGCCTCCTTCCTGGCCATTGTAACGGCATGTTTTCATCAACACAACTATTTACGTATATCACCCATTTTCAAAATTTTTTAACTATTATATAATGGTCTGTCAGGAGTTTTACGATTTCAAAAAATTTCTTATAAAAATATTTTGAAGTATCAGACAAGTTATGGAGTATTTTAGTAAGTTTGAGTTTCATCAAATACCTCTAAATAATCTAGTACAAATTCATTTTCAATTACTACTGTTTTGGCTTAATAAATTTATTTTCTATACAAACATCATCAAAACGTTTTCAAACTCCTGCGATATCATTCGATGATCACTTAGGGCTTTCCACATTAATTTCGTAATTTTCTGAAATCAAATCGATAGAAAACCCGCAAACCCCCTTCCTAAACGATTTGGCCTAAAACTAGTATCCTCGTAACTCAAACCCTGAAATGGACTTCGTATTCGCGATCCTCCCAATGATACGAACCCGTGGGTATGTTTTCATAATTTTTCGGACACGTTTACTATTAGGGGCAAAATCGTAATTTCGTTTTTGTATTTTACTAATTACTTTCACTAATGGAGTTTTACTTATTACTAATTAACCTTAGCTAACCCTAATTAACCCTTCCCAAGTTTTAAACGTGGTTACACGTTTATCTCCTTCCCTTGTTAGATGCATCCCCCTAACTCTAAATTCCACATTTAGTCTTAAAGTTAACCTACCCTAATTAATTGCTTTTGACTAAAACTATTTGTATTATAATTCTAATTAACTTATATAAACCCACACCCAAGCACCTTCACTTCATCCCTCTCGTTCGAAACCACTCACCTAAGGCCCGCACTCAGCCCATTCTCTTCGAAACACAAGCTCTCCCCCTCTTTCGCGTTCTCTCCCTACCTTCGAGCCACGGCAAACCCATGCCCGCGCTCCTTCCACATCTCCGCCGTGCTCCGACGAACACCGAACACCCCGAGACATTACCATCATAAGCTGGAGCTCTGACGAGCTATTGCCACTGTCCGGCCACCTTGCAGAGCTCCACAAAGCCCACAGCCCCGAGCTCCGCCCTCCGATCTGTCGGAGCTCCGCCCAACGTCGACAAACCCCAAGCCCGTCGCTGATCCGCCACCTTCCCCGACGCGACCGCCGCTTGACTCCCCTCTCCTCCGAAGACATCGTCGTCTCCCTGATCTCAACTCTCCGACAAAGCCCCTCGCGTCTCCCTCCGATCACCGAGCCGACCCTCTCCCCGCTCCTCTCCCCGCAGCAACCTGCCGCTCCGCCGGGCCGTCGTAAGCTGCCCCTTCCCCTCCCCGTTTCTGGCATCACCCTCTCCCTAGCCACCACCTTGGACACCCGTAGCAGCGTCGAAGCACCACCCAATCCATCGCCTTCAACTAAGCCCCGAAGCCTCGCTGCTCCGCCGTACTCCGCTGCACACCGACACTACGCACGAATAGCAGCAGCGGCGACAGCTCCCCGCCTTCGCTCGTCGCGCCGTCCGCCCTGACTACCACAACTCCGCCCATCCCCCGCCTTCGTCGAAGCTCCCATGGTGGCCTCCAGCGACCCCAGGCACCGACCACTGCTTCGTCCTCCACCACCGCCGCTTCCGCCCTCTTCCGACGCCACGCACCTCCGCCTCAACCTCCGCACCCCTCCTCTACGCCATCGTCGACAAACGACCCTGCTGCATGCAAGAGGAGAAGCAAAATGATGAGTTCGTTACGTGGGTGCGTATAAAAATACGTATATACATATTATAATACGTATTTATATATTTATATAAGGTTTTAATAGTTTAAAATTGATAACTAATAATATAGAGATCAGAAAAATGTGAAACCAGGGCCAGAAAATAAGAAATAACGTTCTGGACCCAAGGCGCTAGTTTCATCTCAATCAGAAACTTAGTTTTTCCAGAATTAATTTTTAACCCTAAAACTGAAATACGTAAAATTCTTTTTAACATCTATAACTTGTTATTTTCACGTAAACTGATACATGAGGAAAATATATGTTATAGTACTCTTCGAGACGGTCATTTTTACAGCTCACTTGAACCATTCCGATATGGATTGCACCTAGAAGAAATTATTGAATAAATACGTTAACTAATTGAAAAATAGTTTTTAAATTGTTTTTGAGCTTTTAAAAATTATAAAAATTAATATAAAGCCTCAGAAAAATATTTCCTCCTTCAGTAAAATTATTTTCATCATTTCTAGCTTATATAAAAGTTTAGAACATTTTTCGACATTGTTTCAATCAGTCTTAAAACCGAAACGATCAAATTAGCTAGGAATGTTGTATTCTCTAATCAATTGTTTTTGTGTTGCAGGTACCAATTCTTGTGCACCAACGTCCGTAGAAGCCCTAGATCAAATTCCAGCTTGCTACGTCGATCTCGAAATTAGAAATTCACGAATAATTCTAAAATTAGAAAATTAGTTAGTGTCCTCGTATGAACTTAAGAACACTACTTATAGCCTCAGAACGGCTATCTGCCCTGAACCAAACGAGAAACCTAATCTAATAGGAAATTAATCAACCACAAATTCCTTTTCCAACTTTCATCTTTGGTGGTTGTAGCACACAACCATCAATTTGTGTAATTTGTGTGCTAAACAAATACTACTACATGCTAGAAGCATGGAATCAGTGTTACAGTTGTTAGACTTGTCTTTATCCTAAGTTTGCTTTGGCACAGTCTGCTTTGAAAAGAACTATCAACTTTCTGGTATTCAATAAGAAAGTCAACCAGTGGACTTGGGTTGACTAGCATCGAGTGATACATCGTATGGAATATCTTGTGAAACATCTTGTGGAATATCTTATGGAACATCTTGTGGAACATCCCGTATAAAACATGTACATAGAACACTTGACACTTCACTGGGGGTTTTGGGGTAACACATAGTTTGAGAGAGTGCAGGAGTGACTGGAGTTCGATCTTCCCGTCATGTCGCCAGAGTTTCGGCATCCCGTCCTGCTGCCTAGGTTTCGGCAATATACATGTACCACCGCCTGTGTTTCGGCATTCGTCTGGGTCGCACCCAGGCAAGAGATGGACTCGATGGTCACATATTGTACTCTCCGACTTGAGTCACGTAGTGTAGTTACTTTTGCACAGTCACTTTTACTTTAGGAACTACAGTCACCTTTACTTTACGCGTTCCATGCACGTTACTTACTACACTTGTGCAGTCACAGTACTTTACTTGTCGTACTTTTAACAGTAGCATGTTTCACTTACTTAGCCTGCTTTACACTCGCACCACCATAGTACAGTCATTCATTCCTTTAAGTTCTGTTCTCTTTTACTACTCAGCTGTGTACAGTTGTTGCTCAGTACTTTACTTTTCACTCTGGTCCGCTCGTACGTAGTTACTTTTGTCATATTTGTGCACTGCTTCTTTCCTATATTTAGAATTGTTGTGACTTACCTACGGTTCCATCTCTGTGGCACCGCAGACGACGTACATATGGAGGTAGATGATCTTGAGCTAATAGCGCCAGAAGTTCGACCATGAGACCGCAGCTTCCAGAGATATTTTCAGTTGTGTACTTTCTTTCTTTCATGTACATTGGTTGGAACATTTTGTACAGTATGGATTGTAATAATTGGACACTATTTGGGTATTTTTGTACATCTCTGCATCGTGGCTATTTTGGTTTCACTAGTAACCTGCAGGACCTGTGCAAATATCAAATAAGTAACGGACCCCCGAGAGTGGGTCGTTACAAGTTTGGTGGCCCACGTAGGTCCGCGCAAACTACCTTGTGAATAATATACCAAGATCAGGGTGTACAATATAAAATACTCAAATTGAACTCTCCAGTACTGGTTGTCTCGAGTGTTCACCTGTATTGGATATACGGGTGAAGCGTCCTTATTACCATCTTCATTAGGTCTTCCTTGATCCTCATCACTTCCTTTGAACTCTTAACCCTTGCTTAGGAACTCGTGTTCCATTCTTGGTTATACCCTCCCTAGTAACCTCTTTTGCTAGCAGTTATAGTGATTTTTCATAGGTTGAACTATCTACCCACTTCATCACCTTTCCTTCAGTTGATGACGGCACACATATAACTGATAAGCTTCCTTCAATGGACCATGATCCGGTCAATGTGCTTGGCTAAGTTTGTTGGATCACCTTAGCTAGACTGGGGGTAAGTGATCCTGGCTTAGTCACTTCCCTGGCCGTATCCGCTGGACCGCAAGGGCGTGAATCATGATTCTGTAACGCCATCGATCTTCATCACTATCACCCTTCCTTCAGCTTGATGACCTTTCGATTGACCTTCTTAGAATCTTTCTATTTTTAGTACGCTTGAACTCTAGCTACGTCTATTTTAAGAAGGGTAGCGTTCGACTTTTCAATCACCAGAAGTTCGAGTTCGACAACGGAAGCGAATCGAAGGACGCTCAGAAGTATTGGAGGATGGTGCTAGAGAATTTGAGACAAACCAAACCGAGACATGCAAGCATGAGCAGCTACTTCTTCTTCGTTTTTTTGAACTCGTATTCTTCTTCTATCCATTGCTATCATCTTGTACCCATTTCACCATGGGTTGAATCCTTTTCCACCTACCATCCCCCTTTATTTCCTTTGTCCGCTTCCTTTCCTCGAGCACCGTTCCCACCTAACCTAGCGTACCCTACCAACGACTTTCAGTGCCCACTTCTTTTTTTAAAACCCTCCTCTCTTCCTTACTAAGCCACCCAGTGGTTTCCTATACGCCTCGACGACACCCACTCCTCCTCCCGGCCTCTCACCAAGCGAGCTCGAACCATCTCGCCTCAAGCTCCTTCAGTCTCACCCAAAGCTCCACCACTTCACCCCATTCCGGTGACACTCGCCACGCCGAGCTATCGCAGCCACCATGGATCGACAGCCGCCGATGACCCACCGACGATTTTGGGGAGTGTTGGGCTTAGCGACGACCCTCTCCACCACCCTCGCTGTTGCCGTATGGTTCAAATCTTGGGAAGTCGCTGTTCTTGGTGTTCTTTCGAGCTTCTTGTCCTGGGCCTTGCCCCTAAAGGTGCCCTGCTTCATTTCCTTCTTGGGTCCACTCCTTCGTATTTGTTGGATCGTGAGTTATTGGACGTTGAATTGTTTAGGGTTGATGGTGATGACTGTGGATGTCAACCAATGGAGTTGGCAAGGAGTATCGTTGGGGATGAGTATTGGCTTGCTATTGGCCTTAGGTGTTGAAGTTGGATGTCAGTCTTGTGCTTGGATTTGGGGGATAGTCTTGATGTTGGCTTCTTGTTGGCTGTTATGGAGATTGCTGGAAGAAGTGTTGGCAATAATTTTGGTCCTTGAAAGTTGGCCTTATATTTGTCTTTTGGTGTCAATCTGGACATTGCTTTGTAGTTGGGTAGCATGAGAGTTGACGTCTTTTGTGCTCGGCTGGTTACGGTATAACAGCACGAACCCATATTGGTTAGTCATTACGTTTTTGTATGATATATTGATGACTTACTTGGTTATGATCCAATAGTCATCATTAGTAAAAGTTGAAAATTTTATGTTTTTATAGCTTGCTACTAGCTTATCACCGCAAGTTCCAAGTTCGAACAGATATTATCATAATAACTATCATTTCATGTAACACCATATTTACTTTTGGCTACTTGGAAAGTCAAGATAATTATTATGATGATACTAGTCTCGGGACTAATCACGAAAGATATGGTGATGTCAATAGTATGTATTTATCAACATCATCTCTTGTTTTCTTGATGCTATGATATCACATTATATTTCATGATTTTTACAACCTAATTTACTAGGTTGCTATTTTTTATTTGCTTGAGCTTCTTCATTAGAACAATTATTTGTTTCAAAAAGGTCTTTTAATTCCGAGGACGGAATTATTTTAAGGAGGGTAGAATGTAAGGGCATGTTTTCATCAACACAACTAACCCATTTTCAAATTTTTTTAACTATTATATAATGGTTCGTCAGGAGTTTTACGATTTCAAAAAATTTCTTATAAAAATATTTTGAAGTATCAGACTAGTTATGAAGTATTTTAGTAAGTTCGAGTTTCATCAAATACCTCTAAATAATCTGGTACAAATTCATTTTCAATTACTAGTGTTTTGGCTTAATAAATTTATTTTCTACACAAACATCATCAAAACGTTTTCAAACTTCTACGGTATCTTTCTATGATCACTTAGGGCTTCCTACATTAATTTCGTAATTTTCTGAAGTCAAATCGATAGAGAACCCCCAAACCCGCTTCCTAAACGATTTGGCCTAAAACTAGTATCCCCGTAGCTCAAACCCTGAAATGGACTTCGTATTCGTGATCCTCCTAACGATACGAACCTGTCGGTATGTTTTCGTAACTTTTCGGACACATTTACTAGTAGGGGCAAAATCGTAATTTTGTTTTTGTATTTTACTAATTACTTTCACTAATGGAGTTTTACTTATTACTAATTAACCTTAGTTAACCCTAATTAACCCTTCCCAAGTTTTAAACGTGGTTACACGTTTATCTCCTTCCCCCGTTAGATGCATCCCCTTAACTCTAAATTCCACATTTAGTCTTAAAGTTAACCTACCCTAATTAATTGCTTTTGACTAAAACTATTAGTATTATAATTCTAATTAACTTATATAAACCCACACCCAGGCACCTTCACTTCATCCCTCTCGTTTGAAACCACTCACCCAAGGCCCGAACTTAGCCCATTCTCTTCGAAACACAAGCTCTCCCCCTCTTTCGCGTTCTCTCCCTACCTCCGAGCCACGGCAAACCCATGCCCGCGCTCCTCCCATATCTCCGCCGTGCTCCGACGAACGCCGAACACCTCGAGCCATTACCACCATAAGCTGGAGCTCCGATGAACTGCCGCCACCGTCCGACCACCTTGCAGAGCTCCACGAAGCCCACAGCCCCGAGCTCCGCCCTCCGAACTATCGGAGCTCTACCCAACGTCGACATACCCCAAGCCCGTCGCTGATCCCCCACCTTCCCCGACGCGACCGCCGCTTGCATCCCCTCTCCTCTGAAGACGTTGCCATCTCCCTGCTCTCAGCTCTTCGACAAATCCCCTTGTGTATCCCTCCGATCACCGAGCCGACCCTCTCCCCGCTCTTCTCGCCGCAGCAACCTGCCGCTCCACCGGGCCGCTGTAAGTTGCCCCTTCCCCTCCCCGTTTTCGACGTCACCCCCCTCCCTAATAGCCATCTTGGACACCTGCAGCAGCACCGAAGCACAACCGCATCCATCGCCTTCAACTAATCCCCGAAGCATCGCTGCTCCGCCGTACTCCGCTGCACCCCGACACTACGCACGAACAACAGCAGCGGCGACATCTCCCCGCCTTCGCTTGCCGCACCGTCCTCCCTGACTGCCACCGCTCCCCCCATCCCCCGCCTTCGTCGAAGCTCCCACAGCGGCCTCCAGCGACCCCAGGCACCGACCACCGCTTCGTCCTCCACCACCGCCGCTTCCGCCCTCTTCCGACGACACGCACCTCCGCCTCAACCTCCTCTCCCCTCCTCCACGCCGTCGTCAACAAACGACCCTACTGCAAGCAAGAGTAGAAGCAAAACGATGGGTTCGTTACGTGGGTGCGTATAAAAATACGTATATACTATTATAATACGTATTTATATATTTATATATGGTTTTAATAGTTTAAAATTGATAACTAATAATATAGAGATCAGAAAAATGTGAAACCAGTGGTAGAAAATCAGAAATAATGTTCTGGACCCAGTGGCACTGGTTTCATCTCAATCAGACTCTTAGTTTTTCCGAATTAATTGTTAACCCTAAACTGAAATACGTAAAATTCTTTTTAAAATCTATAACTTGTTATTTTCACGTAAACTGATACGTGAGAAAAATATATGTTATAGTACTCTTTGAGACGGTCATTTTTACAGCTCACTTGAACCATTTCGATATGGATTGCTCCCAGAAGAAATTATTGAATAAATTCGTTAACTATAGAAAAATAGTTTTTAAATTGTTTTTAAGCTTTTAAAAATTATAAAAATTAATATAAAGCTTCAGAAAAATATTTCCTCCTTCAGTAAAATTATTTTCATCATATCTAGCTTATATAAAAGTTTAGAACGTTTTTCGACACCGTTTCAATCCGTCTTAAAAACCGAAACGATCAAATTAGCTAGGAATGTTGTATTCTCTAATCAATTGTTTGTGTTGTAGGTACCAATTCTTGTGCACCAACGTCCGTAGAAGCCCTAGATCAAATTCCGGCTTGCGACGTCGATCTCGAAATTAGTAAGTCACGACTAATTCTAAAATTAGAAAGTTAGTTAGTGTCCTCGTACGAACTTAAGAACACTACTTATAGCCTCAGAACGGCTATCCGCCCTGAACCAACCCAGAAACCTAATCTAATAGGAAAGTAATCAACCATAGATTACTTTGCCAAATTTCAACTTTGGTGGTTGTAGCACACAACCATCAACTTGTGTAATTTGTGTGCTAAACAAATACTACTACATGCTCGAAGCATGGAATCAGTGTTACAGTTGTTAGACTTGTCTTTATCTTTGGCACAGTCTGCTTTGAAAAGAATTTCCAACTTTCTGGTTTTCAATAAGAAAGTCAACCAGTGGACTTGGGTTGACTAGCATCGTGTGATACATCGTATGGAATATCTTGTGAAACATCTTGTGGAATATCTTGTGGAGCATCCCGTATAAAACATGTACATAGAACACTTGACACTTCACTGGGGGTTTTGGGGTAACACATAGTTTGAGAGAGTGCGGGAGTGACTGGAGTTCGATCTTCCCGTCCTGTCGCCTGAGTTTCGGCATCCCGTCCTGTTGCTTGGGTTTCGGCAAAATACATGTACCGCTGCCTGTGTTTCGGCATTCGTCTGGGTCGAACCCAGGCAAGAGATGGACTCGATGGTCACATATTGTACTCTCCGACTTGAGTCACGTAGTGTAGTTACTTTTGCACAGTCACTTTTACTTTAGGAACTACAGTCACCTTTACTTTAAGCGTTCCATGCACGTTACTTACTACACTTGTACAGTCACAGTACTTTACTTGTCCTACTTTTAGCAGTAGCATGTTTCACTTACTTAGACTGCTTTACACTCGCACCACCATAGTACAGTCATTCATTCCTTTAAGTTCTGTTCTCTTTTACTACTCAGCTGTGTACAGTTGTTGCTCAGTACTTTACTTTTCACTCTGGTCTGCTCATACGTAGTTACTTTTGTCATATTTGTGCACTGCTTCTTTCCTATATTTAGAATTGTTGTGACTTACCTACGGTTCCATCTCCGTGGCACCGCAGACGACGTACATATGGAGGTAGATGCTCTTGAGCTAATAGCGCCAGAAGTTCGACCATGAGACCGCAGCTTCCAGAGATATTTTCAGTTGTGTACTTTCTTTCTTTCATGTACATTGGTTGGAACATTTTGTACAGTATGGATTGTAATAATTGGACACTATTTGGGTATTTTTGTACATCTTTGCATCGTGGCTATTTTGGTTTCACTAGTAACCTGCAGGACCTGTGCAAATATCAAATAAGTAACGGACCCCCGAGAGTGGGTCGTTACAAGTTTGGTGGCCCACGCAGGTCCGCGCAAACTACCTCGTGAACAATATAGCAAGATCAGGGTGTACAATATAAAATACTCAAATTGAACTCTCGAGTACTGATTGTCTCGAGTGTTCACCTGTATTGGATATACGGGTGAAGCGTCCTTATTACCATCTTCATTAGGTCTTCCTTGATCATCATCACTTCCTTTGAACTCTTAACCCTTGCTTAGGAAATCGTGTTCCATTCTTGGTTATACCCTCCCTAGTAACCTCTTTTGCTAGCTGTTATAGTGATTTTTTATAGGTTGAACTATCTACCCACTTCATCACCTTTCCTTCAGTTAATGATGGCACAAATATAAATGATAAGCTTCCTTCAATGGACCATGATCCGATCAATGTGCTTGGCTAAATTTGTTGGATCACCTTAGCTAGATTGGGGATACGTGATCCTGGCTTAGTCACTTCCCTCGCCGTGTCCGCTGGACCGCAAGGACGTGAATCATGATTATGTAACGCCATCGATCTTCATCACTATCACCTTTCCTTCAGCTTGATGACCTTTCGATTGACCTTCTTAGAATCTTTCTATTTTTAGTATGATTGAACTCTAGCTATGTCTATTTTAAGAACGGTAGCGTTCGATTTTTCATTCACCAGAAGTTCGAGTTCGACAACGGAAGCGAATCGAAGGACGCTCAGAAGTACTGGAGGATGGTGCTAAAGAATTTGAGACAAACCAAACCGAGACATGCAAGCGTGAGCAGCTTCTTCTTCTTCGTTTTTTTGAACTCGTATTCTTCTTCTATCCATTGCTATCATCTTGTACCCATTTCACCATGGATTGAATCCTTTTCCACCTACCATCCCCCCTTTATTTCCTTTGTCCGCTTCCTCTCCTCGAGCCTCGGTCCCACCTAACCTAGCCTACGCTACCAATGACTTTCGGTGCCCACTTCTTTTTTTAAAACCCTCCTCTCTTCCTTACCAAGCCACCCCGTGGTTTCATATACGCCTCGACGACACCCACTCCTCCTCCCGGCCTCTTCCCTAAGCGAGCTTGACCATCTCGCCTCAAGCTCCTTCGGTCTCACCCGAAGCTCCACCACTTCACCACATTCCAGTGACACTCGCCATGCCGAGCTGTCGCAGCCACTATGGATCGACAGTCGCCGATGATCCACCGACGATTTTGGGGATTGTTGGTGTCACGCCCCCGCTTCCCAAAAATATGGAGGCGAAGCGTGAGAAGGTCCGCTCAGACTTGAAGCTACAAAGCTGCAAGTCCGATAAGCGTCAATCAAATTTAAAACTGCAGGTCCTTGCAATGCGAGCGAAACAAGATAATAATAATTAAATGAGACACAAGAATAATCTGAGAATATCCATAAATATAAATTCCAACATCGCAGAAAAGCCACCAGGCTGAAATAAAAGAGAGCCTAAAGGCCTAAACATGGCCAACAAAAGTACGTCGTACAAACAAAGGTGCTACGCACCAACAACTAACAAAAGGCCTAAAATAAAATAAAGCTCAACAAAGACTCAAAGAATGGTCACCGGTGTCCACCAAAATCCTCCTGGGCAGTCATGGACTCAGACTCAGCAACACATCACGTACTCAGCAACGGTCTCTGGCTCAGGGTCTAACATGTGACACCCAAAAGAGCAAGGGGCACATGTCAGCAAGTCTACAAGAGACTTGTGCAAGGAAACTGAAAGTAGGTAAAGCAACCTAGCAGTTCTAGCATGAATGCAATGACATGGCAGTTTAAAGTATGAGTGCAACAAGTAAAGTAAAGTAAAGTAAAGTAAAGTACGAGCATGGCATTTAAACATGGCATGGATGACAAGTATTCACAAGACAAGTACAAGACAAGAAAAGTAAGCACCTCGTGCACAGAGATTCCGTCTTTTGGCTAGAGGGCTGATCAGGCCACTCCTAAGCTCAAGCGAATGTTTATCCCTACCCCTCCACGTGTGTCGAGCCAGGGCCTTACCCCCGAACGGGAATGCTCGCTTCTGGATCACGAGCCAGGAAGTGTTTTTAACAAGTATGGCATAGGGGTGCACCTAGCCGGTCCAGGGAACCCGGGCATTGGCTTTTAACCAACACATGAGGCCCGTTTCCCCCGGAAGTAGTTTTCAAGGAGTACAAGTTTTGTAGCGTGTGCTACGAATGCAACAATCAACTGGGATGACATGTAAGATGCAATGCATGACAGTTAAAAGTGCGTACAGATAAGAAAGTAAACGTGACAGTTTAGTATGCATGAACAACAAGTTTAAAGAGTTGGATCTAGCTTCGTTGTCAAGCTAGATCAATTAGGTGACGGATCTAGTTTCGTTGTCAAACTAGATCAAGTAGGCGTCTAGCCAGCTATCATTTCACTGACTAGTCTCTTTTACGCTAGGAACAAGGAAGTGGCCTAAAAACATGGCCCTACACAAGAGTTGGCAAGTTTCACTTGCCTGCAACTATCACGTCAAGAAAACACCGTCCAACGAGTCCAAAGTCACGATTCCTACGTGCACAAGTCCACCGGCCTACATCCGTATTATTAATCTTGATTAGTGATTGCTAAAACATTTAAAATACTTTAAAATACTGATTTTTAGTCTTGGTTAGCATGCAATTGGGTTGGGGGTCCTAGGGGTGCAAAGCGTTACCTCAACACGACGCGAAAGCTACACCGACGTCGGGTAGCGACGCCGGGGGTTGGAATAAAAGATCGCGCTCCAAGTCCAGATTCCAATTAGATTCCTCGCTGGAAATTTCAAAGCAATCAACCGGGGCGACGGTTCCAGATTCCAAAGCTCGCACGTGCGACGACGGGCTACGACGTGCGACGACGTCGTACGCGGCAAGTCGTCGAAGAGAACGTACCTAGGTGGGGCCCACAGTAGTCCTAGGGACCTTTGGGGGACCCACAATACCTCTGGAGAACTTGGGGGGCCCACGGAGGCAAGTGGTGCGACTGATGCGGGGTTGCGACGAATGACTCTCGGTCGTACCCAGCCAATGCGGGAGATCCTATCGGTCGCTGCGGGGGAACGGGCTTGGTGCAGCGCTTGGTGCGGTGTGGGCCTTGGTGCTCTCGGTCGGTGCGGAGGGAGGGGTCGGTCGTGCGCCTTGGATGCAGGGGAGCGGGCGCTGCAACGTTGCAAGCGTTGCATCGTTGCGGAGGCGGGCGATCCGCTCGGTCAGGCGCTAGCGGATGCGGGGCGACAAGGCGGGCGCTGAGCGGGGGCTTGCAGCGGTGCGGAGATGCGAGCGGAGCGGGGAAGCCTCTCGGTCTGACCGAGAGGAATCCTCGGTCGGAGCGGGGAGCGGGGGGTGGCGACAGCAGCGGGGTGCGGGCTTGGCTATCGGTCAGAGCGGGGCGAACGGAGGCCGTTCTCTCGGTCAGTGCGGGGGCTGAACGTCGCAACGTTGCGACGAATCGTCGCAACGTTGCGAAGAATCGTCGCAACGTCCAATTTGAGTTTGGAAGAGGCTAGGGCTAATTTCTTGCGAAAATAGGTCTTTCTAGGGGTTGTTTATATAGTGTATATGGGTTGACTAGGTCTAGGGCTAATCCTAATGAGATTAGGAGTTTAAAATATTTAAAATTTAAATCTAAACTTCTCCAACTCACCCAAGGATTTGACTTGGTCCAAATGAGCTGGAAATTGGCTCAAAAATTCTTTAAAACGTTTTAAACTCAAATAAATTTTATTTGGCCGAAAATAATTTAAAAATTAATTATTAAAATATTATAAAACTTGTTAAAAATATATAAGTGGTCAAATAAACTCCAAAAATTATAAATAAATATCGGGGTGATCGTGATGACGAATGTGAGCTAACTAAGAAGACGGATCTCAAATTCGACGTCGGACGACGAAACTAAAATAGAAACGTCTCCCGTCAAGAGTGAAAATCGTCACGTCTCATCGAGTGAGATTAAATTGTGGAAAAACGACTCGAGAAGTGTCGTTCCAAGTTAGTGCCACTATTTAATACTCTCAGAGACGTTCACAACGGCATATCACACGAAAGTGTTCACAAACAAATAAAGTCTAAAACAAACACGTGCACGGCCAAAAGCACGTGCATGAAAAATGTACAACGAAAAGTGGTCGTTACAGTTGGGCTTAGCGACGACCCTCTCCGCCACCCTCGCTATTGCCATGTGGTTCAAATCTTGGGAAGTCGCTGTTCTTGGTGTTCTTTCGAGCTTCTTGTCCTTGGCCTTGCCCCTAAAGGTGCCCGGCTTCATTTCCTTCTTAGGTCCACTCCTTCGTGTTTGTTGGATCGTGAGTTATTGGACGTTGAATTGTTTAGTGTTGATGGTGATGACTGTGGATGTCAACCAATGGAGTTGGCAAGGAGTATCATTGGGGATGAGTATTGGCTTGCCATTGGCCTTAGGTATTGAAGTTGGATGTAAGTCATGTGCTTGGATTTGGGGGATAGTCTTGATGCTGGCTTCTTGTTGGCTGTAATGGAGATTGCTGTAAGAAGTGTTAGCGATAATTTTGGTCCTTGAAAGTTGGCCTTATATTTTTCTTTTGGTGTCGATCTGGATATTGCTTTGTAGTTGGGTAGCATGGGAGTTGACGTCTTTTGTGTTCGGCTGATTACGGTATAACAGCACGAACCCATATGGATTAGTCATTACGTTGTTGTATGCTATATTGATGACTTACGTGGATATGATCCAATAGTCATCATTAGTATAAGTTGAAAAATTTATGTTTTTATAGCTTGCTACTGGCTTATCACCTTAAGTTCCCAGTTCGAACAGATATTATCATAAAAACTATCATTTCATGTAACGCCATATTTACTTTTGGCTACTTGGAAAGTCAAGATAATTATTATGATGATACTAGTCTCGAAACTAATCACGGAAGCTATGATGATGTCAATAGTATGTATTCATCAACATCATATCTTGTTTTCTTGATGCTATGATATCACATTATATTTCATGTTATTTACAACCTAATTTACTCGGTTGCTATTTTTTATTTGCTTGAGCTTCTTCATAACAACAATTATTTGTTTCAGAAAAGGTCTTTTAATTCTGAGGACGGAATTATTTTAAGGAGGGTAGAATGTAAAGGCCTGTTTTCATCAACACAACTATTTACGTATTTAACCCATTTTCAAATTTTTTTAACTATTATATAATGGTTCGTCAGGAGTTTTACGATTTCAAAAAACTTCTTATAAGAATATTTTGAAGTATCAGACTAGTTATGAAGTATTTTAGTAAGTTCGAGTTTCATCAAATACTCTAAATAATCTGGTACAAATTCATTTTCAAGTACTACTGTTTTGGCTTAATAAATTTATTTTCTATACAAACATCATCAAAACATTTTCAAACTTCTACGGTATCATTCTATGATCACTTAGGGCTTCACACATTAATTTCATAATTTTCTGAAGTCAAATCGATAGAGAACCCGTAAACCCGCTTCCTAAACGATTTGGCCTAAAACTAGTATCCTCGTAGCTCAAACCCTGAAATGGACTTCTTATTCACGATCCTCCCGACGATACGAACCCGTGGGTATGTTTTCGTAATTTTTCGGACACGTTTGCTAGTAGGGGTAAAATCGTAATTTTGTTTTTGTATTTTACTAATTACTTTCACTAATGGAGTTTTACTTATACTAATTAACCTTCGTTAACCCTAATTAACCCTTCCCAAGTTTTAAACGTGGTTACACGTTTATCTCCTTCCCTTGTTAGATGCATCCCCCTAACTCTAAATTCCACATTTAGTCTTAAATTTAACCTACCCTAATTAATTGCTTTTGACTAAAACTATTAGTATTATAATTCTAATTAACTTATATAAACCCACACCCAGGCACCTTCACTTCATCCCTCTCGTTCAAAACCACTCACCCAAGGCCTGCACTCAGCCCATTCTCTTCGAAACACAAGCTCTCCCCCTCTTTCGCGTTCTCTCCCATACCTTCGAGCCACGGCAAACCCATGCCCACGCTCCTTCCACATCTCCAACGTGCTCCGACTAACGCCGAACACCCCGAGCCATTACCACAGTTAGCAGAGCTTCGACAACCGCATCCATCGCCTTCAACTAATCCCCGAAGCCTCGCTGCTCCGCCGTACTCCGCTGCACCCCAACACTACGCACGAACAGCAGCAGCGGCGACATCTCCCCGCCTTCGCTCGTCACACCGTCCGCCCTGACTGCCACCGCTCTGCCCATCCCCTACCTTTGCCGAAGCTCCCACGGTGGACTCCAGTGACCCCAGGCACCGACCACCGCTTCGTCCTCCACCACCGCCGCTTCCGCGCTCTTCCGACGCCACGCACCTCCGCCTCAACCTCCGCTCCCCTCCTCCATGCCATCGTCGACAAACGACCCTGCTGCATGCAAGAGGAGAAGTGAAACGATGGGTTTGTTACATGGGTGCATATAAAAATACATATATATACGTATTATAATACGTATTTATAAATTTATATAAGGTTATAATATTTTAAAATTGATAACTAATAATATAGAGATCAAAAAAATGTGAAACTAGGGCCAGAAAATCAGAAATAACGTTTTGGACCCAATGGAATTGGTTTCATCTCAATCAGACGCTTAGGTTTTCCAAAATTAATTTTTAACCCTAAAACTAAAATACGTAAAATTCTTTTTACAATCTATAACTTGTTATTTTCACGTAAACTGATACGTGAGAAAAAATATGTTATAGTACTCTTCGAGACGGTCATTTTTACAGCTCACTTGAATCATTCCGATATGGATTGCACCCAGAAGAAATTATTGAATAAATACGTTAACTTACTGAAAAATAGTTTTAAATTGTTTTTGAGCTTTTAAAAATTATAAAAATTAATATAAAGCTTCAGAAAAATATTTCCTCCTTCAGTAAAATTATTTTCATCATATCTAGCTTATATAAAAGTTTAGAACGTATTCCGACACCGTTTCAATCGGTCTTAAAACCGAAACGATCAAATTTGCTAGGAATGTTGTATTCTCTAATCAATTGTTTTTGTGTTGCAGGTACCAATTCTTGTGCACCAACGCCCGTAGAAGCCCTAGATCAAATTTTGGCTTGCTACGTCGATCTCGAAATTAGTAAGTCACGACTAATTCTAAAATTAGAAAATTAGTTAGTGTGCTCGTACGAACTTAAGAACACTACTTATAGCCTCAGAACGGCTATCCGCCCTGAACCAAACTAGAAGCCTAATCTAATAGGAAAGTAATCAACCACAGATTACTTTACCAACTTTCATCTTTGGTGGTTGTAGCACACAACCATCAACTTGTGTAATTTGTGTGCTAAACAAATACTACTACATGCTCGAAGCATGGAATCCGTGTTACAGTTGTTAGACTTGCCTTTATCCTCAGTTTGCTTTGGCACGGTCTGCTTTGAAAAGAATTTCCAACTTTCTGGTTTTCAATAAGAAAGTCAACTAGTGGACTTGGGTTGACTAGCATCGTGTAATACATCGTATGTAATATCTTGTGAAACATCTTGTGGAATATCTTGTGGAACAACTTGTGGAACATCCCGTATAAAACATGTACATAGAACACTTGACACTTCACTGGGGTTTTTGGGGTAACTCATAGTTTGAGAGAGTGCGGGAGTGACTGGAGTTCGATCTTCCCGTCCTGTCGCCTGAGTTTCGGCATCCCATCATGCTGCCTGCGTTTCGGTAAAATACATGTTCCGCTGCCTGTGTTTCGGCATTCGTCTGGGTCACACCCAGGCAAGAGATGGACTCGATGGTCACATATTGTACTCTCCGAATCGAGTCACGTAGTGTAGTTACTTTTGCACAGTCACTTTTACATTAAGCACTACAGTCACCTTTACTTTACGCGTTCCATGCACGTTACTTACTACACTTGTGCAGCCACAGTACTTTACTTGTCGTACTTTAAGCAGTAGCATGTTTCACTTACTTAGCCTGCTTTACACTCGCACCACCATAGTACAATCATTCATTCCTTTAAGTTCTGTTCACTTTTACTACTCAGCTGTATACAGCTGTTGCTCAGTACTTTACTTTTCACTCTGGTCTGCTCGTACGTAGTTACTTTTGTCATACTTGGGCACTGCTTCTTTTCTATATTTAGAATTATTGTGACTTGCCTAAGGTTCCATCTCCGTGGCACCGCAGACGACGTACATATGGAGGTAAATGCTCTTGAACTAATAGCGCCAGAAGTTCGACCTTGAGACCGCAGCTTCCAGAGATATTTTTAGTTGTGTACTTTCTTTCTTTCATGTAAATTGGTTGGAACATTTTGTAAAATATGGATTGTAATAATTGGACACTATTTGAGTATTTTTGTACATCTCTGCATCGTGGCTATTTTGGTTTCACGTGTAACCTGCAGGACCTGTGCAAATATCAAATAAGTAACGGGCCCCTGAGAGTGGGTCGTTACAGCCATCTTCTTCATCTCCTCCCTTGAGATAATCATTGCCGCACCTGCAAAAAGACGACAGATCAGGGTGAGCAAATCAGGAGTGGATCACAAAGCTCGGAGTACCTTCAAGCCAGACGTGCTTGGCTATCTACTCGTCCATAACCAGGCCCTGGAAGCCTATACTTTTCATGAGGATTTCCTCTAAGATCATGGCATTCTCATGGTCGGCTGCCCCAAGGACCACTTCATTGTTCGCTGAGGGATTTAGCATCCCCCCCGTTTGACCTCAAAGTTAGGTCCTCGGGCGTCGAGACAATGACGAATCTCTCCTTTCAGTCTCTTATCTTGCCCCGTAGATTGAGGAGAGAGGTCAGTCCCTCCTCGCACAGATGTAGTAGTACGCCCCCTTGTGCTTCACCTCGAAGAAATATTGGAACAACGTCAATGTCGGACTTATGCCACTACCGAAGCAAAGGAAGAGGAAGTCGACTATAGAGCTGATGGAGTTTGGCATCAGTCAGAAGAGGGGGAGTTTAAGGAAGTGTAGGACGAGGAGGAGGAAGGGGTGGAGAGGGAACCGGAGCCCAAGGGCGAAGGTTGGGACGTAGACCCTGACCTCGTTATCCCTCCGGGGAGCATACCTGTTCGGTGAACTCGGGAAGGCAAACAGTGTAGGGTGGCTTAATATGCGTGGAGGAGATGAAGGGGATGAAGGAGGTTGGCGTGTGGGACACTATGGCCAGAATCTCTGTTGGGACCTCTATTGAATCTTCTTCGCCCCCCAGAGTCCAAACGGTCGACCTAGGCCCTTTTCCTTTCTTGGGGTCCCTATAGACCGCCAACGTCAAGGCGATGGCAAGCTCGATGGCAGGGTCTCCCACCCACTCCTCTAGCCAAGACACCTCTGACTCCTCCAATCATACGGCGTTACCACTTAACAACTCGCCAAACCACCCCTCGACAAAGAAATTGAAGCAGAAGAAGGGGATGATGCCATGGGAAAGATCGAGGGAATACCTAGAAGAAGAAAGGGTGGACGAAGCTTCGACGGCAACGGAGTAGCGACGGCATGACGGCGGCGGCGGAAGCTCTCAACACCAGCAGGGGAAGCAAAATTACGAAAATGGATGTGGAAAACCTCCCTCTCGACGTCCCTCATCTCTTTCTATACAGTGGAAGGGTTGATCTCATCCATTAGAGGCGATCCACGTGGCGTGATTCGGGCGAGTCTAGCGCCTCGACTTCTCCCCATGATCAGATCAGCCATGTGTCATGCTCTGAATGGTCGGATGCCTCGATTCTCCCCCGTCCCCGAATCTCATGATGACCTAAAAGGATTTGGCGGTCGATTCGAATTAAGTGCCTCCGACCGGCCCTCAGCCATTGGAGATACGGCACGTCATCCAAGCCGAGCTGGGCTTACCAATTCGAGCTCGAATGACGGGGACAATTGTTACGACCTGATGGCTGGCCCAAAAAATAAAGGCCCACATAGTCGAGGCCCAAGCAAATAAGTTCACTAACCAGCATGCACGAGAGCGAGCCCAAACGAGGAGATCGACCCCCTAAGAAGAAGCTCGCCCAACTGAGCAGGGGAGCTAGTCCGATTAATCAAGAGAGAGGCTCGCCCAACTAGTCGGGTGGAAGCTCACCGCCAAGCTTAGAGGCAAATCCCGGCTAACGACGAAGCTCACCTAATGACCGAACAAGAAGAACGGACTGAGAAAGACTTGGGACACCAGGCTCGGATGCCAAGCTCGGTGTTCTCCAGAGGCGGCCCTCGGCGACCTAGCGAGACAAGTATCTCTGATATGGTGACGTAGGGCCACAAACACCTCAAATTAATGCCAGAGGTTAAAGACGAGAACTGACGGCCGCCCATCGTGTCTCCATTAATACGCAAATATCTCTGACACACTCTGACATTCAGTTAATTCTAGGTTGAGGCAGTGCGATAATATCTCTAACACCCTCGTCGACCAATCACTTCCCCATTAATGCTCCAACCGAGCTCCAGCTAAGCAGAAGTGACAGTTGATTAGATGGTGCTCAACCGACTCTCTACATTATAAATATCACACCTCCGTCATCACAACCATCTTATCTGGAGCTCCACCATCCCCTCCACCATCCACACATATACCTTCACCTCCACCATCTACTATAGCTCCATCTGTTAAGTATTGGACCTCTCCTTACTTGGTTTTGATGATGAGCAAACATAAATACTTGTGACTAATCTCCTACTTGCAGTTAATCCATTGCCTAAGCCTATCATGAAGATCAATTAGCAATGGATGTCACTCAATGATCAATCAAAGCTCGTAAAGTCGATTGGATGATCGAATATGAAGATAGAAGCTTCAAAAAGTCTTCAAGATCATTCAATAGAAAGAAGAGAGGCAAAAACAAATGTAATCTTTTTATTCTCTTCGTCTTTCTTATTAGTATGTATCTTAGAAGTAGAATTATGTTGGAGCACACACACATCTTCCATTCTATCCTAAGAAAGCATTAGAACTCATTTCCTAGGCCTCCAATTCTTAATTCTCAAGCATGTGCATTTTGGAGTTTTAACAGGCAACTGCTGAACGATTTACAGGCGCATGTCTCTATACAGTCACCTAAGATTTATTCTTTAGTCGTCTGTTATGCACATACTTTTTCACTTATTCTTTTGGTCTTTCTGCTATAACTCTAATCATGCAACTGATGTACAATGTATAGGCGCCTGTCCAGTTACAGGCACATGTGACTTGTTAGTCAGCCGCCTGTCTCTTCACCAGAATTCCCAAGTTTTGCAACTTTCGCACTTGCGTCTGTAGGTGAGGTAAGAAGGAATTACAGGCGCCTGCCCATGGCACAGTCGCTTGTATATGCTTCTACAGTCACCTGTCTCAGCTTGTAAAACTTCCCAAGTTTTGACAACTTTCACATTTGCGCCTGTAGGCGATGTAAGAAGGATTTACAGGTGCCTGCCCATGGCACAGTCGCATGTCTTGTCTTCCCAAACTTCCTGTGTTTTCACCACTTACGCACTTAGGAATTTAGTCGCCTGAAGAAGGTTTCTCAGTCGCATGTTGGTTTACAGGCGCATGTTCGACCTTCATCAGTCGACTGTCCTACATGGTAAGTTACTGTTTGAATTCTTACATACCCTCTGACACAGTGCAGCAAGCGACCGTGAGTTCTTCAGCAGTCGACTGTCTGGTGCGTATTTTCTATCCGTTGGATTTTGTTATGATCATAGTTTACACTTTATTTTTGCATTTTCCATGCCATAACGGTTGCTCGTGTCACAAATTTAATGTTTAAACGACGATTTTACGATGAATTTCATTGTTTCTATATTTCGTTGGATTTCAGGAAATATGGAGCAATCAAGAGTAATTTGGAGCTATAAGTATATACACGCGTGTCGGAGCGTCAACTACTATGATATCGAAGAGCTCAATATGCTTGAAGATGAGAGGAAGCAGAAGGAAGACGAGAGAAAGAGGAAGAAAGCGAGAAGAAGGAGAAAAAGATGAAATGTCAGCCTACTAGGCCGAGTGACACAGCTCACCCGACCGAGTGAGGCTGATACAGCTCCAATCCAGCCAAAGAAGTATAACAATGTACTCGGTCGAGTGAAATTTCCACTCGACCGAGTGAGAAGTCCACTCGAACGAGTGGAGAGAGGCAAAACAACTGGAAAGTTACTGTTTTTGGAGGAGTCTGCAGAAGACCCCACTTGACCGAGTGATAATCTCACTCGACCGAGTGAGCAGACCACTCGACTGAGTGGCCTGAACAGTACAGAAGGCCAATTTTCCCAGATTTTCCACAGAAGAGTCTCTCCACCGAGTGACATTTCCACTCGGTCGAGTGCGCCGCCGACCCAGTTTCGACCTAGGGTTTTTCCAGCTGTCTGGGGGTATATTTGTGAGGATTTTCTGTACGTTTTGAGTTAGTATAAATAGCTAGTTTTGAGAGCCGTAAAAGAGAGAGACATAGCTATAGTTCTTAGGAAAAAATACTTTTGTTCTCTCTTATTTTGGTGAGAGGATTAAAGTGCAAGATCTTAATTTTCTTATTATTTGGAGCTTGAACATCATTGGGTTGTCTAAACTTTTGCAAGTTCTTATTTTTATGCTATATTTCTATTTGGATCTGATTTTTACGACGAATTCTCCTGCAGTTCTCAATTCTATTGCTTTTTCTATAATGAATCGTGAGTAATCACCTTGATATAGGGCAAAGGAATGAACCCTATGGATCTATGGTTTGATATGTGAAATCTAATGAAAACTCATGTTGGTAAACTTGTAAAAAAGTTAGATTGTGATCGATTTACTACTGATAACTAGGGATTTCCAATGGATCTTGAGAGATCGAGAGAGGATCTTGATCTACGGGAAGCCCTAGATATTCGATTTAGATCTATAATCGAGATTCCCTAGAATTGGTGTGCGAGAGCGACCAAAGCTAGCATCTTTATTATATTTCTATAATTATATTCGTTTGTACGATAGTAAGACGAATACGAACCATCATAATCTAGATTCGAACTCACGTTGCGCGAGAGCGAGCTTAAGTTAGAATTGAACAATATTGTCGATCTTAATGCTAGTGGTTTGAACTAGGCTTCCGCGAGAGCGAGGCTCTAGTTTAGATTTCTATAGACTTGCGTAGAGCGAGAGTGCATTGGTTCATAACTTAGTTGCAAGTTGCAACAAGTTCACCTTAAACCACGAGTAGTGATATGGAGATTCATATTTCACATTGATGCTTGAGATCTATAGTAGGGATTCACAAGCCCTATGCATTTTTATTAATTGAATTCATAAACAATACTTTGCACGACTGTGACACCAACATTTCTTGATCATCGTTTCACCTCTGCCGAGTAATCAATATAGATACCAATAGTTCCTCCCTGTGATTCGATACCTGCTCATTACTTAACCGTACTTATGCGGTAAAACTACATTGCTTTGGGAGTACATCCCGATGCGATCAAGTTTTTGGTGCTGTTGCCGGGAAGGTGATGGTATTCTATATTTTTACTTAGCTATTCTTTACTATTCTATTCCTCTATTTGTGCTGACACTTCCTTGCAGATTCTCTTTCTCTGTGCATGAACACACGATCAAGGGCTACCGACAGAACTATATTATTTGATACAGAGGTCGAGCGCACCGCAAGGAAATTTAGAGCTGAGAAGAGACACATTCAAGAGGGAGATAAAATGGCAGAGCAAAACACTCCACCAAGAAATGTTAGGTTTATTTCCATCAAAGATAGACTCACTCCGAACAACTTTGCCACCTCGTCTATTCTTATGCCAGAGTTGCCGACTAACAAGAACTTCGAGCAAAAGACTGGATTAGTTGTGCTGATGCAACAGGATCCCTTCCATGGGAATGCGCATGAGAATCTGTATTACCACATACAAATGTTCTTGGCAAAGTGCGCCATTTTTCAGATTCCTAGCGTACCAGAGGACGCCATCCGCTTGTGCCTTTTTCCTTTCACCCTTAAAGATAAAGTGCAATATTGGTTGAGGACGCGAGCAAATGGCACATTCACTACTTGGGACGACCTTGCAAGTGCCTTCGTCAACAAATTCTATCATCGATCAAAGACCATCAAAATACGGAATTTTTTGATGTCTTTCAGGCAGGGACCCCAGGAATCTTTGTATGAGGCATGGGAGCACTTCAAAGATCTTCAACATCAATGCCCCCACCACAACATCAATGACTGGGAGTTAGTGCATATCTTCTACAATGGGTTGAAATCAGACACAAGGATGATCATTGATGCCATCGCTAGTGGGGTGATATTATCAAAGACTCATGAGGAGGCCACAACATTACTTGAGGAGATGGCATCTAACAATCGGCAGTGGGCCGATGAGAGAGGCCAACCATCGTCATCTTTGAAGCCAGCAAGTGTATATGAAGACAAAGCAGTGGCAGACTTGGCGGGAGAATTTGACTCTCTATCTAGAGTGGTAGAGAGACTTGAGAGGAAGCTGATTGAGCCATTTAGTGCACCAGACACATCGACATCAGTTGGGCACACAAATGACTGGCAAGGCCAAGTCATGTACGTAGGAGACGAAGCACATGAGGAACCTATGGAGCAGGTTCAGTATGTTTCAGATTTCAAGCCAGGTGGAACAAATAAATGGTCTTTGGGTGAATCTGGCTTGGAAGACTCACCCCGGATTTTCATATGCAAACAATAATGGAGCCTTAACCCCTCCTCAACAACCACCACAATAACAACAAGCTCGCCTACCACCTTAGCAACAATCCTACCAACCAAGGCCACCACAGTAACAATTTCAGCAGAGGCAACAAGCAGGGCCTTATAGACTACTCGGATACAATCAAAGTTGGAGGCCATAAAACCCACCGCCGATACCGCAAAGATCCGAACATGAGTCAAAAGTTGAGAAATTTATGGCCGAGCAAAAGAAGATAAATGCTAAACTATCGTCGGGACAAGATAGCCTCAACATCATAGTGGCACAACTAGCGAAGCAAATCGCATTGCTAAACAAGGCCCAAAACCAATTGCCGGCTCAACCGGAGGCAAATCCAAGGAGCAACACCGGCCACATTAATGTGGTATTGGCGGTGACTACTACAGGTCGGAAGGACATTACCCCCGTCATGATTCAAACTCGAAGCCTAAAGCATGATGCTCCAGTTGACAAAGAAGGAAACAATAAAGAAGAAAGGCCTACGGCGACCCTAAATGAAGAAGAAAAATCTGAAGTTGACGAGCCCCAGAAGGAGAGAATATATGTGCCACCGGTACCATTCCCACAATAGTTGGCAAAGGCGAAAATGGAGAAGAAATTCGCTTGATTTCTAGAGTACTTAAGAGGTATAAGTCTAAACATCCTGTTCCTAGATGCCATCATCGAAATCCCGACATATGCAAAGTTCCTCAAAGACTTGATTACAGGAAGGAAAAGAACAGAGAAGATTATGCTTGTCTACCAAGGTGCATGGTTCGTCAAGGAAGACAAGGTACCAAAGAAATTGAAGGACCCCAGATGCTTTAGAATTCCATGCACACTAGGCAGAGCCCCCTTACAAAATGCTTTGGTTGATTTGGGTGCGAGCATGAGTCTCATGCCTCTCATAATGTTCAAAAAGCTGAATACAGGGACCGATCTCAAGCCCACCGACATGAAGATTCAACTCGCTGATGGGCGTATCACTAGACTGGTGGAGATCACTGAAAATGTGCCGCTACAAGTTCTGGGAGGAATTTGCGTGCCTTGTGACTTCGTCATCATGGATGTGAAGGAAGTTGGAGACACGTCTCTTATTCTTGGGCGCCCCTTCTTAGCCACCGCCGGAGTCATCGTGGACGTGAGAGAAGGAATGTTGTCACTCAGTGTTAGAAATATTGAAGTTGAATTCCATCTCCCACGTGCCATGAAGAATAGATCTTCACTTGAGAAAAACGACTATGTGAACCTACTTGAAGAGGTCATTGAAGAAGCTACGCCATACGCCATCAACGCCTTGCACGTGGGTGATTTTGAACATGCGCCAAATTCTGAAGATGGACCTCAACATGGAGATACCATGGACCCTCTCACTAAAGAAGATGAGAACGGCACTGACATCATTAGGATAAAAGAGCTCTGCAAGCTCTCTTCCGGGATTCAAAGAAAGCACGCGCCACCGGCAAAGTCTTCATCACCGTCGAGAAAGAACATTAAGCAATCTAAAGCCAAGAAGGAAAGCTTGGGGGACTCATCCCCCACCACCATTAGAGAGGATGCGCTCATAGAGGAGCCCAAATAAGAATAAATAGAACATCTCAATCCTACCGGACTCCTCACCAAATTTGATACGTGCATCTTCTATGCGTCGAACATCACGCACTCAACGTAAATCATACGGGGTCGAGCTCAAAACCTTAAACGAGCGCTTATCGGGAGGAAACCCGACAATTCTATCTTAGTTTTAGTTGAATTTTAGTTTTCATTTTTGTTGTAGATTCTTATTAGCTTAGTATATCAACGGTTTAGGAAAAACTGACAATGTGCAACGTTTTTATTAAAGGAAGAAGACCCTAGGATGCCAATCGAATGGAAGGTAGCCATGGTGATGGAGAGCAGTGCTAGGGACATGCTTAAACGAGAAAAGAAGGAGGAAACTGACGAAAGAGGGAGAAATAGAAGATGGAGAAAAACAGAGAGCAAGATGCTGAAAAGGACAGCTCACCTGGCCGAGTGAGATTTTCACTGGACCGAGCGAAGAAATCACTCGACCGAGTGACATACTGAATATGGACGCTTCTAAAACTCACTCTGAAATTTTTATACCACTCGACCGAGTGACTATGTCACTCGACCGAGTGGACCCCTATAGCAGAAAGATGAAATTTAATGCTCTGTAAGGCCTTTTCACTCGACCGAGTCATTAGTTCACTCGATCGAGTGACTAATTCCACTCGAACGAGTGGGAGACTGTAGCAGAGAACCTAAAACAACACTCTGTCTCCTCTTATCACTCGACCAAGTGAGTTGAGCCACTCGACCGAGTCACTCGACTCAGTTGAAGCCCTAAAATTCCAACTTTTCAATCCAACGGGCCACTCGACCAAGTGACCATCGTCACTCGGCCGAGTGACTTAAGTCGACAGCCGAGTATTAATACCCGACCCCCACTCGCCCGAGGAATTTCCCCCAAATCAAGCAAACCCTCTCCCCTTCCCCTTAAATCCCTAGCTCACTCGACCGCATCTCCACCTCACTCGACCTCGGCGATGCATCCGGCCACCACCAGCGGCAACTCCACCGACCGAGTCCGACCACCCTACCCCCCATCAAACTCTATTTTGCTCTCTATCTTCTCCTAGCCATCCCGTAAGCCCAAATCCAACCCCTAACCCTATTCAACCCTATTAATCTCCAATTTCTCTTGATCAACCCAAATTATTATGGATTCTTAACGTTAATTATCTATTTTTGTGCAACAGGAAAGCTTGGGGGAGATCATTTGCGAATATTGCGGAGTTGAAGCTTGGGGGAGCCGCCTCACACTCATACGCCTGTTTATCGATTGCTTGGTACACTTGTTCCTTATTATTTTTGAGCATTCCATTTGCATTTCACGAGTGTACATCATTTTCACGGCATCCATCTATGCCTCTACGCACCCATTCTGGTGGTAGGTAGCCTGCTGCCAAGAGGAAGAAGACTGGCGACCCCGGTCCTTCTTCCTCTGGGACGGTGCCTCCACCATGTAGTGACCCCACCCCTGAACCACCTGCACCACTAGCACACCCCCCCACATCGATCGAGACATATGGGAATACCATCAGAGATGGCACACATTACGCCAAATTTGGGAGGATTTCCGGACGCCAGATCATACCCACTAGGTTTGCTCACATTCCTACACTCGAGTGCCTAGGGGTATTTGAGGGGATGCACCAGCTGTATGACAATATCGGTTGGGGTGATTTCCTATCTGTGTCGGTGAGCACTTACATTCGTCCGATACTCGAGGTCTTGGGTTCTATCTGTAGGACTCCTAGGGGCTACTCATTTAGACTCATGGACTAGGGGTGCGATCTCGCACGACATGGCACATGCATACTTCCATTGGCCCCCTGTCCCAGACCCCGATCGAGCCTATGGTCCTTCACACCACACCTCATCTGTCTTTGTAGCTGATGCATTTTAGGAGATGATCACCGGCACGCCACACTTTGACCCTAGAAGGGCAAAGACCTCTTCCATCATCTACCCCTGCCTACATCTTGCACAGCACCTTTTGGCGACCACCATACTAGCCAGGCCGAAGGTTGGGACCTTGTCCACACTCGAGCTATTCATGCTCTGGGTGATGACCAGGGAGAGAGCCTGTGAGGCTGGTGGGGACGCCTTAGTTCCTTCCATTTCTATTGATATCTGTAGATGGTTTTTCGACCGCATCTTTTCCACGGTCGCCTCCACCAAGGTGATATGATGTGGCAGTCTGATCACCCTCCTAGCACCCATCTTCGACATTCAGCGTCCCACCGACCTGCACAGTGCTACAGGCCCCACCTCACTATCTGATTATGTTTTGGCCCGCATGCACATGATTCGCCCTCACAGACGACGTCATTGGGTCTGGTTACATAGTCCATTCTCTGCAGACTATATCGTGTTTCTGAACCCTATTCAGACCCACGTTGAACCAGCAAGTGCAGAGTGGAGGTTCCACATGGACCTCCTCATCCCACCTGTATACGTACTAGAGCCCGACGACGAGCAGCACGAGCATCCTGTCAAGCCTCTTCACCCTGAGATCCCCATTCTCGAGCATGTCGATGTATCACTTCCCGAGCCCAGCACACCTATCTTCACTTCTGCTCGTATTAAGAGCTCCACTTCTGCACCCGCCTCTGTGAGCGTTGTAGCTGTACCCGACCCTGCCCATACCATCCATATGAGTGTTGATCCAGTAACGTATATCAATTCTTAGAGTGTTGCCCCATTATTCCCTGAGTCTGATGATCCTTCCTCCTCCGCGACCGTAGAGACCCTGGTCTCTTCTGATATCTCGACTCCTAGGGTGTCTTTATCTTCAGTTTTCACATCCACCCCTTCTGTCGTTGTTCCAGTCTCTACCACCGTCGTCCTTAGCAAGAGTGTCATGGTGTCTATCACCACATCTGTTGCCGCGACCTCTGCTCCTTCCTCCGCCGCTGTTGATATTCCTATCATTACCTCTTGTAAGAATCGCCTTACCCTTGCAATACTAACAACACACACTAGAGGGGGGGTGAATAGTGTAATGGCAATAAAATTGTCCAATTAAAATTTAACTTGCAAATGCGGAATTATAAATGCAAGAGGAATTAAAAGGCACAATCAATCTAAACACAAACACACAGTTTTATCCTGGTTCTCCAAACTTGGGTACATCCAGCCACACCAATATTCACTATATTCCCACACAGAGAAGTGAATACAAATATCACAAGGAGATACCCCCACAAAGAGGATTTATGCCATACACAAGGATCCAACCAATCCTACACGAGGATCAAGACTCCCACACCTAGAATCACTAACTCCCACTCAGAGAATTAGGGTTATCCCTACACTAGGACACTAAACCCCCACAAAGAGAGTTACTCCCACAAAGAGAGTTTCCTAAGTCCCACAAAGAGACAACCTCCCACAAAGAGAGAACCTCCAACAAAGAGAGAAAGATCTAATTCCCATAAAGAGAATTAGAGACACAAATTACACCAAGTAAAATAAATACTCTTACCTTTGCCTTGAGATGCTTACTTATGAATGGATGCAAGGTATGGAAGAGGATCTCCAAGTGTTGGGATATGCTTGATAGCACTTGGATGATTTCCCTTGAGCTGGACTTCAATGCATGAAGATAGATGAATGCTCAATTGAGGGAAATGAGGGAGCTTGAGAGTTGCTTATTGATCTCTTGAGATTTTCTATAGAGTCAAGAGTTATCAAGTGTTGTCAAGTGTTCTCAAGTGATGGCAGCAAACTCAAATATATAGGAACCTCATATCAAGCCCTAAAACCCAAGGAAACATCCAAAGAAAGAATTCAGCAACGGCTAGAAACTGGGCGAAAACGACAGGAACAGTCGACTGTTGATCAAAAGACAGTCGACTGATCAACGGCTAGAAAATATCCAACGGCTATAATCTGAGCCAGGACAGTCGACTGATGAAGTCAATACAGTCGACTGACAAACAGGACATGCGCCTGTTAATCCTTCAGCAGGCGACTGCTGCAGGGGATGGATCGAAACAGAGAGCTGCACTCTTTCTCCAGTTAAACGCACAGGCGACTGATGTCAATAACACAGTAGACTGTCTATTAGCCAGGCAACTGTAAAACCTTAATCAGTCGTCTGCTGTATAAGATGGAGAAACAACAGAGAGATGCAGGGAATGCACTTACGCTATACAGGCGACTGATAACCAATCTCCAGGCGACTGTAAAAATACAGGCGACTGTAAACTGATCGACAGACGACTGTGCGTAAAGCTCAAGTTTGAGTCAATTGAAATGTTGACTTGAGCTGTGCATGTCAGGTGACTGTAGAAGGATCTACAGGCGACTGGAAATCACCCAGTCGACTGTGTTTCCTTCAGCAGGCAACTGACGGAAAGCCAGAGACTCCAAATGAGTCTTTGGACAGAGTGAACCTATTGGATTAGATTCTATGATAATCCTAAGGCTCACTAAGATGGTTAGATGCATATGCATGAATGAGTAAACCATCTAACAAGGCATTACATTAATCCTAGACTCAAAAGAGAGAGAAAGCAATAAAGTAAAATACATGGATTACAAAGCTTTCCTTAGAGTCTAAGTCTTCAATCTTGATGCCTTGATTGCTCTCCATCATCTCCAAGCTTTGGCACTCCTTGAGTCCAAGCTTTGGCTCATCTCCACTTGATGTCCATCCTTGCACCAAGTGATTAGTCTCCAAGAAAGATATTCTTGAGATAAAACTGAGAAACTAAAACATGAGAGTCATTAGCAACAACATAATGTTGTGATCATCATCAACATAAGATTGGTATAAAACACCAATACTCAACATCTCTGTTGCACCGATCTCTGAGTGCATTCATGCATCTCAGTCTCACCTGTAGGCTGAGTGTTCTGCAGTGAGCTCCGCTCCACACACTCACCCTGTCATAGTCCCACTAGTTTTTGGAGGCCATGTGAGCGCAGCTCGCACACTTGCACATCCCTCTACCTCTGCTCCTGACGACAGAGACCTACGCCTGCAGGCGATTGAGTCGGTAGTGACTGGACTTAGATTCGATTTTCGATCTCTTACACAGGTTGTCTCTGCTCAGCAGGCCCATTTTTACCTTATTCCTGGTATTCGGCGGACGCTGAACCAGATCCTTCACTGCCTGCAGCAACCAGCTCCTCCTCCTCCGCCACCCCCACCACAGGGAGGTAAGGGCGATGCTCCTGAGTATGCACTTCACTTGATGCATGTCATACTTTTGCTCCCATCTTACCCCACCATTTTGCATGCCCACCTATCTTCACTTTTTGCAGGGCACCTTATATTCCAGCTTGGGGGAGAGTGTTATATTTCTGACCACCATTTTGCATCCATCCATCATTTTGCATGCTTGCTTTGCACATATCTTTTGCATATACCATCATGTTTTCCATTTATTTTTTTCATTTATTTCCATTTTCTTTGCACCATACTCGCATCCATACCCTCTCACCCCTATCTTATATGTCATAGTGCTACACTTTGCACATTGAGGACAATGTGATGTTTAGCTTGGGGGAGTGAGTATACTCACACATTATTTTATTTATTTTCTTTATTTTCCACTTATTTTCACGCTTTTTCATTTTTTCCATGCATCATATATTACTTACTTTTGAAGTGCTTGCATGTGTACAGTTAGATTTTATTTTATCCTTACTTCTTTTACTTTCTTTGCTAGAAATGATATCGCTGTGATGAATATAGCTTGTATTTCGCTTTACTTATACGCACATCTTTTGCCATGCTATTGTTTTCTATTTCTGATATCATTTGTGATATATCTATTGTGCACTTAAGAAAAAGAACTTCAAATGTGTTATTATTTGTCTATGAATGAATTTTAACGATGATTCGTCTAAGAATTACTTTATTGTATACTCTTTATAGAAAACACACCAAGATTCACGCATTGACTGCATTATACTTGGAGTACTGCTTTCTTATCTTAATATCACTTCTTATTGCATGAACTGTGTATTAAACCTTCAGCTTGAATGAATTGATTGTCATTTGAAATGAATAGACTAGTTTGCTTTTAGAAATCAAACTGAGTAGATGACATTACCCTGCTGAAGTAGTTATGCATATACAAAGAGTGAACTGAGTGATGTGATATATTCTTTCTCCACATATCTTGAATTATATTTCTATACATATTATCATTGGTGATCCTTCCCTAAAGTGATTTCTTATTCGCGCATCTTTCCCGTGCTAAAAAATAAAATAAGCTCCATGATACCAAAAGATCAAAAGAAAAATAATGTATATATATGCATCTTTCTATGGGATTTACTTGTGTATAAAAAAAGAAAAAAAGAAAAAAGAAAAAGAAAAAAAGAGAGCTTCATTGTATATACACAATCCCTTGCTCTTTTTTCTTTTGTTTTGCTTCTTTATATGGAGCTACAAAAGTTGGGAAGAGACTTTATATTCCTTACTCGATGCCACCACGCTTATTATTAAGCTTGGGGTAGGAAATCCAATGATGTGTGTGAGAGAGATTACTTATATGTGAATGACGACCTAAACTGGGTAATCTTTAATACTCAAGGAGATGACTTCAAGTATAACGACATCTACAAATTAAAAAATTGACATGAAATTCATGAAACATATCTTTCTATTCTTATTGCTTTGAATTGCGTGATATCTCTTATCCTCCAAATAGAAGCAGTCAATTGAAAAGTGTGTCGTTTATGATTATGTATATCATTTTCTATGCCTTAGACGATACTTAACATTAAAATGATTTCATATTTCATAAGATTCATGTTGTTCTCAGTTTTTATATTAAGTGTACCCCATATGGAATGATATCGAAATAAAAGCTTTAGTGATGTTCATATTCATTATTGGTGCATTAGAGTAAGCGAATTCGAGTTTTGAGAGAACGGTCTAGAATTTCCACCATTCGCCTTCTTTTCTATTTATTTGATTTTTTTCTTATTTTATTCGCAAAGTTAACATTTTACTTATCTTCATCGAGGACGAGTAAGAGGTAAGCTTGGAGAATTTTGATATACTCAGATTCTATACTTTATTTCTACATTTTTCCATGCCATAACGATTGCTCGTATCACGAATTTAACGTTTAAACGACGATTTTACCATGAATTTCACTATTTCTAAGTTTCGTTGGATTTCAGGAAATATGGAGCAATCAGGAGCAATTTGGAGCTATGAGCACATATGCCGGAGCGTCAACCACTATGATATCGAAGAGTTCAATGTGCTTGAAGACTAGAAGAAGCGGAAGGAAGACGAGAGAAAGAGGAAGAAGGCGAGAAGAAGGAGAAAAAGATGAAATGTCAGCCTACTCGACCGAGTGACACAGCTCACTCGACCGAGTGAGGCTCATACAGCTCCAATCCAGCCAAAGAAGCAACGCACTGTACTCGGACGAGTGCAATTTCCACTCGACCGAGTGAGAAGTCCACTCGAACGAGTGGAGAGAGAAAAAACAACTGGCAAGTTACTGTTGCTTGAGGAGTCTGCGGAAGACCACACTCGTCCGAGTGAGAATCTCACTCGACCGAGTGAGCAGACCACTCAACCGAGTGGCCTAAACAGTACAAAAAGCTGATTTTCCCATATTTTCCACAGAAGAGCCACTCGGCCGAGTAGCACTCGACCGATGACATTTCTACTCGGCAGAGTGCGTCGCCGACCCAGTTTCAACCATGGGTTTTTCTCGTCGTCTGGGGGTATTTTTGTCAGGATTTTCTGGACGTTTTGAGTTAAGTAGCTAGTTTTGAGAGCCGTAAAAGAGAGTCGACATAGCTATAGTTCTTAGGAAAAAAAATACTTTGTTCTATCTTATTTTGGCGAAAGGATTGAAGTGCAAGATCTTAATTTTCTTATTATTTGGAGCTTGAACATCATTGGTTTGTCTAAACTTGTGCAAGTTCTTATTTTTATGCTGTATTTCTATTTGGATCTGGTTTTTACGATGAATTCTCATGCACTTCCCAATTCTATTGCTTTTTCAATGATAAATCGTGAGTAATCTCCTTGCTATAGGGCAAAGGGATGAACCCTATGGATCTAGGGTTTGATATGTGAAATCTAATGAAAACCCATGTTGCTAAACTTGTAAAAAGGTTAGATTGTGATCGATTTAATATGGATAGCTAGGGATTTCCATTGGATATTGAAAGATCGAGAGAGGATATTGATCTACGGGAAGCCCTAGATATTCGATTTAGATCTATAATCGAGATTCCCTAGAATTGGTGCGCGAGAGCGACCAAAGCTAGTATCTTTATTATATTTCTATAATTATATTCGTTTGTACGACGGAAAGACGAATACGAACCATCATAATCTAGATTCGAACTCACGTTGCGCGAGAGCGAGCTTGAGTTAGAATTGAACAATATTGTCGATCTTAATGCTAGTGGTTTGAACTAGGCTTGCGCAAGAGCGAGGCTCTAGTTTAGATTGCTATTGACTTGCGTAGCGAGAGAGCGTGCGTTGGTTCACAACTTTGTTGCGACAAGTTCACCGTAAACCAAGAGTAGTGATATGGATATTCATATTTCACATTGATGCTTGAGATCTATAGTGGGGATTTCCAAGCCATATGCATTTTTATTAATTAAATTCATAAACAATATTTTGCACGACTGTGACACCAACATTTCTTGATCATCGTTTCACATCCGAGTAATCAATATAGATACCAATAGTTCCTCCCCGTGATTCGATGCCCGCTCACCACTTAACCGTGTGCGTGCGATAAAACTACATTGTTTTGGGAGTACATCCCGACGCGATTAGCTTTTTCCAGACGGATTTCAAAGGGTTTTTTTGGGTATTTTGCTTGAGGGGTTTAGAGGACTTATAAAAGGGTGTCCTACTGTTACATTAGAGACTTCTTGGAACCCTTAAGAATTCATTGATCTCATCTCTAAGCCCTCAAGCTTTCATTTTTCCTAAGCCCTAGAATCTCATTCTCTCTTGTTCTCCAACCTAGAATAAAAGTTGATATCCTCTTGGTATTTGGTGGTGACAAGAGAAAGGGCTTCACTCTCTTCTTGGAAGAGATCAACACTCACTTCACACTTGCTCCTTCGAGTTCTACTTCAAGGCATAGGTGTTTGTAAGTGTTTACATTTCAAATTTCATTATCTCGTATTTCGATTTCACTCTCGGTTTGTGAGAGTGGGTTTGCTTGATCCAAAGTTATGGGAGTCAATGACATCGATTGTTGTTCGATTACACTTGTGGGGTTGCTACAAGTGGGTTAGAAGGAAACCTCAAGTTAAGGTTCTAACTTGGTATCCGGAGGTATCCGGGTGGAAAGGACGTAGGATTATCGGGAACAAGTCGGGATTGGACTTGGGTAATCCGAACCATTGAAACATCTCATTGTTAGCTTGTTTCATTTTGGATTAGTTTATACTTCCTCATTTATTATTGGTTAGGGATTTAAATTGGTATAACTATAAATTTTATAAACACTATTTAACCCACATTCTAGTGTTTTCCTCGTATCCAGGGTCCTTACAATTGGTATCAGAGTCCAATGTTTATAGCTATGGCATCCAATAACAATAACGTTCCTCCACATCCTTCGTACAACAATCACGATCGTGATGGTGCTTCTACTGTTTTCGAAGGACAATCAATGGTTCGTCCTCCGTGTTTCAATGTCACAAATTTCGGCTATTGGAAGTGCCGGATGGAGACATTCCTAAGGAGTGCTTCTCTTTTGAGAACCCTCCATAAGGATTACGTTGAACCCATCGAAGAATATTTCGACAAATGGACTCCCGCTGAGAAGTCCGCCGAGGTGAACAATGCCAAAACAATGAAAGTTCTTCATTGCACATTGGATCCAGCTGAGTTCAGCTAGATATGTACATGTAAGAGTGCATATCAAATATGGAACCATATCTCGTCACCCACGAGAGGACGGACAAGGTAAAATTGTCAAAATATATGTTGCTATACAAAACTTCGACATGTTTCATATGCAGGAAAGTGAGAACATTGCAACGATGACGGTCGTTTCACCGACATCACCAATGTGCTTGAAGCTCTCGGTCAAATATACACACATTAAGAAAAGGCAAGAAAGATAATCATGGGAATGACCTCAAAATGGGAAAGAAGGGCTATTACCATTGAGGATGTCAATGACATGAAGAACTATACCGTAGTGAATCTCATCGGTACTCTCATGTCTTATGAAGTAAGAAGGGAGAACCGAATGAAAATTAGAAATATGATGAATCCAATGGAGGCAAAGAAGAAGGTGTTACGTTCAAGGCTACTTCTTCATCCTCCAATAGTGATGAATCCGAGAAAGAAATGGATTTGGAAGAAATGTCGCAAATGATGAAGAAGTTCCAACGCCTCTTTCGCAAAGGTAAATTCTCTTCCAAATATAAATTTGATTCCACTAACAATTCCTCTTCTCTGTGTTTTAAGTGTGACAGGCCAGTGCACATCAAGAAGGATTACCCAATGCTAAGGAACAAAGAAAAGTGGAAAGCACCGAAGTACCACAAGTCCGACAAATTCAAGAAGGACAAGAAGAAAGGACTCGTTGAGACTTTTGATGACTCAAGTGGAGATTTCTCAAGCGAATCCGAGGATGAGAAGGGTGAGAGTGCACATATGTGCTTCATGGCCCGAGAAGATACATTCTCCGATGGAAGCGATAGTGAGAACGATGAACCCGATGTAACTATGGATGAACTTCGTATTGCTAACGAAGAACTATTTTCTAAGTATCAATCTCTTATGCATAGATATACTAATTTGAAGAAATCAAATGTTAGTAAATCATACATGACATGCATCACCAATAATGACACCATCGTTGACACACTTACACTTGAGAAAGCCAATTTAGTTTCTCAAAATGGCACCTTGAGAAATGAGGCGAATTCCCTCAAATCTCAACTAGATCACGTTTCGTCTAAAGATAGTGTTGATCTAGCAAAACACACAATTGGATATTGAGAATGATTCTATTAAAACCTAAGTGCACGAGCTCACCACACGTGTGTCAACTTTGAACACTAATATTTCTTCCCTTAGGGAGAAATATGAGCTCGTGTCCTCCTAAGTTAAGAGATTTAACAAAGGAAAAGGGCAATTGGATGAATTGCTATCAAACCAATTTCCAGACACACATCGTGTTGGACTTGGGTGGAAGCAAACGCATCCAAATCACGCACCTCCTATAGAGGTGTAAATATAGACTTTATGAGGCCATCCTCCGGAGCATTGATTCGGGTTCAATATTACATATTTAACCCCCCATTTAGCCCTATTTTGTGATCATGTGATGCTACATTGTTCTCTAATACATACGTATTTTGTACACAACTATTTGTTAGAGAAAACACTTTATTTGAGCATAAAACAGCAATTAATGGAGTATTTCTGCACTTTTTATATTTTTCATGGTAAGATCTCGATCTCACGATTCCAACGACTATTTATTTGTATTTTTCTGAGATCTGTGCTAATTACTGTGTATTTTTGAATACAGAATACCAATTAAATGGGGAAATACGCAAGGAAATACGAAAATACGGTCGCCAGCCAATCACAGCACGCCACGTGGTAGCCATCCATGCAATCCCTGCCAGATCTGACGGCTATTGCAGACCCCGCATTCGAACTCGATTGAGGATGACGCGACGTAATCCTGTCCGCTGATTGATAATCCAACGGATGAAACACAACGGCGACGTGGCCCAACGCAGACCGCGCGATCTTGATCGTGCGGACAGCGTTCAGCCCTCAGCGTGAAGTGGAGAGCGGCAGTTCGGGTGACGTGGCGAAATATAAGCCGTTGGATTCTAATCCAACGGTCCGGAGCGTAATGAAACCCAGCGACGCGTGGCGCGATCTTATGCAACGCCCGCTCGATCGGACGGCTGAAACGGCTCCCCGCTCGACTTCGAGGCGGAGAATTTACGAGGCGACGTGGCAACATCTTATGAGTTGCCCACGATATCGAACGGCCAAAAACGAAATCGATTTCATTTCAAACCCAAGCGGAGCGGCGTTTAGATGGACGACGTGGCGAGTTTTGAAGCATCCGATCCAGCATTCGACGGCCAAAAGCTAATCCGATCTGAATCCGGATGCAAAGCGGGCGCGGACCCGATCTCTGTGCCACGTGTCGAGCCCGTGTTCAATCCCGCAACGATCAACGGATGAAAATTGCGCCGATCGGGATCTGCGGTCAGGATGAGTTCGGGCGTGACGTGGATGCGGGTTTGGAACCCATTAAGCACAGTAAACCCGCAAGCCTATTATATAAGCGTATTCTAGGGTTTTTGTGCGTAGGCAAGCAGATTTTGGCGTATTTTGAGCATATTGGAGGCTCTAGGAGCCGTATTTTCGCCACCACAAAATTCTGTAAAATTCCAGAGGCTATTTTCTTATTTCCAGAGAGTTCTGGTGTCTTTTCAAGGATATTTGGTGATGAATTCTAAACTTCTATCCCGTATTTGACGCTTTTCTATCGTATTTGGCTATTAAATTGATGTATTTTGCTATGAAACTTGTTTATTCTTGCACCATGAGTAGCTAAATTGTTATTGTGCATGGTATGGCGTAGTTAGGGGATATGATGCGTGTTTATTTGGTTGTATTCCTTGTGCTAAATCGTTAAACGTCGTTAAAGTTGTGATCTTTGTTCGTAAATCGTCTTTTTCATCTTCCAAACGAAGTGATTGAGTTGATGATCGCCCCAAAAGGGTGAGTTTTGATCTCCCCAAAAGGGAGTTTCATATTGTAGTTTTGATCTCTCCAAAAGAGAGTTCCATATCGTATTATAACTTTAGCGACGATCTTATTGAATATTTTGATTTAACCCCCAAAGGGTATCTTCCGATGAATTGCTCCCAAAAAGAGAATTCATTGAGTTATATTGGGTATTTTCCGGTGAATTGCTCCCAAAAGGAGAATTCATTGCGCTATACTTGTCAACCAAATTAATACGAATCATTGATCCTAACGAACCCGTACCATGTGCATACTTTTTATAGATATTTCCTTACACGATTTTCCTTGTTCATATTATTCACGTGTTCACATCACTATCACCGTCATCATTGTTGAAGTGGTTAGTTTCTTTTCGTAGGATTTCTATTTGATTTGAATTGTGGTTGCAACAGATTTCCTCTCGAGGATTCGACATCTGGACTCTCAGATTATATTACTTGTACGGACTCTTGCGCTTGAGAGTAGCACCTTTTTGGTCCCACCACACATCCACTAGTAGTGACAAAAACACTATTGGTAGCAATCCTACCAAGAAAATTACCACTTCACACTCTCCTTCTTTTAGCAAGAAACCCACTAAGGATGGAAACTAAAAGAACGGACTTGCCTATATGTACACCAACACTCACACACGTAGGAAATCTCCTACTTCACATACGGATACATATGACACATTTTATGCTCCACACCCATGGGCACGTGCAAACTCACACTTGAGAAATGCTCATGCACGTGCTCCTACACATTCATATGTTCATGCACATCATCCTCCCCATGTATGCTCATGCATATCCTTCACACCATATGCATGCTCCATATGCTCCATAAATATGCATGCACCTCATTTTGCATATAACCCGTATATGTCCCATGCATACCCTCCGCCACCTTCATATGTTAGATCTCATGCTCCTAGGAAACTGTAGGGTTTAAAGGACCCTTAGGGCACAAGCTGTGCCCATCCTAAGTCGGACGGACCACAGACGCAAAATAATGCAGCGGAAAAACATATATACGTTAAACTATTTAACGTGGCCTTAAGGTTCAAGACCCTTTAGCCAGGATCTGTGCAGAGGGAGCTAAGCTACTGCGATTAAATTAAAAGAAAACTAATTTATTTCACATACCCGGAACCTTGCCCTGGTTCAGGCAAGGTGTACCGCACTGTCTTCCGAGCCGCTCCCTATCCAGCACCGAACCGCTCCTTGAACTGCTCCTCATCCCGAGGCGAGCAATCCTCTTGTTGACGAGCCAACCATGCGCCGAAGAAAGTTTCACTCGAGTGTGAACCTTCGCCAAGATTTCGGATCGGATCCGAACCCCTTTGTGGCTTTGCTAGAGCCCTTCAGGAGTAAGGCAGAAATTTAGGGAGAAGAAAAATATTAATTTAAGCCTAGATCCGAGCGTGCTCCAACATTTATGGGAGCTGCTCAGATCTGGAGCTTGGGACAAGTTTAGAGGAGGGGGTAGGCCCCTATATATATAGGCGGCTAACCCCTCCCTTTTACTCCACTTTCGATGTGGGACTATGTTTTTAGAGTTTAATAATTCAAGTTAGTTTGCCTTCCATAAAGGCCAAACTTCCATGAATTTTAACTCCCTCACCGTTGAGCTTCAATCTTGATACAACCTATCAAATCAAAGAGGGTTGAATGGTGAACGAGTAAGAAAAAACGGCGAGTCAATCCGACGTCGTTTGACCCCTCAAACGTCGTCTCAAAGTTAGCCAAAAACCATTCAAAGATGGAAAATCCAGCTGTCAAAAAATCCCGGGTTTCAAAAACCCTAACCAAAAAATTCGGGCATGGTGGGCCTCCATTTTCGTTGGGTTCAGCCCAACAGTTTGGGCTGACTTGTTTTGGCTCTAACTTGTGCATTTGGACTCCGTTTTTGACGCGGTTTGAACTGCATTTAGAGCGGGACGATCCCATCATCCAGGTAACCTTTTCAATGTGTTTATTATATTAAATATGATCTTAAACAATTTAAGACATATTTAACACCTTTTGCATCACATGCAAAATAGTCTCATATCTAAGCTTAAAATATCAGTTGCATCAGATACAAATGATCTGAGGGCATACATCTCCCAACATCTCCCACTTGCACTCATGATCATTTATCCCGAATGCACGAGCCCTTGCATCGAATGCTTATTCTCCCTAATGTTTCTTTCTATTACTAGACGAAGGTCGCACTCTATGTGAGACCCTACAGCCTGACCCTACTACAGGTGGGGCTCGAAGCCCCAGACGGCAGTGACCACGAGCAGCAGTTGTCGTCCCTGTTTTAGTATCATACTTATGTGGTTAACTCATCGACATGAGTATTGTCTGGACCACCCTGACTGTGTCCGTGATGAATTCTGCAGTTATAATCTCTTCGTCTAAACTATGTCGTTTAGTTCGATCCTTGGGTACGGTCATACTGTCAACCCTAATAGCTCGAATCCGGTTAGTTTCCATCGATCTTTAGTCAAATAATGTTGGACATCTTCCAACATACTCTTGCCAGAGATTTCACTAAAGACCGAACTAACTTTACGATACTAACTCCTATTGACCGGGAGAGACGAATCCTCTCTTGGTCATTACTCTCATCGTACGCTTCAAATGTCACCCAACCAAAAACCTTTCGACAGGCCTAGCCTCGAAGTTAGGTCAGTGATCTAAGTCACACCGTTCATGCACATGTTCGTACAATGACGTCAAGTCAAAAGACTAACTAGCATATCATCACTAAGAGTTATCATTGACGGATTGGATCAATCATAACCATAGGATAACTCTTGTGTGTCGTTCAGTGAACTCATTCTCCAATGAGCACATGTGTTCGTCTTCGACTTCGCCAAGTCAAACGATCATGAGATCATCTTCACCGCTATATGGTGAAGACTAAGACACAATGGTCTATCCGATGTTTTGATATCCTTTTCTCGAAACATCTACGACCACGAACCCTTTTAGACTTATGCTACAGACGGTCAAACATTTCTCCATGATCGAGATACTCATCTCGATACATGTTTGACCTTGCATTAAGTCTCAGGACTTTACCTAAGTTAATATTTAATGAAAACTACATTATGATTAACTTAGATAAATTTATACCAAACAGCGTACTGTTATTTTGAACACGATGTTTGTACAATTACACATAAGTCTTTCCAGACTTCACGCGGTAGAGCCTTCGTGAGTGGATCTGCTAGACTGTCTACTGATTAGACTTACGGGGTTATTCTATGTTCATATTAGACCAACCATTTGAATCTCATCCAAATGATTCCTTTGGTCCTACGGAATCCATTTAATATTCTTGGATCTCATCCAACTCATCGTACCTTACGACAATAATTTTAATAAGTTATTGGTCATATTAGATGGTTCATATTTAAAAGTGTCAAACTCTTTTGACCATTTTATCAAAATATGTTCCATCCCCTTGATGTCTCGCATGTGTTTCATTCGCTCCCACTGACCTTGAAAACTCTCTGGTCAATTCATAAAAGTTTGTTCTTCTAAATCATATTTAGAAAATGAACTTTAAATGAATGCACTCGTTTTCATGGTTATTATGAGCGTTCACATCAAGTTCGGTCCGAGAAGATCTGTACGCATCTGCTGGCAAGACAATTCCATCATAATCTGTTTATAGGAATTAGGATGAAAACGTTCTCCACCAACGTTAACAGTACTACCAACGTTAGCAGTACTTCACTATTTTCTTTCTGCACCAATCTTCTAAACTCGAAGATTTACTTGCAGACATTAAGAAACAGTTTCTTTGGGCACGTAAACTAAAGTCCATACTTTATTTACGTGCATGGACCTATTGCATCAGGTTGTTTATCAGAGTCTATACTCTGAATTTCATCCTGGACGCTATTTTAAACCATCATCGGCAATGATGTCTAACTCGACTCTTCGTCTCATGAGACTCGAGTAATCCTTTAACTTCCTAACGATTGATTTAATGAATATCTTACTGATAATGCTCTCATAGAACCTTATCAAAACCTAGGCATTATAATCGGTGACTTAACCCAGAAGGAGGATCGTTACTCAGAGTCAATTTTCCATGAATTGCACTATGTCTAAAAATGTGACTCATGTTCTCAAACACATCCAATATGTTAAGAGACTTGACCTAAGAGAAAATCACTTTTTCTTTTATTTACGCAAGATTTATACATCTAAGTATTCCACTTTTCGATCTAATCGAACAGTTCAAATACTTCTGTGTTTTGTTCTCTATTTTATCAGACTTGTGTTTCATCAAGAACACGTGTCTTAATAAAATAAGAATAACTTATTCTGGCTAATCTAGACTCAGGTACATCAGTATGTACGAGACTGAGTTCAACAACTCATTCTCCCACTATCTTACAGAAGGAGTTTCGGCCACCATACATTGAGAATAAGGTTCACAAGTGTCCGTAGACTTAATAATACGAGAGGTCAGACCCCTCTTTATATGACTTGTGAAGCTTAGTCCCTTTGATACATCATAGTCTATTTTGCCATGTAAGTTTATTACTATCTTGCGTAATCATATATTAACATTTAATATATTATAGTTATTACAAATTACTAACACAAAACATTGCTTCAGAAGCAAGGTGACGACATTCGTCAAAATGTGTTAAACTTCTTTTGTATAACAATTATGCTGAAATCGTGACATCAAATATGTCACATTTTCGGTTCCTCCTACTTACGCCTTTGCTAATGATAAATAAAACTCTCTTTCTCAATATGACCTTTCTTTAGTGCCTTTTCCTCTTCTAAATCTCATTTAGATATTAAATGTCTCAACAAAAATTTAAATAGCTATGCAAGCATCTCATGTATCCAAACGCCCGAACTTCGCAACCTTGAGTGTAGCTTAACAAGTTGCTCGTCTCAAGATCCGGTTGGGTTACATGGTCTTGCACCGCTCATGCACTCATATTCGATTCAAACAAGTTTGATCGAATTTTCGAACCTTACGAATCGAACCTGCTTTACATACAACCTTGAGTGTAGCTCAACAAATTGTATGAAGAAACTTGCTATTGAACATCGATATGTTCGAGATGCCCCATATAGAGGCAAGTGACATGTAGCATGCATTTATTTTGTTGGACTCAGAACTTTAATGAAATCATATTCCTTAAGTCTGTTCTTAAGAAGGTCATTTTAATGTCAACGAGAATATAGTTTATTCTATCAATTAGAATTTAACTTGATATTCAATTAACCAACCTATTTGACCAGTTAACTTATTCTGTTAGAATATTACATTTTGATTCCATTGGTAAACTTAGAACTTACCCTAGTTTAGCATATGTTCAATATTAAATATACGTAGAATGGCTTTTATCTATCTATATGCTCCCACTATTTTGCGATCATTTTAAGCTTTTAAAAATGAACGATTTAATTTAAACTAAATTAATGGGTAAGAGATCCAATCACCCTGAGCCTAATAACCTTGAGTGTAGCTCAACAAATTACTTGACTCTGCAATCGGTAGATGACTCTTCATCAGTCATATCAGATATGACTCTCTTATTGGTTTTTACACCAAGCCATTTGTGATCATGAGTGTGCTCATCCAAATCACAATGTCTAGTCTAGTCGGACCCTTGTTTTCGTGTCTAGCCTAATTTACGACGTTGCTCGGTGTATTCACGACACGACGGTTTGGGTCAGGACTAGTCTACATCATAGACTCAACTGACCCCGGTGCTCGGTGTATTCACGACACGACGGTTTGGGTTGAATCAAGATTACATCATATGTATTTGAGAAGTTGGTTTCTACAAGGTTGCCATGTCACAGCTTGAGTGTAGCTCAACAAATGGAAAATGGGTCCTATAGTTGCTAACCCCTAAAACAAGGAGGGCTACGGCTAATCTTGAAGAAGATTATTAACGTATTTGACTTAGATATAGTCCAGGGTGTCATATAGTTAAGATTTGCGTCATTGCGGTCCAGCAGAACATGGCCAGGGAATTGACTAAGCCATGATCACTTACCTCTTAGACTAGCTAGGGTGATCCAACAAACTTAGCCAAGCATATTGACCGGATCATGGTCCATTGAATGAAGCTTGTCATTTTTATATGCATGCCATAGACTAAAAAGCTTTTATTAACAACTAATTAATCCTATCAACTAGTTGAATCCTTAAATTCAAAATTTTAGGATTTGTTAATAACTTTTATTAAATCCTTGTCAACTATAAGGTTCACATGCTATCCTAATCGTTATTAGGATTTTAATAAATTCATTACAACGCTTTAAGCATAGTCTTTTAATGAGAATTATTATTATAACGATTAAAATAATAATCGTCGTTAACGGGACTACCCTAATCAAGAATTAGGTCACTAAAGGTTGTTACTAATTTATTAAAAACATAGCATGTCATTAAAATTCAATTCATAAATTTTAACGAGTTCTTAATGGCTAACCTAAAAGGGTTGTCATGTGTTATCAAATAAGGGACAAGAATGAATAGCCATTAAGCATAAATTACACTAATTTTAACGCATAAAAAGAGTGTTCAACTATTTAACAATAAAATAGAAAAACGTTTATCTAATAAACAATAAACATGCATTCTTAAATTTAACACTTAAATTTAAAATCATGATTTTAAAACTTTTAATTTTATCTCATAAAAAACTTATTTTAAAATCATCAAAAATTGCATGCTATAAAAAAAATTCATCGCATAAAATTTTTAAAGCATTTAAAATTATTTTTAAAATTATCACATAAATTTAAAACATTTTAAATGAGCATTTAAAAAGCATTTCAATTAATTAAAATCACAGTCCTTAGATCAAGGTACAGACTAAGATTTGATACCACTGTAGGGTTTTGAAGGACCCTTAGGGAACAATCTGTGCCCATCCTAAGTCGGATGGACCACAGACGCAAAATAATGCAGCGGAAAAACATAGATACGTTAAACTATTTAACGTGGCCCTAAGGTTCAAGACCTTTTAGGCATGATCTTTGCCAACTTGGGATGGGTTCGACCATCCCAAGAGGGAGCTAAGCTAATGCGATTAAATTAAAAGAAAACTAATTTAATTCACATACCCGGAACCTTGCCCTGGTTCAGGCAAAGTGTACCGCACCGTCTTCTGAGCCGCTCCCCATCCCGCGCCGAACCACTCCTTGAACCTCACCGCGTCCCGAGGCGAGCAATCCTCTTGTCGCTGAGCCAACCATGCGCCGAAAAAAGTTTCACCTGAGTGTCAACCTTCGCCAAGATTTCGGATCGGATCCGAACCCCTTCGTGGATTTGCTAGAGCCCTTCAGGAGTAAGGCAGAAATTTAGGGAGAAGAGAAATATTAAGTTAAGCATAGATCCAAGCGTGCTCCAACATTTATGGGAGCTGCTCAGATCTGGAGCTTGGGACAAGTTTAGAGGAGGGGGTAGGCCCTTATTTATATAGGCGGCTGACCCCTCCCTTTTACTCCACTTCCGATGTGGGACTACGTTTTTAGAGTTTAATAATTCAAGTTAGTTTGCCTTTCATAAAGGCCAAACTTCCATGAATTTTAACTCCCTCACCGTTGTGCTTCAAATCTTGATGCAACCTATCAAATCGAAGAGGGTTGAACGGTGAACGCATAGGAAAAAACGGCGAGTCAATCCAACGTCGTTTGACCCCTCAAACGTCATCTCAAAGTTAGCCAAAAACAATTCAAAGATGGAAAATCCAGCTATAAAAAAAATCCAGGGTTTCAAACCCCCTAACCAGAAAATTCGGGCTTGGTGGGCCTCCATTTTCGCTGGGTTCAGCCCAACAGTTTGGGCTGACTTGTTTTGGCTCTAACTTGTGCATTTGGACTCCGTTTTTGACGCGGTTTGAACCTGCGTTTAGAGCGGGACGATCCCGTCATCCAGGTAACCTTTTTAATACGTTTATTATATTAAATATGGTCTTAAACAATTTAAGACACATTTAACACCTTTTGCATCACATGCAAAATAGTCCCCTATCTAAGCTTAAAATATCATTTGCATCAGATATACATCCCCCAACAAAAACATGCACCACATAGACCTCAACCAAATGTGCCTGCAACTAGGAAGAGGACACCCAAAAATACACAATTTGGTGTACCAAGAACACTAGCACAAATGATAGGAATGCATATGTAAATGCTTATTTTAGTGATGCGATAAATAGTGGTAACTATGTTGAAAAGCCAAAGTCCACTTGGACTTGGTTTCAAAGGGCTAATCCCCTTGGACCCAACAAGCTTGGGTACCATGAGCTTATGGTATACTATGTAGGTACCCAAGATCAAGATAGAGAGAGAAATAATAGACATATTGGCTCTAAAAGGAAAGGATATATACTCAATAGCGGTTGCTCCAAACACATGACGGGAGATCCCTCCTTGCTATCCGAAATGATCTGCATCAAGGACGTTGCAATGGTCACCTTTGGAGGAAATCAAAAGAGAACCATCATTGGAGTAGGCAAAGTCGGTAACTCATCCAAACCTCTTATTACAAATATTTATTTAATTAGTGGTTTATGTCATAACCTTATCTCCATAAGTCAACTTTGTGACAAGAGATACAAGGTTAACTTTGGAGAGGGTATTTGTAATATAGTTGATAATGATTCGCATGTTTTATTTTCCGGTATTAGGCATAAAAATATTTATTATTTGAGCATGCCTAAAACCATAGAACGTTGCTTAGTTGCTAATTCAAATGAGCAACTATTATGGCATCGCCGTTTTGGTCATGTTCATTTAAAGCACTTATATAAGTTAGCTAAGCATGATCTAGTTAAAGGTTTTTCGAAGATTTCATTTAATAAGAAAAGTTTTTATGGTTCATGTCAACGAGGTAAACTTAGTAAATCTTCATTTGAACTCAAAAATGGCATAACGTCTAAGAGGCCCCTAGAATTACTTCATTTAGATCTATTGGCCTACTAGAGTAGCATCTTTAGGAAATGCTCATTATGGATTAGTCATTGTAGATGAATTTTCTAGATTTACATGAGTATCATTTTTAACCAATAAAAATGAAGCCTTTGATGAGTTTACCAAATTTGCAAAGAAAGTTCAAAATCTCTTAGGAACTACCATTATCACTATTCGTAGTGATCATAGAGGGAAATTTGAGAATGAACCTTTCTCTAAGTTTTGTGATGACAACGGGATTACTCACAATTTTTCTTTTCCTGGCGCACCACCACAAAATGGTGTTGTTGAGAGAAAGAATAGGACTCTTATTGAGCGTGCATGCACCATGATCCATGATAGTCACCTTGGACTTCAATTTTGGGTAGAGGCAGTGCACACTGCATGTTATGTTCTCAATAGGATTCTAGTAATGCCCGAACGAACAAAACTTGTTTTAAATTATTTTGTGATAAAAAGTGTCAAGTTAAGTATTTCCGTGTGCTTGGTTCAAAATATTTTATAAAGAACACTTTTAGTAATTTAGACAAATTTGAGCCAAGATCCAATGAAGGAATTTTTGTTGGATATTCCACACGTAGCAAAGCCTACCGAATATACAACAAAACCTTTTCAACGAGCGAGGAATTACTACACGTTTCATTTCATGAAGATTTTGATATGCCTCATGTTGTCGATGATAGTGTAAATGTTTTATGTGATTCCATTAGTAATGTTAAAATTAATGATTCTATTTTGAGACTAACAATGTTAATGAAAATGTTGAGGATGTTCCAAGATCCAGGTATTCCCAAAGCTTATCCAACCGTTCGTGACCACCCACATGAGCAAATAATTGGAGACATTGGTGTGGGTATCTGAACAAGGTCAAGTATTGATGAATTCTCTCATTGCACCTTTGTCTCTACCTTTGAGCCAAAGAACATCCAAGAAGCTTGTGAAGATAGCTCGTGGATAGTTGCAATGGAAGAGGAGCTCATGCAATTTGAAAGAAATGAAGTTTGGGAGCTCGTCCCTCTTCCGAATGGTCGCCAAGTCATTGGGAAAAATGGATTTTTAAGAACAAGACTCGAGATCCACCCTACAATATGGGGTCAAAAAGCCAAAATAAGTGATTCGTTTTTAGCCCTTATAAAAAGAAAACTGATTTTTGAACCTCTTTCACGCTCATGTCACGTCGAGGTACCGCAGAAGAAAAAACTGCAAAATCCGATCCTCGTAATCGATTAGTTAACATGAGATCTTACTGGCTTTCGTTAACTGCTCGTACTGGGAATGTTGTCTTTAGTTGGTTACCGGAGTGAATCCAGGAACTGCAGTCGGGCATTCGGTCGGCTACTACTATCTAGAAAGGCTGCCTCCCCCCGGCTCGATACGATACTGCTTTGCTTGCTCTTACTAGATAGAGTGAGTGACATCCAGGACAGGAAAGGGCGTCCCTCTACTCCCTTCTGGATAGGCGGGAAGCATCCGGCTCGCTAAAACTCGAAAAGAATCTTTCTGATTCTCGAAGAATGAGGATGAGAACAAGGTCATCACAAGGAACAAAGCAAGGTTGGTAGCTCAAGGCTACCGTCAAGAGGAAGGTATTGATTTCGAAGAATCATTTGCCCCCGTAAATAGATTAGAATCTATTAGGTTGCTCTTATCTTTTGCATCTCATAATAATTTTAAATTATTCCAAATATATGCTAAAAGTGCATTTTAAATGGTATCGGTGTCACGCCCCGCTTCCCAAAACGACGGAAGCGAGAACGAGACGAAGGTCCGCATGGGCTGGAGCGGTGAAGTACTAAGCGTCTGTGATAACACACGCACGGGGTTCTTGCAAGCATTTCAAAACAATAAGAATAACATTTCATTAAATTTAAGCCACATCCAGAGTTCGTACAAGAAATAATACTTCAGGACCTCAGCATGGCCAAAAGAACTACAAAAGAGAAAGTAAACCCTAAACCAGGGTACTAAAGCAAAACTAAGTATGCAGCAACACTCTACTCTCTAGTCCCCCACTGGGAGTAACTCGGCATCTACAGCGAACACCTGGCTCTCTAAGTCAGGCATCTCCAACAAGTCCTCCTAGCAACCTGTCTCGAGATCTGACATACATTCCAAAAACATGAATGTATGTCAGCGAGGACTTGCAAATAAAAGTAAGAAGGCCCAAGGCAAAGTATGCGAATAATAATAAGTTATGAAGCATCAATGATTTTATACGAGGTGTCAACAGCATTAAACATGGCAATTCAAGCAAGGGAAAGCAAGGTACTTCTAGCATGGCAGTTCTAAACATTTTAAATGTGAAGTAATGAGCATGGAAATTTTATATAGACATGGTAGGAAAGTAGAAGACGGTATAAGAAAGTAAACGTGGCATGGCAATGGACGTAGCATGTGCTACCGGTTACAAGACAAGACAAGACAAGACGGTGTGTGCCAAGTGGGTTTACGCCTTACGGCTTAAGGGGGATCAAACCCTCTAAACCGTGCGACCGCTCAACCCTACTCTACCCAAGTGCACAAGACAAGTCCGTACAATGGATCACTCACTCTGCTAGGTGAGTGCCCTATTGCCCACAGGCTATCCGTACAAGGGATTACTCACTCTGCTAGGTGCGTGCCATACTGCCCGCAGGCTCACTCTGCTAGGTGAGTGCCCTATTGCTTGCAGGCTATCCATACAAGGGATCACTCACTCTGCTAGGCGAGTGCCCTATTGCCCGGAGGCTGTGTATCCGTACAAGGGATCACTCACTCTACTAGGTGAGTGCCCTATTGCCCGTAGGCTGTGCAATGCAATTCATCAATCAAGTCTGTTTTTGTTTTTCGTGTCATTCACATGGCATTATCAAGTTACTTATTAGGGGTCCACACACACACACACACACACACACACACACACACACACACACACACACACACACACACACACACAGAGAGAGAGATGCAATTTTAACATTAATGCTCCAATAATTTGTATAATCTCGCACACTTGCCTGATTGTGACGATTTGGGGTGCCCAGTTGATCGCGACGAACTATGTATTATATCTGCGTCATTTAGATCAAATTAAGGTAATTTAACCAATGAACTAATATTAAATTTCCTATTATATAATTTGTTTACTCACCAAAACTTATAGGCATTCAAGAAAACAAAGGTACTGATTTAACTGCTAACATTATAACACTTAATATAATTAACTACCATATATATTATTAGCTAACATTATAAATGGTTAAGTTACTACATCTAACTTACATTATTAACATTAAGCTAAGTTATATTTTAACATTACTGCCATAGAAAAACCTATTTGCCAATGTTATTATAATATAAAGGGGGTTGTAAAGTACTGCTACTGTTAATAGCCTATAGGTTTTATTAATGCCATAGGATACTATTTATGAAAACTCTTGTAAAAGCAGACACAAACTCACAGTATTAGTACGTCTTGTTCTTCGCTGATGCATGGCTTGCAAATGGTGACTGTGGTCTGCAGCAGCGGTGTCGGAGGGCAGCCGACGTTGGTGGCTTGCAGCAGCAAGGGGGCGGTCACGGGTGATATGAGAGAAGAGGCAAGTGGACTGGGCGGCTCGCGTGGAGGAGATGGGCAGCCTCTAGGGGTTTGTTGTAGGTTGAGGGGATGACAGGTCGTTGCCTGGGGTTCTCGAAGGTGGCGCGCGGCGGAGATGATAGAGAGGGCTAGCGTTTGGGTGGAGAAGGGAAGGTGGTTGTGGGCTCGGGGAAGTCGTGCACAGCTTGGGTGCCTGGTGATGGGTTGATGGCGGTCGGAGAGGATGCAGTCAGGTCGGAGGCGATGTGAGGGGGTAGCTGGCATCGGGGATCCTCAGAGGAGACGATGGAAGGAGCACGGTGGTCTATCGTTGGCCGGAGAGGGCGCTGCAAGCGTGCGGCCTGTGATGGCAGCGAGGGAGTTGAGAGGAGACGCCGACGGTGACTGAGGTTGGGAGGAAGGGCAGCGCAGCAGTAGCAGGTCGCGCGGGGAGTTGGAGAGGGGTCTCGGGGAAGTCGTGGAGGCTGTCGGCCGTTAGCGGCGGACTGCGCATCGCCGGGAAGAGGACGGCGGCTTGGGAGGCACGTGCACTGATTGAGGGTTCGCCGGTGTTCGGACCTTCGACCGAGGGATGGGGTAAAGTGTGCGGTGGATGGCGGTAGCTTGCCGTCGGGATGAAGAGAAAAGGGGGAAAGATGCTAGGGTTTCGTTTGGAAGTAAGGTTTCATTAATTAGTTTTGTGCGGCTGTGGAAAGTTAGCCTTATGTTGCTTTTTAGTATATATACTGGGAAGAGAGGAAGATATCGGGGCTATTTAGGGTAACGTGTGAGAGATAAAAGGGGGAGTGGTTTTCGTATAGGAGGCTGTTGTAGGTGGGTAGACTTAGGCCTTAAAGTTTTAGTAGAGCTTCTAGGCTCCCACGTGAGCATGTGGAGAGAGTGGATGGCCTGAGGTTTTGAGATTTTTATTTGTTTGGAGAGAGGGGGTCGTGCACATGACCTGGGATCGTGGGTTGGGATTCGTTTTGATTACGTGCACAAGATTGTGCATATATGGGGGAAATGCGTAAGTTAGCTGCAGACGGGGGATGATCGCTGGAAATCTGGGTAGTTTGGGTAAGATTTGGTGTTAGTTAAGATATTGGGATTTGTTTAAGATAATAATTTAGATTAATATTAATATAATTTAAAATCTCTAAATTACTACCATATCGCCCCAGGCTCAAAGTTAACCAAAACTTATAAAATTACTGTCGGTGCGGTCGTGAAGTCGCGTGGATCGTGATTACGGGGTCCGGTTGCGCGTTAGGGCTAAGGAAGAATAGGTCGGCTGCTCTCGTTTGTTTTTCTTTTGATATTAGTAGTGTATGGTCTTAATGATAGGGAAAAATTGGAAGGGACAAAGGTATAATTGGAGATTAAGATTGGGGATTAATTGCTAAGAAAGAAAAGGAAGGAACAAGAAATAGTAGGTGGTAAAATAAGGAATTCATTTGGATTGAATTTTACAATAATCAAGGAGCGGTTAAGGGAAATTAGTGAGAAAGATATTATCCTAATTAGCTATAGGTTAATAGGGTAAAATTAGAAAGTTTAAAGGATTTTGAATTTGAATTTTAAACTTTGAGTTTTGAATTCATATAATGAATTCACTTAATAATATATACTAATACAAATACATATCAAAATACGTTCGTCAAACGAATACGTATAGTAGCTATACATAATACGAATACGTACTAGAGTAAAGATAGGAAAAAAATACAGACAAGGATAAAAATACGTGCAAAATGCATATTATCGAATACCGGCCGTTACAATCGGTAATGAAGAAGTTTAAGTCTCTCAACTACCTGATTTCATTCATGAAAAATTTCCAAACCATGTTTTCAAACTTAAGGAAGTATTATATGTGTTGAGACAAGCTCCTAGAGCTTGATATGATCGATTCAAAACCTTCTTTTGGATTTAGGTTTTAAAATGGGTGAAGTTGATTCAACACTATTTATTAAAGATTATGAAAATGACATTCTCCTTATTCAAGTTTAAGTAGACGATATTATATTTGGTTCTACTAACTTTAATCTTTGCCAAGAATTTTCTAAGTCTATGAAGGATGAATTCGAGATGAGCCATATGGGTGAGCTCAACTACTTCCTTGGACTACAAATTCGGTAAATGAAGGATGTGAATTTTATACACAAACAAAGTACACGGGGGAACTTATCAAGCGAATCGGGATGGAATTATCTTCAAGCTAGCGGACTCCCATGAGTACGACAAATGATTGACCGCGAGGGCATGCACGATCCAAGTAGGATGCACACGCTCTTCTCCACGCTCTTCTCCCAAGAGGAGGAGTGTCAAATGCAATATAAACCCGTGAGTACGGGGTCGAATCCACAGAGACAATTAGTTTCACAATCTCAATCTCAATCGGTTAATGAATGCTAAAAGTGTTGGTACAACCAACTAAACTAACAAGTCTGGTAAATGGAAGTGTGGGGTGATACGATCAAGCCAAACCCAAGGTAGATAGGGTGGAGACCAAAGTAGGAGCTAGTCAAGCAAGAAGAAGTGTGTGGAATGGGATGTCGTTAGGTTTATGGGTTGATTAGCAATAGGTTCATCCCAAATGAATCAACCCTCGCATCCCCTTCAAGATATGCGGGGTTGTGCACATAGGTAATGCCCTTAAGGCACACCGCCATTCTACGGCCCCACCAAGGATAATGCACGATTCATTGATGTGTTGATTAGAGGGTTGAAATCCCTAACTTAAGCTCGTGAGTCGATCCTTGCATACGTGTCAATAGGATGCACGGATCGTGCACGTAGGTGTGACCCTTAAGGCACACCACCGTTCTACGGTCCCACTAAGAGTGGTGCATGACTCAATGAAATCTAGGGCACAACCCAACAATCCAAACTATCTAGCATCCATTTCAAGGCATGATAGGTCTATTAAATGCAAGAGATGAGCAATTAATAATCAACCACACAAGCCCTAATTAATCCCAATCCACACACAAATGGCTCTAGGCCTTCATAATTAAAACAAGACGATAATCATTCAACATGAGCACACAAATCCTCATTACAAGCTAATAACCAAATAATTATCAAATGGGTCTCACTCTCATTCAACAATCATCCAAATATTCATACAAAAGAATAGAAACCAAATGTTACAAGAGAGGGGAAGAGATCACCAATAGAAACCCTAGAAGCCCAAGATTTCCCTTCTCTTACATCTCCTCCAAGCTCCACCAAGCTCCAATGGCCTCCAACCCTTGCCCTAGCCCTTGTGGAAGAAGAGGGGCTCCAAAAACCATCCAAATGGAACAGTAAAATTCGGCTTCCTACGCTGGAAAAAAGCTTCAAGCGCAAAATACCCAAAAATGCATTATGGGTCTGATAACGGATATGCGGGTCGGGTCGCTAGGCGCCCGACCCGCCCGCAGTTTGCCCAAGTCAGCGGGCTCTTCAGCCCGCCAGAAACACGGGGCTGGGCACCCGTATGCAATTCGGGGGCACGCGCGGGGCTCGTGCCTCTGCCTCTTCATTCCCCGCATGCGGTCGGATGGTGCCACGTGGCGCTGTGGGATCGTGCCACGTGGTGCCCTTTTAAAATCCTTTCCCCCCTTTTAATGCCATTTTCTCCTCCAAAAATCCACCAAAAATACCCAGAAATCCCAGAAAATCCCAGCAAATTCTGGAAAATCCCCAAGACTCCCATGAGTGCCTAAAAAAGGAGAAGGAGAAATTAGTCCATATAATGATGTTTTGTGCAAAGAATGCAAATAAGCCCTTATATGAAACCTAAAGTGATAATACACTTAAGAGGGCAAGATTAAGCCTAATCTTTAGCATAAAATGAGGGTAGTTAGGAGGCGTAAATATACACTTTTCACTACAAATCAATAACCCATCTACACAAGGATGAAAACAGGAAAGATGTAGACGTTCATCTATATCGAGGTATGATCGGTAGCTTACTTTACTTAACTGCTAGTAGGCCCGATATTATGTTTTCTGTATGACTTTGTGCTAGATATTAAGCTAGACCTAAGGAGTCGCATTTGATTGCGGTTAAACAAATTTTTTCGTTACCTCAATCAAACACTAGATTATGGGTTACTTTACCCTAAATCTAGCACATATGAGTTACTCTCATATAGTGATGCCAATTTTCGGATGCAGATCTGATAGGAAGAGTACTAATGGCACTTGACATTTTCTAGGAAATTCCCTAGTTTATTGGTTTTCCAAGAAACATAACTCAGTATCATTATCCACAACTGAAGCGGAATATATTGTCGCGGGTCTTGCATGTGCACAAGTTATTTGGATGAGACACACCAAAGACTATGGTGTCAATTATGATACTTGCACTATCATGGTTGACAACCAAAGTGCAATTTGTCTCTCAAAAAATCCGGTACACCACTCCGTACCAAACACATGGATGTGAGACAACATTTCATTAATGATCATGTAGCTAAAAAGGACATCATTTTAGAGTACATTGAACCCCAAAAACAAATCGTCGACATCTTCACTAAACCTCTTAAAGAAGATTCATTTGTAAAGTTGCATGGAGAATTAGGGATTATGGGTGAATCTGAGATATAGGAGTTCATGTTTATATGTTATATCATGCTTTTGAACTCATTCGTTCATTTTCATATCTCATGTTGAAATATGTCATATTTTCACATATGTTTTCAATGAGATTTATTGGAGATTTTTGTTGATTTTACCATTAGATTAATATACTTGTTTTGTATGTTAATATATATGTTTATGATAATTATTTGATGTTAGTAGAGTAGTTAGAGTATATGTCTTATGGTGAGAAGTCTACATCCCTTGATTCTAGCCATATCCTATATTTCTGGACCAGGACAGGCGACTGAAGAATCCTTCTTCAGTCGCCTACCCAGTCCTCTATATCTTTTGTATTCAAGACCAGGACAGGTGCATGTCATTCCTTTGACGATCGCCTGCCTAACTCTAGACTTTTTGACCCATATTTTGTAACTCCCAGGCAGTCGACTGATGCTAAATTATCAGGCGCCTGGTTTTCATCCAGGTGACTGTATTTTGTTCATCAGGTGCCTGCCGCAGGATTTAAGAAATTTCACTCAAAACATCGCTCTGTTTAATTAAACTCAGGCAACTGTATGGTATTTCACATGCGTCTGGCCAAAATCCAGGCGACTGTGTTTTCACCTACAGGTGCATGTCCATCTTGTAAGTCATTTTTTATTCTTGATCTGCCATGCGACTGACATTTGTTCAACAGTCGCCTGTCCACCTCAGTGGCAGTTCGTTAGATTAATCTGAGCTGTTCATTTCTTGATCCAATGGCCCATATCATTTTCCCATCCACTTAAGAGATCGTGCCCCTACATTTCTCTCTTTCATCCAATCGAATTCCTTCTTCTTCTTCCTTCGAACGAGAGCCCTCGATTCACTTGCCTCCGTCGATTCAAGTTTCCTTGCCATCGATTCTCCCTCCCATCAACCGATCGAACCTTGGATCCCCTCCTCCACCGTCGTTTGGTATAATATCTCTCTCGTTCTTTGGTTTCGAGCCCTAATTTAGTTTTTCTGTCGATTTCTCAAGATTGATTCCTCTTCCAAGGGCAAGGGCATGGCCCTTAAGATCTCCAAGGACCCCAAAGTTGGGGTTCCTACGCGCGCTCCTTCTAAAGGACGTGTGAAACCCAGAACCAAATTTGCAACCCGTCCTCTGTGCTTTTGCAGCAGTCTAAATCTGATTATGCCTCGTCTTCGTCTAGTGAGGAGATTCCCCTCAAGCATAGGCAAAAAAGCACCTCAGACTCAGCCCCTAGCCTTGACCTCCACTCCACATGAGGAAGAAACCCATGCTGAAACCCACTCTGAGCCTTATGTCGAGACTGAAAACACCCAGCCCCAAGGCCAAATTCCTTCAAGTGGTCCCCCTTCAGCTTCTGCCCCTCTTGTCCCCATGTGTTATGATGACACATGTTTGGCGAGATTTCATTCCATGATTGACATCAAGCTCTTAGAGAACGTTTCATTGTTTATTTAGCTTTCACCTCTGAGAGTCTATCTCAGCTCCTTATGACGACCAAATTAGTTGATTTGTTCAGATACTCTCACGATGACTCTCCACGTCCATATCCTTTCTCGTGAAGCTCTTTTATGCTTACCGCATTCGCGGTGAGTTTGCGGAGTCTGGGATATTGGATACTATTGTTCAGGGGACCCACAGCAAGCTTGATCCCACACTCTTGGGGACTATCCTTAGGATTACATCTACCGGTTCCTTGCCTGTCGACATTTCCATCTCTTTTGTCGCAGAGTTAGATCAATCCATTCTTAGGGACATGTTCAGGGAGATTCCTCTCATTCTCACCTCCAACGTCAAATCCTCCATGTTTATTGCTAGGGGTTGAGTTGTCCACCATGTGGTCAAGTCCAACATCTTGCCTAAATATGGATCATCTGACTATCCATCCCATGAGATCATAAATGTATGTATGCTATATTTTCTAGGATGGAGGTGAATTGGGCTGGAGTCATTCTTGACTGCATGGACCATGTTGAGATCACATCCTCCTCCTCTCATATTCCATATGGAGGCATTCTTACCTTAGTCTTTCTCCACTTCGGCATTGACTTGTCTCCTTTTGAGCCTATCCCACTTGGCCCTCTTCTTGATGCATCAACAAAGATGAAGTCTGCTTCAGCTCTTCTGACTGCATCAAAGAAGCGGCAGTCCACTTCAGGCCCTTCATCATCGACTGCTCATCCTATGACATAGATTTCTTTGTTAGGGTTGAGAGTGTGAGTATGTTGTATTTTTTTGATGGATGTATTGATATTTGGCACTTTATTTTGTATGTATGTATGGTTGATGGATATACTTTTGCTTGTATGTGGAGCTGATAGTTTATTTTGTACTCCATGTACCCTTTTTACATATATTTATGATATCACATTTTGTCTCTTTATTCTCTAATGTGATCATGTGTGTATATGTTCTACAATCTTGTCTCTCTGTATGCTTATATATATAGATATGTATATATGTATATATATATATGTGTATATATGTATATATGTATATATATGTATATATGTATATGTGTATATATATGTATATATATACTAGTATATAACCCGTGCCCGAGGGCACGGTTCATTTAAGATTTCCCTCGCAAAATCTTTGTTACCCAAAAAAACATTTTCCACCGCCAAAATTTAAAAGAACAATAAATTAGCATAAAATTTTAGCGCCGCGGGCACCTTCGGCGCTTCATTTAATGACTAAGGTCAGTATCATGCCATTTTTGGTCCTCTCTCATTTCTTTTACGTTGGGAATAGATCCTCTCTCTTTTATTTTGCAACTTTGGGAAGATAACCGTAACCAACAAAAACCCATTTCCCTTTCCACATGACCGTACCTCAATTTACCATCAAGTTTCAAAAATTATAGTTTTACAACTACTCATCTCAACCTTTCATTCCCAAAGTTGAAATCCTGGCCACTCTCAATAATATGTATGGAAAGAAGACCCTTTAATAGAATAATACGCCTAATGCAATGTAAAGAAAGATTCCAACTTCTTATAGAAATCACAAAAGCCCATCATCCCAAAACCAACTTTACAACGAAACACCTGAGAACTCGATCTCACTTTGACGAAGTCAGGATCGATGATTGCGTATGCCTGAATACAGTGAATAGTAGAGCCAGCATTATGAATAGCGTGAATACATACAGCTCCACTATCAGGTGGGTGATTGTATCTGCACTTCCCTCCATAAGCATAGTCAAATCCAAACAGATCAAAGAAAAAAGAGCAAAATCATATACTAAGTGACATTAAAACTTTAATCCTTTTCTTATAGATGTAAGATTTATCATCAAATAAGATTTATCATTTTCTTATAGAAGAAGCCAACACCATTTCAGACTTTACATCAGGATTGTCATATATAATTTTATTCCGTCCTTAAATATATATTTAAAGACTGCCATATATATAAGGACTGTCATATATAGTTATCATTAAGGACTGCCATATATAGTTATCTTTAAAACCTTTATATCAGGACTTCCAAATCTTTTTTGGTGTTACCTGATAATTTAATATCAGGCTACAATAACTCAACATTTTATCAGGACTACCATATATATGAGGACCACCATATATACCAATATAGCCATATATCAGGACTGCAAAAGTTGAGGACTGCCATAGTAACTACACCTTGTTTTTAGGCTGATATAAATGGCATAGTAATTACCATTAGCAATCAACATTACTATTAGCAATTTTTAGTAATTCTCCTATTAGCATTTCTATTAGCATAGAAACGGCCAGAAAAAGTTGTAGTTACTAAAATTACTATTAGCAATCAAAAGTTATGGACTAAAATTATATCACGACTGCCATATATATCAGGATAGCCATATATAACACCAAAGCTGAAGGTAACACCAAAGAGTACTGCCATATATAACACAAAACCAAAAATATACTGTCATATACCAGGACTCACCTTTAACCATAAAAGAAAATGTTTCACTATTAGCAATTCTGTGAAACTTGCTGATTTTTTGGTACTAAAGTAAAGAAAGTTCTCAGTGTGTTCTCAATGTGAAACCATATCCTAAAGTCAAAGCATGCAGTATAGAACTTGGTATAGGTTCAGATAACCATATGATATATCCTACCAAAAGAAGCGCTTAAGCTATATCAGGACTATGTGTTAATCTGGCTTCTGTTAATTTCGAAATTTTGGCAGTTCTCAGTATGGCAAACTTTAAAGTCAAAGCAGGATATGCCATATATATGTAACTATATATGGTATATATATATATATATATATATATATATATATATATATATATATATATGGCAGTTCCTGATATATGGCATATCATGATATATGGCAGACATTATATCAAACTTTATATCACAATGGCATATCCTAGTATAGAACTGACATATGTATATAGCTAACTACATATGGCAGACTTTATATCAGGATGTTTAGCTTTAAATTTTCGAAATATGGCAATATATATGGCAGACTTTATATTAGACTTTATATCAGGATACCTATATACTCAATCGTTTATTAACCTGATATACCATATCCTTTAGCTTTTGTTAATTTCGAAAGCTTCTGTTAATTTCGAAATTTTTGCAGATCAAAGTAGGATATGCCATATATATTTAACTATATATGGCATATATATAATTGGCAGTTCCTGGTATATGGCATATCCTGATATATGGCAGACTTAATATCAGACTTTATATCACAATGGCATATCCTAGTAAAGAACTACCATATGTATATAGTTAACTATATATGGCAGACTTTATACCAGGATGTTTAGCTTTAAATTTTCGATATATGGCAGTATATATGGCAGGCTTTATATATATTTTATATCAGTATACCTATATACTCAATTGTTTATTAACCTGCTATCCTACATCCTTTAGCTTCTGTTAATTTTCGAAATTTTGTCAGTTCTCAATATGGCAGACTTTAAAGTCAAAGCAGGATATGCCATATATATTTAAAATTATATGGCATATATAAATTTGGCAATTCCTGATATATGGCAGACTTTATATCAGACTTTATATCAGGATGTCATATCCTAGTACAGAACTACCAAGATTCTATTATAGATTTTCTTAACTTGCCTCAAGATTGATGGCTGTTCTTCAGGGTCCAGCGAGTCATCGAAGGAACATGAAAACGTAGCCCTCCAATTTGCAGCAAGAGATGCAAAAAGATCGAAGTTGCTCTTATACTTCCTCACGACTTGACATCCTTATCCTGCTTATGAAACCTTTTGGTACCTTGCAACATAGCATCCAGAACACCAAGCAGTTTTCCATGATTCACCAGCTAAAAGAACCCCCAACACCTCGATGCTTCAAAAGGATGTATTGAGGAGGGAATTAATATGCACACCTTTGACCCTATCTCAATCTCATTATATTAGAAAATGAATAGATATGAAAAACCATGTCATTGTCAACAAATACACATCCAAATTTTAAAAATATGTTCTTAAATTTTAACTATGATAATTAGTAAATAAAAATAAAACCATCACATATAAATATTTCATCAACCCATATGTCAATATTATACTTAAACCATATTACCTCTATGGCTTTGATGTAATTTTCAAAACATTATACATTTGAATCAAAACTTGGACATCAAAAACAATACAACTTGCATTCCCATCCTTAACTGTTTCTAACGGTCCGACATCAAAAAATACAATTCAGAATACATGCACAATGGCATCTTCAAGGCATTGACTCTTGAGAGCTGATGATGTTCTCCGTCTTCATATCTCTGTAGAGAAAAGGAGCACTTCATCATCATTTATAAAGAAAAAGCAACTAAAAACCAAAGCATGGTGGCCTTGGGGCAAATAGAATTGGTTCGACTTCTATAAATTAACGGCACTCTCGGGTTCTGGCCTTGGGTAATCTTTGTAAACCACCTGAACATAAAAATAAATAGATAAAATATAGATGTAACCCCTTAATAACACATTTCATCGTGAAGCAATCAAATAATTTGCAACTTTTATCACGTTCAATTTACAGGTCTCTCTCTCTCAAACTTTAACAGAATTCAAAAAATGAGAACAGAATTAAAAAAACACGTGTGCTTGCAAAATTTAACAGAATGCAAACACTGTGTTAATTGCTATCATGTAAACTAATCATTCAAACTTTATATTGTGTTAACTAATGGTCCCAAGATATTTTTGTGTTGCATGATATATTTGTTAATGGTTCCAGAATTCAAGTTAAAATATCAAGTTAAAAATTATACTTGAACTGTAATTTTCAAGTTAACCAATGTACATTAATTTTAAGTTAAATAATGTACATTAATTTTAACCAATGATAACCAATATACATTATGTTCAAGTTAACTAATGTGTCCCGTTCAAAAATTCAGATTTTGTTAACCAATTCAAGTTAACTTGGCCGTTAAAATATTTTGTTCACTGTATGTAATCTGATATGAAAAAATTGGAGATGGCCATACGATTCTGTTAAGAAAATAGCTGTTAAGCCATTTCAATGATGTGAGATAGCTGAGTTTTTTACCCACAAATTAATGATTCCACCCAAATTTCAAGTTTTCCAACCAATTGGTTTCTTCCTATAATTTAAGTCCCCCCGAAAAAAAATTGTCATTGTCACATAGGATGCTAACGTAGATAAGAACTGGAATTTTTTATTAGGAAAACTGTATTATTTTATAACTTGATACTATTTGAGCCGTAAATTGAAAGATTGAGCCGTAAATTGAACTGTATTATTTGGATACATCATTCATTCTAGTGTAAATGAAACTCCTTTTATTATGACTAATCTATTCCATACATACAAACACAGAGTTCAACATATGCTTGGAAGGATTTCAATCCAAAGGATAATTATGCAAATATCATGATTGGTCCCTAAGATAAAATAACCATGCCTTTGAACTAAGACAACACCTATAATCTAAAAGTAGAAAATTCAACTGTTTTATACTCAACTAAATACAATCCTATCTGTTAAAGTCAACACTCTACTTCTAAAATGTTGAAGAGTGCTTAAAAAAGATGATGGCATGTAGGTTTCCTATATGCACATCAAAAGCCAAGATGCCACCAATTACATGAAGAAAAACAGACATTTCTGTAAGGAAACAAAAATCATTGAAATCCACTCAACATATCCTTTTGAGCTGTAACATGTAGAACATTATCAACGGAATGCATCCAAAACTGGCATCCAACGCTGGAAAATAATTTGCCAAGTTGTATGTTGCAGTTACTTCAGAAAAAAATTGCACAACATGAACATACTTGATATGTAATCGTAAAAAGGGATTACCAAAATCTGAATTAAGAAGAATGGAGCATTTAAAATTCAAAAAAAAAGCCGAAAGCCATTATATAATTGAAACTATTGGAGAATGCTAAGAAAAATGTTTGATTCTCACCTCACGACTTAAGGAGTCATCACCTTTTCTTGGAACAATATTCTGCTTGGTCCGTTGTTTATCTGTATACATATAGAAAAAACCCCATTTAAAATAATTAACAGAAAATTTTAAGAAAAAATTTCTCAGTTCGTATATTTTTACCTTATTCCTTTTTTATTTAACATTAATATATGGCTATGGCAAAATACACTTCCCAAATTAGCATCAGTTATCAAAAACACAGTAGCCTTCTCCTCAATATTTCTTAACCAAGGTGCATGCATTGTGTTCAATTAAGATCATGTTGCTTGTGTGTGTTTTTATTGGTTTTTTGTGAATTTTCTATGTGATTCTTCGCAGTTACCTCAAGGACAGGAAATACAATTTAAGGTGAGTTAGTGTTAGATAGAGCCCTTACAACAAATGGATTCAAATCGTATGCTTGATGAGACACCAGTGTATTTTTTGTTTGCAACAAATTGATTCAAATCACACAAAACAGATACAAATGAAGGGCATGGGGGTGAACTTACACCAAGAGTTAAGAACTGGTTGCTCACATATCTCTATTAATTTCATGAACAACATTTCTGGATGTTTGTTTGGATAATATAGATTTGTAATTTGGTTGTAATAAATATATGAAGGAACCTATAATTTGCAGAAACCACCAAGCATATGTCTTCAATCCTGCAGTTTATTTGTCTATACAAATTTTTATTGATTTGCTAACTACCGTATGCTCTAAATAGCAGGGAAGAATAGTTATAATTGCAGCTAAATGCTCTAAATGTGCTCTAAATAGCAGGGAAGAATAGTTATAAATGCTCTAAATAGCAGTGAAGAATAGTTATAAATGCTCTAAATCTGCTAACAACCGTGTTCAAAACAGCTGATACATGGAAAGACAACATTCCATTTTCTAAATTGTTAATCTCTATACCCAATCGAAAAAGCAAACTTCTACTTGTAGAAAAAAATAATTCCAAACAAAACCAACATCTACAGTGACATATAATACCATAAGTGTTAAGGAATTACTATTTTGCTCAATCTCTGGGATCCCAAACTCTGCTTGAGGAGAGCTGAGACGCATATCGAAATCATAGCCCTTCAACAAAGAATTCGAATGGTACGGCCAATGATCCGATTAAAGAGAATTATGAATTTAGGCGTTTTAGGATAGTGGCTAAAACCAAGAGCCAAAGTCACACATCTGCATAAAAAATTGAGCATTATATTAGTTACACTTGCATCTGCACTACACTTCCAACTTAGCATTATTTTGTCTAATGGATTGAAGATTTACTTTTCCAATTCGAGGTCTTTCTTTCAACTTCTCAAGGCTATTTTTGATGCACGAGACAACACCCCAGCATTTCCAATTCGAGGTCGTTCTTTCACATTCTCAAGCCTCAGTAAATGCTCCTCTTCAGTCAAGGGAAATGATCTATGAAAAAAACGAAAAGAACGGGAAGAAGCTTATGGTTTTCACTTGGTTACATGCTCCGTATACTTCCACATAACATTCAATGCCAGCAAGTTTCTACCCATAAATTCCTACATCAATAACCCATGTTAAGTGTCATGTAAACAAATTTCCAAAAAAAGAAAAATGGTATAAAAATAGCCTGACATCTTTTTTCAAACAAAGATTACATTATTCATTGGGATAATCAAGCAAACAACAAAGAAATCTGGTTTCCTCGAGCATTCATATGATTTGTCATTTTGACCCATTTATAATGGTACAATGGTATTTATCCATTTAATTACTACATATGAAACTTGCAGTTAAGTATGTTCATGAAACATTAGACTTCTAATCATCAAGAGACAATTTCCACTTTCTTGTTTACTTTTAATTTTTAAATTTGGTAACATGCCTTCTGCAAATTACTTCAGTCTCTTACACCATACTTATTTCAGATAACAACATGACATTGACTCTCAAGGTGTAACGGCCTGTATTTTTCCAATACTTTCAAATTAAGTATTTAAAGAAAATTCAATTTTAATTGTATTTTATAATGGTTTGTTAGGAGTCTTAAACTGATTTCAAAAATTTCCTATAAAAATATTTTGGAGTACCAGACTAGTTATGGAATATTTTGGTAAAATCGAATTTCATCAAATACCTCTGAAAGATCTGATAAAAATTCATTTTCGGATATTGCAGTTTTGGGTCAATGAATTTATTTTCTATTCAAACGTCTTCAGAACGTTTTCAAACTTCTGCAGTAGCATCCTATGATCATTTGGGGCGTTCCACATTAATTTCATAATTTTCTGATATCATTTCAATAGAGAACCCGCAAACCCGCTTTCTAAACGTTTTGGCCAAAAAACTAGTATTTCCATAGCTCAAACCCTGGAACGGTCATCGTATTCACCATCCTCGCGACGATACGATCCCGTGGGTATGTTTTCGTAATTTTTCGGACACGTTTACTGGTAGGGGCATTTTCGTAATTTCGTGTTTGTATTTTCACTAATAACTTTCATTAAACGGGTTTACCTAATACTAATTACCCACTTAATCACCTAACCTAATCCCCCACCTAACCCAGCCCGTATCTACCCTACCCTCTTTCCCTCAGCTAACCGTCGGATCCCCCCTACCCAACCAATTCTTGCAGCTGCCCCTTTATCATACCATATATATATAAATCCCCCTCCCTCTCTCTATAAACCCACACAGGCTCTCTCTATCTTTTTCCTTGCGTTCAAAACCCCCGCCCTCGTCTCATCTCCCTCACTCTATCACCCCCGCTCTCCTCCTTCTCTCTCGTTCTTGCGCTTCCCCCAACCCACGCACCCATGTCGGAGAAGTGACCGATGCTCCGCCCTCCACGTCACAAGCTCCTCCGCCACCGAGAGCCATCACCGGAGCATCACCGAGCTTGCATCGTCGTCAAGACCTTCGCCGTCGACTCCCGGAGCATCCCCGTCTGCTCCGCCACCGCAAGAGGCCGCTGCTCGCCTCTGCGATCGCCTCAGACCCACGGCCACGTCGACGAGCCCAGGCCGCTGCTCCTCCGCCTCTCCAGAGCTCCCTCCGAGCCTTCGCCGTCGTCTTCCGCATCCGAGCATCGCCAGCAAGCCTCCACCGTCCTCAGACCACGACGCCGCCTCCTCTCCTCCGCCCCGACGTCGTCCCGCCTCCGGAGACCGCCGCTCCACCTTCGCCGTCGTCTTCGCACGTCGCCGGTGCCACGACCGCCGTCGAGCTCGAGCCCGCAACGAAGGTGATGAGTATTATACTCAATGGCAAACTTGTAAATATCGCGTAAAATTCGTATTTTCGTATTTTAGATTAATTAATAAATGGGTTTTAAGGTTATAAATCCATAAATAATTATATGGGGCCCAGAAAAATGTGAGACTAGCTCTAGAAAATCAGAAATGACATTCTGGACCCAATGGCGCTAGTTTCATCTCAATCCGACGCTTAGTTTTTCCAGAATTAATTTTTAAGCCTATAAGTTAAATCCGTTATTTTCGTTCAAAAATCCGTATCTTCTTATTTTTACGTAAACTAATACTTGAGAAAAATATATGTTATATAACTCTCCGATACGGTCATTTTGACACCTCACTTGCGACATTCTGATGTAGATTGCACCCAGAATAAATTGTGGAATAAATACGTCACTAATTGAAAAATAGTTTTAAAAAAATTGTTTTTGATCTTTTAAAAATTCTAAAAATTACTATAAGCTTTAGAAAAATATTCCCTCTTACAGTAAAACTATTTTTAGCATATATAGCATATATAAAAATTTAGAACGCTTTTCATCACCGTCTTAATCAGTTTAAGTCGTTAACAAATTCCGTTAAATAGGTTAGTTAGTTAATAATGTTTTGATAGGTTGATTTGATGTCTTATAATTAGTTAATAACCATGGAACTGATATCGCCAATCTATTGACGCAGAAAAACGTGCATCACGTTACCATCGCCTGGACACTCACACCCACGTCAAGGCAAGTATTTTTAGTAATGAATTACAAATCTGGTCGTTCCAACTTAGTGCTAAATCTGATGTACTTGTCAATTTCTGGTAGCCCATTTAACTTGTTCTCAATTTTGTTGCTTTCTAATTTAAATGGACTAGTCATATCAATGTTGATCATTTGGAACAATTTTCCACATGCTTGTAACTAAATTGGACTGCTTTTACAGTTTTACTATCTGCATGTTAACAAGATAAATCGATTGGGAAAAACGAGTATGTTACAAACACACATGTGATAACCATCGATTACAGATGGGGTGAAACCATCGAATACAGATGGAGTGAAACCATACATCGACTACAGATGTAATGGAACTTAGTCAGTGAACAGACATACACAAAGAGCCGTGTTGGCTACTCCCGTCAGGTCATGTGTGACTAGTCTGGCTCGTGCTTCAGTATGGTCACATATGACTAGTCTGGCTCGTGTTCCAGTAAACGGCGGAACACTTTGGGGTGGGGTTGGTCCATTGCAGTAGGGTTTGTGAGTGTGTCTCGAACATGACTACGGCCCCTCCGGTGGAGGCAGCCATTGTGTTGAAGCGTCACGGTAAAACCACCGGTGATAAGGTGTATCGAGAACATTTCACCTACCCAGGCATGGACTTATCACGTGCACAAACAATCAAATACTCAACATACAACTGTTTTACTTTACTTATAACTTCTTTACTTTTAACTGCAAAAATATCCATGCATGCTCATACTTTACTTTTCTGCACTTATTATTCATAACTGTGTACTAACGCTCTTTTGTCCTCTTATAGTTGTTCCTCGTTTCATTACTTTAAATATCTTGCCGAGCTTATCGCTGACATATATTTCAATGTTTTATGAAATATATGTTAGGTTTAGAGACAGAGTACCTTGAGGACCCTACTTTTGAGGATCCCATCTTAGAGGTGAACACCACTGATCAGATTTACGAAGACATTGAGATCCTCCCCGCGGAAGGCTAAAGCGGAACGTTTATATTTCAGTTTATTATTTGTATTGTTATTTTTAGGTGTGTTTGCTTTCAGCAGATTGTACGGCCATGCTAGGCCTTAACTGTTTGTGTATTTGCTTTGGACGCTGGTAATGTAATGTAATAAATATTTGTGCTGTTTCTGAGAAACTCGCGTGCAGGGACCTGCCTTCGCTAATTAAACGCTTAGTGTGCTTAAGTCAAAGAAGAGAGAAAAAAATAATCACCCCTTCTTTGCTTTAAGCACATGCGGACCCGCTCGCGTCCTCGCCCCCAAGTATACTGGGAAGCGGGGCGTGACAGGTTTTGGTGGTGGCCCACGCAGGTCCTCTTGCACTCTGCGAAACACTTCAGAAATAGTATAAATATTATTACTAACCAGATCGTTTGGGCAAACTAGTACACAAATATTTACTTTGTTTGATTGCAGCGTGGCAGATCAGCCCAACACTCGTAATGGAAATGGTGACGCCTACAACGAGATCGTGGGACTCGTAAGAGAAATGATGGAACTCCAAACTCGATTACTCTCTGCGCTCAGCCGTTTCGCTCCTCATCTGGTCGAAGATCCTGAAGACCAAGTGTTCCAGTCCAGTCAAGGTTTAATCTACAACGCCCAAGCGCCAAGGACATCTACCGATCTAACACCCGATGAGGAAATACTGGGAACATCACGTAACTACGAGGATGTAGTTAAACTTCGAGAGACAGCCCAAGTTGGAGGGAGTAAGCATCCTGAGGAACCAATAAGAGATGCTCTTAGAACAAAACAAACTGCCCTGTTTAAAAAGGTCCGCATCTCCAGTCAACAACTGATATCAGATGAAGCGTCACCATTGTAGCCGACAGGGGCATGTCAAGAAGGATTGTCGGGTGTAGCTGAGGCAATGCCTGATATGCAGAGCATCTGAACACGCTACCAGGGACTGCACTCACCGCACCAGCAAGCCAACAACTACTCAGTATGGACTACCTCTGGCTCCACAACAGAAGACTTTCGCATTAGCGAGGCAGAACCAGTCGAGACGTCAAATCTTCACCATAACAGCCGCGGGGACCGAGTCGGATGGACAAGTGATTTCAGGTATTACTTACACCCTTCTTTTATAGTGCTTATATTACATGCATGAGTTACTTTTTATCTTTTGCTAAGATATTGTATTGATAGCCTCTTATCCAGCCCTATCCCTTTTGATTCGTGAGCCACTCACTACTTCATATCCCGAGGATTTGTAGAGAAACATTTTATTCATGTTGACTTTTTACCAAATCGCTTGAGCATCACTACTGCGAGTGGAGTAGTGAGGACTTCTACTGGATGTCGATTTTGCCCATAGTGATTTGTGGATACGAGTTGTTCGCAGATTTTATGGTAGTCGACATGACAAACTTCAATGCGATGTTCGGCATGGATTGGTTAGGAAATTTCTACGCTACTATCGAGTGTCACAACAAGAAAGTAGTGTTTGAAATCCCTGATCATCCTGTGTTGAATTCATGAGAGGAAACCGTTCACTTGGGCCTATCAAGTTTCGGGCCAAGCCGAACGAACTAATCATTGCATCAATGCAGGTTGAGCCATGCTTTTGTAACGCCATCGATCTTCATCACTAGCAACATTTCTTTAGCTAATGATTGCCTTCTGATCATTCTACTAATTCTTATAATTCTTCCTAATCGCTTTTAGTTCGCCTGAACTCTAGTTACGTTTATTCTAAGGAGGGTAGCATTCAATTTTCGATCACCAGAAGTTCGAGTTCGACAACGGAAGCGAATCGAAGGACGCTCAGAAGTATTGGAGGATAGTGCTGGTGATTTGAGACGAGCCAAACCTGACGTGTAAGTATAGGCTGTTTGCGTCTTTTGAGCTAGTGTTTCTCTTCTAGCCCCTACTTCTATCTTGTACCCGTCTTTTCTCTCCAAGGGTATGACTTCCTTTCCCACCGACCACCTTCCTCCCCCCCTCTTTATTTCGTTTGTCCGTTTTCCCCCCTCGAGACTCGTGCCCGCCGAACCCTACCCTACCTAACCCCGACTTCGGTGCCCCCTTTCCCTCTTTTTAACCCCGCTCCTTCCTCCGCAAGCCACCCCGTGGCTTCCCTCAGACATCACCCCCCTCCTCCTCCCGGCCTCTCCCCCAAGCGAGCTCGATCGGACCCCGCATCGCCACTCCAATCTCCGATCCGCCAGCTTCCGCTTCGCTCCATCCCGTAGGCCCTAGCTCCCCGCCATGGATCGCCAGCCCGTCGGAGCCCTCGCCGCCGCAGATCGCCAGCCGCCGATGGCCCACCAACGACCTTGGGGCCTGTTGGGCGTAGCAGCAACCCTCGCCGCCACCCATGCTTTGGCCGTGTGGTCGGGATATTGGGAACCCGCCGCCATTGGTATCATTGGGAGCTCCTTTTTCTGGTTCTTCCCCCTTGAGCTGCCCAGCTTCGAGTGCTTCTTAGGGGTGCTCCTTAGTGCTTGTAGGATCCTGAGTTTTTGGTCGTTGAACTGCTTAGGGCTGATGGTGTTTACCGTAGATGTCGACCAGTGGTATTGGCAAGCAGTATCCTTAGGATTGGGTATTGGCATACTTTTGGGCTTAGGCGTTGAAGTTGGATGTCGGTCTTGTGCTCGGATTTGGGAGACGGCTAGGATGTTGGTTTCTTGTTGGATGTTATGGAGACTGCTGGGACAAGTGGTAGCGATGATCTTGACCCGTGAGAGTTGGCCTTATACTTGTCTGTATGTGTTGATTGGGTAATGGCTTGTAATCTGGTAGCATGGCAGATGAAGTCCTTTGTGTCCGGCTGGTTAAGTTGTAACCGTAAGGACGCACTAGGTTTATCCCTTACGTTTATGTATGTTATGGCGATGATTTACATGATTGAGACCATGTAATCATCGTTTATGTATTCTAGACGTTCTGTTCTTCTCTTTGGTGTGCTTGCTATTGACTTTTCACCTCAAGTTCCAAGTTCGGATAGATGTCGTCATCGTCCTCATTATCATTTCCGAGTAATGCCATTATTTTATGTTTTGCCTACTTGAAGAATCTGAAGTAGCTATTGTGAAAAAATATATTAGTGACATCCCATATTTTCTTATCACATTTCATGTTATTTACAACCTGATTTACAAAGATTACTATCTTTTCTATCATTTATTTGCTTGAGCTTCTTTATAATATCAATTATTTGTTTCAAAAATATTTTAAATTCCGAGGACGGAATTATTTTTAAGGAGGGTAGAATGTAACGGCCTGTATTTTTCCAATACTTTCAAATTAAGTATTTAAAGAAAATTCAATTTTAATTGTATTTTATAATGGTTTGTTAGGAGTCTTAAAGTGATTTCAAAAATTTCCTATAAAAATATTTTGGAGTACCAGACTAGTTATGGAATATTTTGGTAAAATCGAATTTCATCAAATACCTCTGAAAGATCTGATAAAAATTCATTTTCGGATATTGCAGTTTTGGGTCAATGAATTTATTTTCTATTCAAACGTCTTCAGAACGTTTTCAAACTTCTGCAGTAGCATCCTATGATCATTTGGGGCTTTCCACATTAATTTCATAATTTTCTGATATCATTTCAATAGAGAACCCGCAAACCCGCTTTCTAAACGTTTTGGCCAAAAAACTAGTATTTCCGTAGCCCAAATCCTGTAACGGTCTTTGTATTCGCCATCCTCGCAACGATACGATCCCGTGGGTATGTTTTCGTAATTTTTCGGACACGTTTACTGGTAGGGGCATTTTCGTAATTTCGTGTTTGTATTTTCACTAATAACTTTCATTAAACGGGTTTACCTAATGCTAATTACCCACTTAATCACCTAACCTAATCCCCCACCTAACCCAGCCCGTATCTACCCTACCCTCTTTCCCTCAGCTAACCGTGGGATCCCCCCCTACCCAACCAATTCTTGCAGCTGCCCCTTTATCATACCCTATATATATAAATCCCCCTCCCTCCCTCTATAAACCCACACAGGCTCTCTCTATCTTTTTCCTTGCGTTCAAAACCCCCGCCCTCGTCTCATCTCCCTCACTCTATCACCCCCGCTCTCCTCCTCCTCTCTCGTTCTCGCGCTTCCCCCAACCCACGCACCCATGTCGGAGAAGTGACCGATGCTCCGCCCTCCACGTCACAAGCTCCTCCGCCACCGAGAGCCATCACCGAAGCATCACCGAGCTTGCATCGTCGTCAAGACCTTCGCCGTCGACTCCCGGAGCATCCCCGTCTGCTCCGCCACCGCAAGAGGCCGCTGCTCGCCTCTGCGATCGCCTCAGACCCACGGCCACGTCGACGAGCCCAGGCCGCTGCTCCTCCGCCTCTCCAGAGCTCCCTCCGAGCCTTCGCCGTCGTCTTCCGCATCCGAGCATCGCCAGCAAGCCTCCACCGTCCTCAGATCACGACGCCGCCTCCTCTCCTCCGCCCCGACGTCGTCCCGCCTCCGGAGACCGCCGCTCCACCTTCGCCGTCGTCTTCGCACGTCGCCGGTGCCACGACCGCCGTCGAGCTCGAGCCCGCAACGAAGGTGATGAGTATTATACTCAATGGCAAACTTGTAAATATCACGTAAAATTCGTATTTTCGTATTTTAGATTAATTAATAAATGGGTTTTAAGGTTATAAATCCATAAATAATTATATAGGGCCCAGAAAAATGTGAGACTAGCTCTAGAAAATCAGAAATGACATTCTGGACCCAATGGCGCTAGTTTCATCTCAATCCGACGCTTAGTTTTTCCAGAATTAATTTTTAAGCCTATAAGTTAAATCCGTTATTTTCGTTCAAAAATCCGTATCTTCTTATTTTTACGTAAACTAATACTTGAGAAAAATATATGTTATATAACTCTCCGATACGGTCATTTTGACACCTCACTTGCGACATTCTGATGTAGATTGCACCCAGAATAAATTGTGGAATAAATACGTCACTAATTGAAAAATAGTTTTAAAAAAATTGTTTTTGATCTTTTAAAAATTCTAAAAATTACTATAAGCTTTAGAAAAATATTCCCTCTTACAGTAAAACTATTTTTAGCATATATAGCATATATAAAAATTTAGAACGCTTTTCATCACCGTCTTAATCAGTTTAAGTCGTTAACAAATTCCGTTAAATAGGTTAGTTAGTTAATAATGTTTTGATAGGTTGATTTGATGTCTTATAATTAGTTAATAACCATGGAACTGATATCGCCAATCTATTGACGCAGAAAAACGTGCATCACGTTACCATCGCCTGGACACTCACACCCACGTCAAGGCAAGTATTTTTAGTAATGAATTACAAATCTGGTCGTTCCAACTTAGTGCTAAATCTGATGTACTTGTCAATTTCTGGTAGCCCATTTAACTTGTTCTCAATTTTGTTGCTTTCTAATTTAAATGGACTAGTCATATCAATGTTGATCATTTGGAACAATTTTCCACATGCTTGTAACTAAATTGGACTGCTTTTACAGTTTTACTATCTGCATGTTAACAAGATAAATCGATTGGGAAAAACGAGTATGTTACAAACACACATGTGATAACCATCGATTACAGATGGGGTGAAACCATCGAATACAGATGGAGTGAAACCATACATCGACTACAGATGTAATGGAACTTAGTCAGTGAACAGACATACACAAAGAGCCGTGTTGGCTACTCCCGTCAGGTCATGTGTGACTAGTCTGGCTCGTGCTTCAGTATGGTCACATATGACTAGTCTGGCTCGTGTTCCAGTAAACGGCGGAACACTTTGGGGTGGGGTTGGTCCATTGCAGTAGGGTTTGTGAGTGTGTCTCGAACATGACTACGGCCCCTCCGGTGGAGGCAGCCATTGTGTTGGAGCGTCACGGTAAAACCACCGGTGATAAGGTGTATCGAGAACATTTCACCTACCCAGGCATGGACTTATCACGTGCACAAACAATCAAATACTCAACATACAACTGTTTTACTTTACTTATAACTTCTTTACTTTTAACTGCAAAAATATCCATGCATGCTCATACTTTACTTTTCTGCACTTATTATTCATAACTGTGTACTAACGCTCTTTTGTCCTCTTATAGTTGTTCCTCGTTTCATTACTTTAAATATCTTGTCGAGCTTATCGCTGACATATATTTCAATGTTTTATGAAATATATGTTAGGTTTAGAGACAGAGTACCTTGAGGACCCTACTTTTGAGGATCCCATCTTAGAGGTGAACACCACTGATCAGATTTACGAAGACATTGAGATCCTCCCCGCGGAAGGCTAAAGCAGAACGTTTATATTTCAGTTTATTATTTGTATTGTTATTTTTAGGTGTGTTTGCTTTCAGCAGATTGTACGGCCATGCTAGGCCTTAACTGTTTGTGTATTTGCTTTGGACGCTGGTAATGTAATGTAATAAATATTTGTGCTGTTTCTGAGAAACTCGCGTGCAGGGACCTGCCTTCGCTAATTAAACGCTTAGTGTGCTTAAGTCAAAGAAGAGAGAAAAAAATAATCACCCCTTCTTTGCTTTAAGCACATGCGGACCCGCTCGCGTCCTCGCCCCCAAGTATACTGGGAAGCGGGGCGTGACACAAGGGTTTTTGCAGGTTCAGAACACACGACATTGTCGTTTTCTACATTGCCAGTAAAAAGACACCAGAAACATGTGTATGAAAGGAGCACCATAAACCTGTCATTTTCTACATTGCACGTTCAGAACAAATTTTTTCTTTGTGAGATTCCATTGTTTTTTAAACCCTTTGTATGTCTTGCCAATTATATTTCTAAAGGTCTGAAACTTGTGTACATTGTCAGAATCAGCTGAAGGTTTGTGATATCAAATATCATCAATATTGACAATACTGGTCCTTCCTTAAAAGTTGCATTCATGGGAATATCTGGTCTTGTGATTGTCCATCAAAATTACTTTGCTAACAATCTTGGGATTGTTCTCATCATGTCATGTGATTTTCTCTACATAAGTTTCTGTATGATGCGTCCTTAATTTCTATTTGTCATCCCTTTCTCATCCATTTGAGCTTTAAAACAAAACACTTTTATTTGTCATTTGTTTGGGATCCTTTTGGTGTGCATTATGCATCTCATTTTTTGGCTAATTATGAACTCATCAGTGTCCATCTGTCATTACATCATATTAAATTATAAAAAAGACTAAATCAAATTATATTTATGGAAGTAGTGGAAGATAAGATGTAGCTTATTTTATTAGGATTTTAATATGTACATGAAGAGGTGATAAATATAGCATGTATAGCAGATATTTAAAGTTCACATGTGGTGAATATGATCCTATATATATAGCTATATATATACTCTAGACTAATAATTGTGGTGATCATAGCTGAATATACTTTAGACTAATAACTGTGGTAATCGATGATTAAGGAATCGGGCTTATTAAGTTCAGATTTCATCTTTAGTTTAAGTTCAGATTTTCCACTATTTGTATTAGTTATAGAAAATTTCAAGGTTTTCAATCATTTTCCAAGTTAAAAGATGCAAATGTCAGTTTGCAAGCTAAATCTAATAAAGTATAATGCAAATGCAAATGATCGGCAAAAGAAATTTGAAATTTGTGAAAACAAATCAAGTGCTTACACCATGAAATAATTATTTTTACTTTGATGTTTCTTATCAAAGATTTCAGAAATTTCTATAGCATGTGGCTACATATTTCATAGATTTCATAAAATAAAGCATTTAAGGCTAGAAAGTTGATATTTGATATATCATGCATCTGAACTCCTGACTATATCATGTGGCTACCTTGCCAAATTAGACATGCCAAATTGGTTGCTAAAAACCATGTTATTTATCAATAATTTTAACTTCATCATCAAACTATTATAGACACAAAAATATGTAAAATTTCATTCTAAAAAAGAGATAAATGGATGCAGCTTGATTCCATGCTTACTCAACATACTGCTCAGATCCAATGCTCAGTATGACCCTGATCTTGTTAATCCAACCTCCTCACACCAAAAACAGAAACAAAAAACAAAACCCACTTGAAATCTTCCTTCTTGAATCATAAAAAAGCATTGCAGAACGAATCAAAAGTTGCAGCTTTACCTTAAGGGGGTTTGGATCACCATCGTTGAAGGCGTAGGTCCTAGCAATGGTGAGGCCGTGGCTGGAAGCTTCTCTGAAATCCTGGCAACAATGAGGATATGGGTCGTTGTTATGGCACAACATTAAAACTAATCGATTCTCCATCAGGGAAGGCAAGGCAAAGTTGCAAAGCAGAAAGCATAAAGTGTTGAAATTTACATTTTCTTTTCATGTCCATAATTATTGGCAAATTAATGGATTCTACTTTGCAATAACTTGCCTTTTCTTTCATGTTCGCCTAATATCATTCGTGGCTAAGACCCTGACCCCGACCACCAGAAAATCCATTGGAAAAACAATCAGTACATGACTTTGCTTAAAGGAAAGTGTTTCAGAGTGTTTTCTCACTACAGTGTCGTTGACCGTGGACTGCCCGGTCAACGTGGTCAAGGGGCTGATTAGGGTCCCTTGGGTGCGTCGAGCGCGTGTAGACGCGACGCGAATCGGAGATGTAGTCGACGCAGAGCACGTCAGCTGGGCCGGGTCTGGATCCTCGGCCTCTGAGGGGCTGAGGGGAAGCCTCGGCCCGGTGTGAGGTGATCGGCCTCGGACGGTCGGACGACGAGGGGAAGCCTCGGTGCCTTGGCTTGACGCGCGACCGACGCGGAGCTGAGGGGAAGCCTCGGCTCGGATGGGTGCGCTCGGCCTCGGTCGGTCGGATGACGAGGGGTAGCCTCGGTCGTCTCGCTTGATGCGTGGCCGGCATGGAGCTGAGGGGAAGCCTCGGCTCGGATGGATGCGCTCGGCCTCGGTCTCTCCTGGCGTCGAGGGGTGGCCTCGATGCCTTGGCTGATGCTTGATGGCGTTCGCCTGGTGTCGAAGGGAAGCTTCGGCACTTGGATCTAACGTCTTCCTGAACAGACGAGAACACTCGTCAGGGAGGCCGGACCTTGGTTCCGGCCAAATCCCCTCCGATGCCTAAGTCAGATGACAGTCTGAAAGAGGAGGCTCGGCGGGGACGGTTCGACCCGAGAGAAGATCGAAACGACGTCCTCCGGCGCGAGCGGGGGGAAGGAGATGAAGTGGGGGAACTAGGTCGTTGATGGAGTACCTTAGGTTTTGTTACCTGAGATGCCGTCCTTTGTTCAGTCGTCCTCCTAGTCCTTTTATAGGCCTCTCGTCGCGACCACCCATGACTCACGTCCTTCGTCCGCCCCCAATCGTGCCCCCTCAATCCGCCTCCCCATCGCCGCTCCCCGTGCCATGCCAGCACCTCCCCATAACGGCCATTAAGTGGCAGCGGGCCTGGGGGAACGGTTATCGCTGGAGTGGGCGAGTGACTCGCGCGTTTCCGGGGTCGGGTCGGATCGATGTTCGGGGTCCTCTCATGGGCTTCGTTGGGTGGGCTTGGACTCCCCACGATTTTGCGTTGTAGGCTGCGCCTTTGGGCCCATGCTGTTGGGCCTCCGCAAAATAGACGTATCAATTGCCCCCATCGGTGGGGCCGATCGGCCTTGGCCGGTTCGGTTCGACCGATGTGACTCCTGGGGTTCCGATTGGCGCGTCAGTCGAGGCGCGGTCATAAATGAAGGTCATGATGAGGCGGATCGATAGGACTTCCCTTGGCGCCGATTTCGAAACGCCGTCGGCTCTTTGAGGCTTGCCACGCGTTCCTGTCAGGCGTTTTGAATTCGCCCCTGGGTCTTGTATATAAGTGCACCGGCTGCTTTGATCCCAACTTCTTCCTCGCTCTTCTCTCTGTTCCGGGCTTTCCACAAACTCGGAGTCTTCCGCCGCCTTCGTTCTCTTGCCTTCTCCAAATAAACAAAAAGGTAACTCCTTTCCCATCCTCATATTATGGCTGCTCTTAGGATAGGTGGCTCTGGCCAAGGGGCGAGGGATCCTCTTGAGTCCAGGCGTGGCGGGCCCCGATCTGTGGGATCCGATTCCTCCTCGGGGAGCCATTCCCTCTGAGACAAAGGGAAGGGGAAGCTCTTCCCAGACTATGCTGTCGATGATGTGGCGTCGGTTGCCGCGCGGCTTAATGTACCTCCGGTTATCCTCATAATGCCGTCGAGGACTCCTTTTCTGGCGGCTGCGGAGATTCGGGGAAGGTACCTCTGTCACCCGTATGATGTTCGAGTCCCTTTCATCGACGAGCGGATCTGTCTTCTGAGGAGCAACGAAGTCGACGTTTACGTCGAGATGTTCCGTCTGGGTCTTCGTTTCCCGCTCAATCCCTTCTTTATCCAAGTCATGGAGTACCTCATGGTGTCCCTTTGCCAGTTTACCCCCTGTTCGGTTGCGGTTCTGACAGGCTTTGTGATGCTCTGCTGCACTCGCGGTCTGGAGCCATCTCTCCCCCTCCTCTTCTATTTTTATCAGATCCAGACTGTCGGTCTAGGGTCATGGCTGCACCTCCGAGGCCGCGCGGGGAGGGAATGCCTGATCGGGCTACCCCACTGGGCGGGGGATTAGAGCTTGGGTTATGTCTTTGTAGTCTTCCTTGAGGATGCTCAGATTTTGACAGGTTGGGGTGGGTCAGGTCAGCCTCGCCGAACGCTAACCCTCTCCGAGGCTGATCAGGCGGCCGTCGCACTGCTGTCGGCCCTCCCCTTGGAGGCGAAGTCTATCTGGCCTTTGCTGGATGACCTACTCCTGAAGGTCGTCTTATGGTCTCCGGGTAGGTCGCTTTTTTAGTCCTGGATTGCCCCGTGGCTTACCCTGATTTCGGTTTCGCTTGCAGCAATGGCTGGTCGTGAGTTCACCCGCAACGTCGATGAGCTGATTCGGTGTGGATCCGCTCGGAGCCGAGGCAGTACCTCGGGAAGGGCGCCTCGGTGGATCGTCGAGGAGGAGGTGCGCCGAGCCGAGCCCACCATGGGCAAGGTGGCGGCCGCGCCTCCCGTCTCTACTTCTGGTAGTCCCCTCCCCGGGGAGGTCTCAAGAGCCGGATCCGTCCCACCGGCCCAAGTGGTGGGGGTGATGATGTGTCCGGTACAGCTCCTCTTGCGCCTGGCGCGCCCCCTCTTGTCTCCGAGGGTGAAGGTGGCACGAGGCGGAAGCGCTCCCCTTCGACGCCTGCCGAGCCTCGCGGAGGGAAGAGGAGGAAGGAAGGCGCGGATCCCCCCAGTCCGGTGCGCTCCGTGCCCCCGGCGGTGGCCGCCGAGGATCTTCCAGTGACCCTGACGACCACCCCCGTCGCAGCGGCCCTGCCTCCATTATCGGGAATCGGTGCCCTGTTGGCGAGCTGCTCGGCCTCCCTCGAGGTCACCCCCGGGGACTCGGTGTTTGTCGACCGAGCCTTGGCTCAGCAGTTGGCCGAGGGCTCCGTCCTCCCCTGGGACCGTGGTCTCCTCGAGAGGGCCCCCGCCGACAAGGTGTCAGACATCTTGGTCTGGATCCTTCAGCAGGTCTGGCTATCCCGTTGTCCCTTTCTTTCCTTCGCTTTCTTCTTGGCTCATGTCTTGTCGTTCAGGGTTCAACACTCGCTGTCGAGTCGCAGCGTCGAGCTGTCCGTTTGAGGGAGCTGGAGGAGTCCTCTGCAAAGGACCACGAGCGGGCTGTGGCGGCAGAGGTAGCTACGGTGGCGGCCCAGATGGAGTCTTGGCAACTCAAGCTCCGGGTGGCCGAGCTAGAGGGACGAGTGGCCGATCTCCAGGGGGAGTTGGAGGACGCTCGGTGGTCGGCCGGGGAAGCGGCGGAGTCGTTCCGTCTGGAGAGGGAGGAGCTCCATAGGGAACTGTCGGATCGGCGTCAGGTGGCACGGTTCGCAGGTGAGGTGGAGAGGGGCATCGTCGGGACTCTGGGGGAGAGGATCTTCGAGGTCCTCAGGGAGGCCTTCGGTAAGTATGAAGACCTTATCGGCCCCCGGATCGTCGAAGTCGTCCAGTCCTCCTTCCGGGATTGTGCGGAGCGCGTCCTGCAAGCCCTTCCGCCTGTCGATCCCCCTCGCTCCGAGCAGGGCGAGGCGCCCGAGGATGCGTCCTCCCGAGCCCGGGTCCCCTAGGTCGTCCTTCCCGGCCTGTCATCCTTGTTTTTATCCTCAAATTTTTCAGCATCCGCTTCGCTTTGGCCCAGCCTACTTGAAATGGATCCTTGACCTCGCAATCTCCATTGGCATCTTTACCGGCTCTCTGCTTCAGGGCAAACAATTGCTGATTGCAAGGATGTTCATTTAAGCCAGCAATTTTATGTTCCTGGTCGACAAGTTTTGCTCTGCGGGCGTCACCCTAGTTTTCGTGGGTGACGAATTTTGTTGTTCGCCGAGAGTGAATTATTTGTAAGGAGGTTCCTCCACTTCGATTTCCTGTAAAAAGACACACTTTTGTACCTCGGTTAACTGTTGGAAATGAAATTGACCTACTTGAATTTTCCGCGCATTTTGCTTTGTTGCTGCGACTTCGGCTCCTCTGCTGATGGTGGTCGCTCGCCTCCTTCCTCCGGGAGGTCGCCCCTAGTCCCTCGAGTGGACAAGTCGGTTGATGTCCTTATTGGCTGGGGGGGTTGCCCCCAGTCCTATAAACAATGGAGTCGGTCTAACCGTCTTCGCTGGCTGCGGGGGTCGCTCTCAGTCTTATGAGCAATGGAGTAGGTCAGCGAGGGAGAAGTCCCTCGGCTTAGGACCAGTTGGCGTCTGTGCTGGCTGGGGGAATTGCCCCCAGACTTACGAGCGATGGTGTCGGTCAGCGAGGGTGAAGCTCCTCGGCTTAGGACCGGTCGGCGTCGGCGCTGGCTGGGGGAATTTCCCCCAGACTTACGAGCGATGGAGTCGGTCAGCGAGGGTGAAGCTCCTCGGCTTAGGACCGGTCGGCGTCTGCGCTGGCTGGGGGAATTGCCCCCAGACTTACGAGCGATGGAGTCGGTCAGCGAGGGTGAAGCCCCTCGGCTTAGGACCGGTCGGCGTCTGTGCTGGCTGGGGGAATTGCCCCCAGACTTACGAGCGATGGAGTCGGTCAGCGAGGGTGAAGCTCCTCGGCTTAGGACCGGTCGGCATCTGCGCTGGCTGGGGGAATTGCCCCCAGACTTACGAGCATCGGAGTCGGTCAACGAGGGTGAAGCTCCTCGGCTTAGGACCGGTCGGCGTCTGCGCTGGCTGGGGGAATTGCCCCCAGACTTACGAGCGTCGGAGTCGGTCAACGAGGGTGAAGCTCCTCGGCTTAGGACCAATTTTGATTGACCCCCCGTCCGATGAGGTGGCGGTCTTCACTCTTATGCAGCCTTAGCAAAATGTTGACTCCGTCGGAGATGAAGAAAAGGAAAAAGGAGTGCATTTGTACTCTTAAAGGTCCTATTGGACTAGTACATTTGGAGGAAAAAAGAAATAAAGCAAGACGGGGGGATGTGAACCTAGATAATCTCCTCCCGACTAGGCGGTGACTGGGGGGCCTCGCCTACTCACTCTATGATGCGGAGGGGTCCTTGGACGGCGTTGACCTTCTTTCCTTTGTCCGGCTGCTTGGATGTTCCTTCTCCGTGGGCCGGGTCATCGGTAAAGTTCCTTGCGTGCCCTCGGCTCATCAACTTCTCGATGTCCTTCTTTAGGTGCCAGCAGTCTTCAGTGTCGTGGCCGTTGTCTTTGTGGTATGGCAATACTTTTCCCCATTTTCCCCCCTCTTTTTGTCTTCGGCGGGGGGCGATCAGCGCGCTCTTCATTCTGCACTTGATTGAGGACGACGTCCGGGGTGGCGTCCCTCGTATCCTCCCTCCGCTGCTTGTTTCTCGCCCTCTTCTCTATCCGGTACCCTTCGGGGTTGTGGCGCTCGCTATCGCCGCGCTTGGTCCCTCGTCTGGCCTTTCCTGCCTCGATGGCCAAGGTCTCCTCGGTCAACATGAAGCGCTCGGCCCTCGCCATGATCCCAGCGAGATCTTTCGGGGGATCATTGTGCAGAGATTTCTTCAAGCCTCTATGACGCAGCCCTTTCTTTAGGGCCGTTTGGACAACGAGGTCGGGAGGGCAGTTTACGTTCAGCCGCTCAGCGTTGAAGCGGCGCATAAATTGTCGGAGCGGCTCGGTCGGGCCCTGCACTATGTTAAACAAATGTTCAGCATCAGGCATTACCTGTCGCCCTGCCATGAACTGTTTGCAGAACAGCTGGGTGAGTTCCTCGAAGCTGTCAATGGAGCGGCTGGGCAGGCTGCGGTACCAAGTTCTCGCTGCTCCCCTGAGGGTCGAATAAAAGCCCCTGCAGAGCAGGGTATCATCGGCTCCCTGGAAGGACATGTCCCCCTCGTAGTCCATCACATGGTTCCCTGGATCTCCTATCCCGTCGTATTTCCCCAGCGTCGGGATCTTGAATCGAGAGGGGACCCGCGCGTCGGTTATTCTCCGCGACAGGGGGCACCGGTCTCCGTGGATGCCTCCAGGGGTCCGACACCCGCCTACCTCAGGCTCGTTCGGTTGTGGAGGTGGCACAGGCGCTGGCTGGGCTGGCTCAATGGCCTTCGCCACACTGGGGGTGGGGCTGGTCCGTCGTTCCCGGCTCCTCCGGCGGGAGCTTCCGATTAGCCGTGATCGGTCCCTCGAGTGGTGCCGATCACTTCTTCTGCGGTGGGGTGATCGTGGCCGACGAGACGACGCGGTCACCGATTCGTCCCCCGTGTATTCGGTACCCCTCCTGCTCCTTTCACGATAAGAGGAGGAGGCGCGCGATCTCGCCTGGTAGAAGCCGGGTAGTGTGAACCGACGCTCCGTGTTCGGTCTTCGGTTTCCGTGGTCAGCGACCACAGCGGACCGCAGGAGCGGGGGGGCCCCCTCCCAACAATGGCCGTCGCCCAACACGTCTCTGTTGGCTGGCGCGGCGCCGATGAGCTGATGTACCGTCGCGACCAGCGTCTGAATGTTCGCGTTGGTCTCTTGGGCCAGGGCACGGAGCTGCTCCTGCGTGGCCAGCTCGGACTCGCCAGTCTCTTCGGCTGAGGGGGCGTGGTGATTGCCGTTGGGTGCGCCCTCAAGGTTGCTGTTGGGTGCGCCATTTCCCTCCTCCGGGATGGGGGGGCATGCGTCTCTTCCCGTTGCAGGCGCGTGCCATTACAAGTGTGGTTTGTTTTTTCGTGGGATAGTTTGTTCCTACAAACGACGCCAGATGTTTCAGAGTGTTTTCTCACTACAGTGTCGTTGACCGTGGACTGCCCGGTCAACGTGGTCAAGGGGCCGATTAGGGTCCCTTGGGTGCGTCGAGCGCGTGTAGACGTGACGCGAATCGGAGATGTAGTCGACGCAGAGCACGTCAGCTGGGCCGGGTCTGGATCCTCGGCCTCTGAGGGGCTGAGGGGAAGCCTCGGCCCGGTGTGAGGTGCTCGGCCTCGGACGGTCGGACGACGAGGGGAAGCCTCGGCGCCTTGGCTTGACGCGCAACCGACACGGAGCTGAGGGGAAGCCTCGGCTCGGATGGGTGCGCTCGGCCTCGGTCGGTCGGACAACGAGGGGTAGCCTCAGTCGTCTCGCTTGATGCGCGGCCGGCGTGGAGCTGAGGGGAAGCCTCGGCTCGGATGGATGCGCTCGGCCTCGGTCTCTCCTGGCGTCGAGGGGTGGCCTCGATGCCTTGGCTGATGCTTGATGGCGTTCGCCTGGTGTCGAAGGGAAGCTTCGGCACTTGGATCTAACGTCTTCCTGAACAGACGAGAACACTCGTCAGGGAGGCCGGACCTTGGTTCCGGCCAAATCCCCTCCGATGCCTAAGTCAGATGACAGTCTGAAAGAGGAGGCTCGGCGGGGACGGTTCGACCCGAGAGAAGATCGGAACGACGTCCTCCGGCGCGAGCGGGGGGAAGGAGATGAAGTGGGGGAACTAGGTCGTTGATGGAGTACCTTAGGTTTTGTTACCTGAGATGCCGTCCTTTGTTCAGTCATCCTCCTAGTCCTTTTATAGGCCTCTCGTCGTGACCACCCATGACTCACGTCCTTCGTCCGCCCCCAATCGTGCCCCCTCAATCCGCCTCCCCATCGCCGCTCCCCGCGCCATGCCAGCACCTCCCCATAACGGCCATTAAGTGGCAGCGGGTCTGGGGGAACGGTTATCGCTGGAGTGGGCGAGTGACTCGCGCGTTTCCGGGGTCGGGTCGGATCGATGTTCGGGGTCCTCTCATGGGCTTCGTTGGGTGGGCTTGGACCCCCCACGATTTCGCGTTGTAGGCTGCGCCTTTGGGCCCATGCTGTTGGGCCTCCGCAAAATAGACGTATCAGAAAGTAACAAAAATTTGTTATTGAAATGTGCCACTCTAACTACAAATATGATCAAGCACTAAACTCGACAAAAGGAAAGTAACAGAAGTTCCTTGGCAAAAGGAGATTATGAGTCTTGTACTTGAAAGTCTGCTTCTTCAAATCAAATTCCTCGGCCAAGAAATTTACGGTGTTTTGGTGGTCAGAAGTTCCCTCTTGCATTAAGACTTTTTCTGCTTTCTCCATTTCTCCGTTTGCAATGTCGGATTCATGCAACTGCAAAAACTAAATTCGGAAACCAAAATAAATACATAACATTGCATCAACTGAAAGCTCGGCATTTGACATAAAATAGAGCACTTGCACCATTCTTTATCAGAAAATGACTCTACTTCCCTCCACAAACAGTTATGTGTAACAAAAAATGACATGCCATCTCTATCTAAATATGACTTTTCTGGAAGAGGAGGAGCTAACGGTTTTCGGCGATGCTGGTGGTTAGAGGGTGAGGCTGGATGGCCGTTCTTTTTCCTCCCAATCACCCATACCCAGTTGCACATCTTCTCCCAAACTCCTGCAAACAAAAACAATTAGTGGTCTCATTAATAATAAGAGATATAATTATAAACAAAATTACTGCAGAACAAAGAGATGTGTCAAATAGTCTGACTTGGAGCTGTATGAGAAGCCACAACAATTGCAACACCCCATAACCATCTCCTACTCCCAGCATTCTCTGTAAAAGAACAAAAAATTGCAAATGAAACATTAATGTTATCTACCTTCATAGTACCTAAACATCATTGTTGTACAATGTGAGGAATTCTTTCATTTCTGTAATTTGGAAAAGCAACTATCATGCACCCACTTAGAATATCACCAGTGATTCCAGTAACGGAGATAACATATCCTTTTTAGTCTCAACTATCCTTTCAGCATTGTCCAGTTAATGTTTTAATACCAGAATGCACATTAACACATATTATCAAGTTGGTTGTCAAACATTACCAATTCACTTGGCAAGAAATCAGTCGCATAGAATCAAGAACGCCTAATTGACTACCCTTTTAAAAAGCTAAAATTTTATTTTGGAAGCATCCACTCCTCCCATGACATTTTCTTCTCCTTTATTTTTATTGTATGTTTCAGATAGAAGTAGATAAGCTCGAAGTGTGCCGATTAACAAAAATACAATATCTTTTTTTGTAATAATTGTTTCTGCCAAATGGAAAATCCCTAGAACCAAATAATGTTTGAATTAAGCTCACATGATGTGTTTTTCGGTGATTTTACATAAAACACCAAGACATGTGTTGTTCTAAATAAAACACCCAGACAGACCTAATGATTTCAAATAAAACAAAACCAAATAAGCCCCAGGATGTCACTATGTGTAAATGACAGGATTTGTGTAAATGGCAACATTTTACACGTGCACACACACATACACACACAAATCCTGGCAGGGCTGAAAAAATCAGGTTAAAATGTGCCTAATAATGAGAAATTCATGGCATGATTTGTGTGTGTGTGTAAATGGCATGGATGAATTAGTGAGGATTTGTGTGTGTGTGTGTGTGTGTGTGTGTGTGTGTGTGTGTGTGTGTGTGTGTGTGTGTGTGTGTGTGTGTAAATGGCAGGGCGAATTAGTGACACACAAATGGCAGGATTTTTGTGTGTGTAAATGGCAGGATTTGTATGTAAATGGTAGGATTTGTGTAAATGGCACCATTGCTACCTTCTGCTTAAAACGGTATTTAATGAAGCTGTCAATTTTCTTTGTGGAATTAAATGTGGCAGATTCGATGACCACCTCAAGCTTTTTGTGTCCAAAACTTGATAACGTTTAGTATCTTTACCATTTTCCTCTTGATTTCTGCATTTTTGTTTGCTTTTGTTATGAATTACCCCTTTCCTTCTTGTTGCACCCAATTATTTTTTCGTCTGTTTATCATTGTAATAGTGTTGTTCTTTAAGGGTTCATGGTTCTGGGTTGGGTGAAGTTCAGTTTAAATTTATTAAAAGGGGAGTTCACATATACTGTGGATCTTTTTAGTGTCCTCTTGTTAATCTCACTCACTTTTTAATCATTTACGCATGCCTGTAATGTTATAAGTTGCCACTGACAATCGTGTATTTGATAAATCTGCATTCTTGTAGCATCTTGCCATTGTGTTGCTTTAGATGTTAAGGGCCATTGCTATACATGGGGCTGGAATGAGGTATGATCGGGCAATGAGTAATTTTATTTCTAGGTTTCATGGATAAACTATCCCGTAATGACATTTTTGAACAGAAAAACTATCAAGCAACCCGGATAAATGTTTTATCAACCTAAACCTAACACTTATACTCATGTGGTAAATGATTATCTGTGTTCTATTGACACATAGTCTTTCTCAGGAAAACTATTAATCAATACACAAATGTTCTTATTTTTCAAGAAAATGCCACAAAGATTCATACCCGTAACTTTTCGATAGAAGGACAAAGCATAATAATGTTTGAATTAAGCTCACATGATGTGTTTTTAGTGATTTTACATAAAACACCAAGACATGTGTTGTTCTAAATAAAACACCCAGACAGACCTAATGATTTCAAATAAAACAAATGACTTGCAACCTTGAGTGTAGCTTAACAAGTTGCTCGTCTCAAGATCCGGTTGGGTTACATGGTCTTGCACCGCTCATGCACTCATATTCGATTCAAACAAGTTTGATCGAATTTTCGAACCTTACGAATCGAACCTGCTTTACATACAACCTTGAGTGTAGCTCAACAAATTGTATGAAGAAACTTGCTATTGAACATCGATATGTTCGAGATGCCCCATATAGAGGCAAGTGACATGTAGCATGCATTTATTTTGTTGGACTCAGAACTTTAATGAAATCATATTCCTTAAGTCTGTTCTTAAGAAGGTCATTTTAAGGTCAACGAGAATATAGTTTATTCTATCAATTAGAATTTAACTTGATATTCAATTAACCAACCAATTTGACCAGTTAACTTATTCCGTTAGAATATTACATTTTGATTCCATTGGTAAACTTAGAACTTACCCTAGTTTAGCATATGTTCAATATTAAATATACGTAGAATGGCTTTTATCTATCTATATGCTCCCACTATTTTGCGATCATTTTAAGCTTTTAAAAATGAACGATTTAATTTAAACTAAATTAATGGGTAAGAGATCCAATCACCCTGAGCCTAATAACCTTGAGTGTAGCTCAACAAATTACTTGACTCTGCAATCGGTAGATGACTCTTCATCAGTCATATCAGATATGACTCTCTTATTGGTTTTTACACCAAGCCATTTGTGATCATGAGTGTGCTCATCCAAATCACAATGTCTAGTCTAGTCGGACCCTTGTTTTCGTGTCTAGCCTAATTTACGACGTTGCTCGGTGTATTCACGACACGACGGTTTGGGTCAGGACTAGACTACATCATAGACTCAACTGACCCCGGTGCTCGGTGTATTCACGACACGACGGTTTGGGTTGAATCAAGATTACATCATATGTATTTGAGAAGTTGGTTTCTACAAGGTTGCCATGTCACAGCTTGAGTGTAGCTCAACAACTGGAAAATGGGTCCTATAGTTGCTAACCCCTAAAACAAGGAGGGCTACGGCTAATCTTGAAGAAGATTATTAACGTATTTGACTTAGATATAGTCCAGGGTGTCATATAGTCATGATTTACGTCATTGCGGTCCAACAGAACATGGCCATGGAATTGACTAAGCCATGATCACTTACCTCTTAGACTAGCTAGGGTGATCCAACAAACTTAGCCAAGCATATTGACCGGATCATGGTCCATTGAATGAAGCTTGTCATTTTTATATGCATGCCATAGACTAAAAAGCTTTTATTAACAACTAATTAATCCTACCAACTAGTTGAATCCTTAAATTCAAAATTTTAGGATTTGTTAATAACTTTTATTAAATCTTTGTCAACTATAAGGTTCACATGCTATCCTAATCGTTATTAGGATTTTAATAAATTCATTACAACGCTTTAAGCATAGTCTTTTAATGAGAATTATTATTATAACGATTAAAATAATAATCGTCGTTAAAGGGACTACCCTAATCAAGAATTAGGTCACAAAAGGTTGTTACTAATTTATTAAAAACATAGCATGTCATTAAAATTCAATTCATAAATTTTAACGAGTTCTTAATGGCTAACCTAAAAGAGTTGTCTTGTGTTATCAAATAAGGGACAAGAATGAATAGCCATTAAGCATAAATTACACTAATTTTAACGCATAAAAAGAGTGTTCAACTATTTAACAATAAAATAGAAAAATGTTTATCTAATAAACAATAAACATGCATTCTTAAATTTAACACTTAAATTTAAAATCATGATTTTAAAACTTTTAATTTTATCTCATAAAAAACTTATTTTAAAATCATCAAAAATTGCATGCTAAAAAAAAAATTTATCGCATAAAATTTTTAAAGCATTTAAAATTATTTTTAAAATTATCACATAAATTTAAAACATTTTAAATGAGCATTTAAAAAGCATTTCAATTAATTAAAATCACAGTCCTTAGATCAAGGTACAGACTAAGCTTTGATACCACTGTAGGGTTTTGAAGGACCCTTAGGGAACAATCTGTGCCCATCCTAAGTCGGATGGACCACAGACGCAAAATAATGCAGCGGAAAAACATAGATACGTTAAACTATTTAACGTGGCCCTAAGGTTCAAGACCTTTTAGGCATGATCTTTGCCAACTTGGGATGGGTTCGACCATCCCAAGTGGGAGCTAAGCTAATGCGATTAAATTAAAAGAAAACTAATTTAATTCACATACCCGGAACCTTGCCCTGGTTCAGGTAAAGTGTACCGCACCGTCTTCTGAGCCGCTCCCCATCCCGCGCCGAACCACTCCTTGAACCTCTCCGCATCCCGAGGCGAGCAATCCTCTTGTCGCTGAGCCAACCATGCGCCGAAAAAAGTTTCACCTGAGTGTGAACCTTCGCCAAGATTTCGGATCGGATCCGAACCCCTTCGTGGCTTTGCTAGAGCCCTTCAGGAGTAAGGCAGAAATTTAGGGAGAAGAGAAATATTATGTTAAGCATAGATCCAAGCGTGCTCCAACATTTATGGGAGCTGCTCAGATCTGGAGCTTGGGACAAGTTTAGAGGAGGGGGTAGGCCCTTATTTATATAGGCGGCTGACCCCTCCCTTTTACTCCACTTCCGATGTGGGACTACGTTTTTAGAGTTTAATAATTCAAGTTAGTTTACCTTTCATAAAGGCCAAACTTCCATGAATTTTAACTCTCTCACCGTTGTGCTTCAAATCTTGATGCAACCTATCAAATCGAAGAGGGTTGAACGGTGAACGCATAGGAAAAAACGGCGAGTCAATCCAACGTCGTCTGACCCCTCAAACGTCGTCTCAAAGTTAGCCAAAAACAATTCAAAGATGGAAAATCCAGCTATAAAAAAATCCAGGGTTTCAAAACCCCTAACCAGAAAATTCGGGCTTGGTAGGCCTCCATTTTCGCTGGGTTCAGCCCAACAGTTTGGGCTGACTTGTTTTGGCTCTAACTTGTGCATTTGGAGTCCGTTTTTGACGCGGTTTGAACCTGCGTTTAGAGCGGGATGATCCCGTCATCCAGGTAACCTTTTTAATACGTTTATTATATTAAATATGGTCTTAAACAATTTAAGACACATTTAACACCTTTTGCATCACATGCAAAAATAGTCACCTATCTAAGCTTAAAATATCATTTGCATCAGATATACATCCCCCAACAAAAACATGCACCACATAGACCTCAACCAAATGTGCCTGCAACTAGGAAGAGGACACCCAAAAATACACAATTTGGTGTACCAAGAACACTAGCACAAATGATAGGAATGCATATGTAAATGCTTATTTTAGTGATGCGATAAATAGTGGTAACTATGTTGAAAAGCCAAAGTCCACTTGGACTTGGTTTCAAAGGGCTAATCCCCTTGGACCCAACAAGCTTGGTGTTGGATCTGGATCGTAGCCTAGAGGGGGGGTGAATAGGCTATTAAAAATATTCGTGCAACCCACGAACAACCACACGCAGTTATAAGCATAGACAGGGTAAAAGATAGCAGTCACAGAGTACGCACAGATATACCCTGGTTCGGTCGTCCCCACGACCTACTCCAGCCCCCGAAAGCAACTACTAGATAGATATGTAATCAAGTACAGCTACAATGAGTCAAGATCCCAAATCTACTCTCACCTAGCTCGTACGCACACCACGTGCTCTACACTATCAATCTAATCAGATGCTTTCCCTCCGTGACGACTCCCAAGTCGTCAGGTCCCCAAAAGTAACACAAACAGGTAAAGTTTCCCCTATGAAGATCTATCACAATTGCTACACAAAATAATAAAGTATTGAGTTTAGAAAGCTCAGATTGTGTAGCGGAGATGTCTTCGTCAATAGGCACGGGCCAGAAGTCGTCTGGCAAGTAGTAGTAGTCTCTTGGCAATGGCAACTCAAGTTACGGCAATTGAACTCCTCTTGAGTTCCCAAGATGATGGTTCTTAAGTTGAGCTTTGCACTATAATGATATTGCGGCAGTTTGAAAAGCTGCGTCAGTTAATTTTGTTGATCTCCCCACGGGTCGGCATGCAAAACTGAACGTTTGGTTCCTATTTCTGTTCTCGGCTCTGATGTGCTGAAGGAAGATGCAGCCAGCCCTTGTTTTTATTTTGATTTCCTGCACACAAAAGAACAACAAAAAGAGAACTTGTTTTAGAAAACTTGTTTTTAATTACCACAACTCACCTCCATTAGTTATTGGCTTCTCCCAATGTCCTGCGTGAGTTGGGTATGTGGCCATCCTCCTTTTTGCCAAAAACAATCTGCAATCAAACAAAGAGCAAGATGTTAAATATTTAATTAAAACAAAGCCAATGTAAATATTCCCAAAGCAAACTTGTAGAGGCCGGCTCCTGTGCTCTTCGTTTGATTTGTGGGACTGACACCTGGGGCGCTTTGTGAGAATGAAGAGCGGCGCCTCTTGATTTTTTGATGCGGCTGCGGATAATCAGAGAAACACGAAATCGCCTCCCTTTGCTCTCCGAGGGTTTTTGAATTTTTTCAGAAGGGGGGTCTCAAAATTCGGTCTGGCACTTGTTAAGATTTCGGCATCCCTTTCAATCTTTTTGATTGCGTGCGGCGCTTTACAAAAACAAAGAAAACCCCCAAAAAGAAACGCCCAGACTCCTTGCCCCTTTAAAGTTGCGGCTCTGTAGTTTTTCTAAGACTTTCACAAAAATAAACCGGCAACCTTCTCAACAAGTTTCGGCAGGCACCTTCTTAACAAGTTTTGGTGCTAGGGGTTTATATGGGCTTGAATAATCTAATGATTGGCCTGAGTACTTGTAAATTAGAGACCCCTAAAGTTTCATCCATGTGCTTTCTATACAGGCTTGTTGATAAATAAAGAAGTGCCCCTCTCTTTAATATGATTGGATGCCATTTTTTTAATTTCGGTTGCCCCCTGGCAACATTTTTTGTGATAAAAGTTTTCAAGGCCCACCAAAAATCTGCAGCATGGGTTTTAGCATTGGGTTTTAGACAATAGAGAGTGATTTTAATTGGGCGCCTCCAATAAATAATGGCTCGGCTGCTACTCAAGAAATTGTTTCGCTCCTCTCTTTGATTGTTTCTCCTTTGCATGTAAGTAGTCAGTCCGTCGTTCATGAAACACTTAACACACACGTTAAAACGTTCACACACGTTTGTTATCATCAAACACGAAGTTCATAGATCGTTGTTACCAACACTTGGGTACCATGAGCTTATGGTATACTATGTAGGTACCCAAGATCAAGATAGAGAGAGAAATAATAGACATATTGGCTCTAAAAGGAAAGGATATATACTCAATAGCGGTTGCTCCAAACACATGACGAGAGATCCCTCCTTGCTATCCGAAATGATCTGCATCAAGGACGTTGCAATGGTCACCTTTGGAGGAAATCAAAAGGGAACCATCATTGGAGTAGGCAAAGTCGGTAACTCATCCAAACCTCTTATTACAAATATTTATTTAATTAGTGGTTTATGTCATAACCTTATCTCCATAAGTCAACTTTGTGACAAGAGATACAAGGTTAACTTTGGAGAGGGTATTTGTAATATAGTTGATAATGATTCGCATGTTTTATTTTCCGGTATTAGGCATAAAAATATTTATTATTTGAGCATGCCTAAAACCATAGAACGTTGCTTAGTTGCTAATTCAAATGAGCAACTATTATGGCATCGCCGTTTTGGTCATGTTCATTTAAAGCACTTATATAAGTTAGCTAAGCATGATCTAGTTAAAGGTTTTTCGAAGATTTCATTTAATAAGAAAAGTTTTTATGGTTCATGTCAACGAGGTAAACTTAGTAAATCTTCATTTGAACTCAAAGATCGTATAACGTCTAAGAGGCCCCTAGAATTACTTCATTTAGATCTATTGGCCTACTAGAGTAGCATCTTTAGGAAATGCTCATTATGGATTAGTCATTGTAGATGAATTTTCTAGATTTACATGAGTATCATTTTTAACCAATAAAAATGAAGCCTTTGATGAGTTTACCAAATTTGCAAAGAAAGTTCAAAATCTCTTAGGAACTACCATTATCACTATTCGTAGTGATCATAGAGGGAAATTTGAGAATGAACCTTTCTCTAAGTTTTGTGATGACAACGGGATTACTCACAATTTTTCTTTTCCTCGCGCACCACCACAAAATGGTGTTGTTGAGAGAAAGAATAGGACTCTTATTGAGCGTGCATGCACCATGATCCATGATAGTCACCTTGGACTTCAATTTTGGGTAGAGGCAGTGCACACTGCATGTTATGTTCTCAATAGGATTCTAATAATGCCCGAACGAACAAAACTTGTTTTAAATTATTTTGTGATAAAAAGTGTCAAGTTAAGTATTTTTGTGTGCTTGGTTCAAAATATTTTATAAAGAATACTTTTAGTAATTTAGACAAATTTGAGCCAAGATCCAATGAAGGAATTTTTGTTGGATATTCCACACGTAGCAAAGCCTACCGAATATACAACAAAACCTTTTCAACGAGCGAGGAATCACTACACGTTTCATTTCATGAAGATTTTGATATGCCTCATGTTGTCGATGATAGTGTAAATGTTTTATGTGATTCCATTAGTAATGTTAAAATTAATGATTCTATTTTGAGACTAACAATGTTAATGAAAATGTTGAGGATGTTCCAAGATCCAGGTATTCCCAAAGCTTATCCGACCGTTCGTGACCACCCACATGAGCAAATAATTGGAGACATTGGTGTGGGTATCTGAACAAGGTCAAGTATTGATGAATTCTCTCATTGCACCTTTGTCTCTACCTTTGAGCCAAAGAACATCCAAGAAGCTTGTGAAGATAGCTCGTGGATAGTTGCAATGGAAGAGGAGCTCATGCAATTTGAAAGAAATGAAGTTTGGGAGCTCGTCCCTCTTCAGAATGGTCGCCAAGTCATTGGGAAAAATGGATTTTTAAGAACAAGACTCGAGATCCACCCTACAATATGGGGTCAAAAAGCCAAAATAAGTGATTCGTTTTTAGCCCTTATAAAAAGAAAACTGATTTTTGAACCTCTTTCACGCTCATGTCACGTCGAGGTACCGCAGAAGAAAAAACTGCAAAATCCGATCCTCGTAATCGATTAGTTAACATGAGATCTTACTGGCTTTCGTTAACTGCTCGTACTGGGAATGTTGTCTTTAGTTGGTTACCGGAGTGAATCCATGAACTGCAGTCGGGCATTCGGTCGGCTACTACTATCTAGAAAGGCTGCCTCCCCCCGGCTCGATACGATACTGCTTTGCTTGCTCTTACTAGATAGAGTGAGTGACATCCAGGACAGGAAAGGGCGTCCCTCTACTCCCTTCTGGATAGGCGGGAAGCATCCGGCTCGCTAAAACTCGAAAAGGATCTTTCTGATTCTCGAAGAATGAGGATGAGAACAAGGTCATCACAAGGAACAAAGCAAGGTTGGTAGCTCAAGGCTACCGTCAAGAGGAAGGTATTGATTTCGAAGAATCATTTGCCCCCGTAAATAGATTAGAATCTATTAGGTTGCTCTTATCTTTTGCATCTCATAATAATTTTAAATTATTCCAAATGTATGCTAAAAGTGCATTTTAAAATGGTATCGGTGTCACGCCCCGCTTCCCAAAACGACGGAAGCGAGAACGAGACGAAGGTCCGCATGGGCTGGAGCTGTGAAGTACTAAGCGTCTGTGATAACACACGCACGGGGTTCTTGCAAGCATTTCAAAACAATAAGAATAACATTTCATTAAATTTAAGCCACATCCAGAGTTCGTACAAGAAATAATACTTCAGGACCTCAGCATGGCCAAAAGAACTACAAAAGAGAAAGTAAACCCTAAACCATGGTACTAAAGCAAAACTAAGTATGCAGCAACACTCTACTCTCTAGTCCCCCACTGGGAGTAACTCAGCATCTACAGCGAACACCTGGCTCTCTAAGTCAGGCATCTCCAACAAGTCCTCCTAGCAACCTGTCTCGAGATCTGACATACATTCCAAAAACATGAATGTATGTCAGCGAGGACCTGCAAGTAAAAGTAAGAAGGCCCAAGGCAAAGTATGCGAATAATAATAAGTTATGAAGCATCAATGATTTTATACGAGGTGTCAACAGCATTAAACATGGCAATTCAAGCAAGGGAAAGCAAGGTACTTCTAGCATGGCAGTTCTAAACATTTTAAATGTGAAGTAATGAGCATGGCAATTTTATATAGACATGGTAGGAAAGTAGAAGACGGTATAAGAAAGTAAACGTGGCATGGCAATGGACGTAGGATGTGCTACCGGTTACAAGACAAGACAAGACAAGACGGTGTGTGCCAAGTGGGTCTACGCCTTACGGCTTAAGGGGGATCAAACCCTCTAAACTGTGCGACCGCTCAACCCTACTCCACCCAAGTGCACAAGACAAGTCCGTACAAGGGATCACTCACTCTGCTAGGTGAGTGCCCTATTGCCCACAGGCTATCCGTACAAGGGATTACTCACTCTGCTAGGTGTGTGCCATATTGCCCGCAGGCTCACTCTGCTAGGTGAGTGCCCTATTGCTTGCAGGATATCCATACAAGGGATCACTCACTCTGCTAGGCGAGTGCCCTATTGCCCGGAGGCTGTGTATCCGTACAAGGGATCACTCACTCTACTAGGTGAGTGCCCTATTGCCCGTAGGCTGTGCAATGCAATTCATCAATCAAGTCTGTTTTTGTTTTTCGTGTCATTCACATGGCATTATCAAGTTACTTATTAGGGGTCCACACACACACACACACACACACACACACACACACACACACACAGAGAGAGAGAGTGTGTGTGTGTGTGTGTGTAACGACTGCTTTTCATGAATCTGGATTTAATATAATATAATATATGTTTTGGTGGATTTTCTCCTCATGTGTGGTTTTCGTCTCCGTAGCTTTCATTTTCGATCGATTCGTCGTATTTTCTCGCTTCTTCCTTAGGATTGTCGATTTCGAAGTATGTCACTCGTGACGGACTTCATAACGTTCGTATCTAACTATTAGATCAAGCCTAGGAGTCTTAGGAATCGATCTCGGGGCCCCGCGCTCCGTATCGGAACTTTTCTGTGCTCATTAGCCGGTATAAGAAGGGGCACCGACCGACTAGATGACGATCCAGTCGGTCGGCAATCCTTCTTAGACCGACTAACGATAAACAGTAACTCCTGAGAAATTTAGAAAGCTAACTAGTCGGTCCAAGAAGGATTGCCGACCGACTGGATCGTCATCTAGTCGGTCGGTGCCCCTTCTTATACCGGCTAATGAGCACAGAAAAGTTCCGATACGGAGCGCGGGGCCCCGGGATCGATTCCTAAGACTCCTAGGCTTGATCTAATAGTTAGATACGAACGTTTTGAAGTCCGTCACGAGTGACATACTTCGAAATCGACAATCCTAAGGAAGAAGAGAGAAAATACGACGAATCGATCGAAAATGAAAGCTACGGAGACGAAAACCACACATGAGGAGAAAATCCACCAAAACATATATTATATTATATTATATCCAGATTCATGAAAAGCAGTCGTTACATCCTCCCCAACTTAAGAAAAATTCCGTCCTCGGAATTTCCAAAAACTCACGAGTCCGGAAACAAAAGTGGGAAACGCTCTCGCATCTCATCCTCATTCTCCCAAGTAGACTCTCCAGGTGAACCGTGTCGCCACATCACCCTCACAAGATTGACAATCTTGTTTCGAAGCGATTTCTGACGCCTGTTCAGGATCTGCACTGGATGCTGGTCATACGTCATATCGGGGCGAACGGTAATCTCCGAAAAATCCACCGCATGAGACGGATCGCTAATGTATCGACGAAGCTGCGACACATGGAAAACATTGTGAACTCCTTCCAAAGATGGCGACAAGGCCAAGCGATAAGCTACCTCGCCAACCCTCTCCAAAACGTCAAACGGTCCAATGTATCGCGGGCTCAACTTTCCATGCTTCCCGAAACGAATCACACCACGATTCGGGGAAATCTTCAAGAACACATGGTCGCCCGGCTGAAACTCCAAAGGACGACGTTTAGCATCCGCCCAATGCTTAAAACGGTCCTGAGCAATTCTCAACCTCTCCCGAATATTCCTGACGATATCCACGGCCTCCACGATCATCTCAGGTCCCAACAACTCCCGATCACCAACGTCATCCCAACTCAATGGCGATCGACATTTCCTCCCATAAAGAGCGGCGAAAGGCGCCATGCCAATACTCGCATGGAAACTGTTGTTGTAGGAAAACTCTACCAGATGTAGATGGTCCTCCCACGAACCCTTGAAATCCAACATGCACGCCCTCAGCATGTCTTCCAAAATCTGAATCGTCCTCTCGGACTGGCCATCCGTCTGCGGATGGTACGCCGTGCTGAAACTCAGACGCGTACACAAGCTCTTCTGCAAACTCTGCCAGAACTGAGATGTGAACCTCGTGTCTCTGTCAGACACGATACTCACGGGGACTCCATGAAGTCGCACAACCTCCTGCACGATTCACGTTACATCACTATCCAAACTAGGAAAAGGAAATAAAACTGAGAGTAAAAGAATTTTACCTCCATATATCTCCTCGCTAGCGCCTCTGTGGACTGTCCCACTCGGAATGGAATAAAGTGCGCAGATTTGGTCAATCGATCTACGATCACCCAAATCGCGTCATTCTGCTTCGGACTCCGAGGTAGTCCAGTCACGAAATCCATAGTGATGTGTTGCCATTTCCACTCCGGAATCGGAAGCGGTTGTAGCAACCCGGCCGAACGCTGATGCTCCACCTTCACTTGCTGGCAAACCAAGCACTTGGCTACACTCCGAGCCACGCTCCTCTTCATACCATGCCACCAATAATTCAGACGAAGATCCTGGTACATCTTGGTGCCACCAGGATGCACAGAATACGGCGAACTGTGTGCCTCCACCATCAGCTCCTCTCTGATATCCCCAGCTGGCACACACAACCTGGCTCCAAACCTCAGCGAGCCATCCTCATGAATCAAAAAGTCAGTCCGCAGACCGGCTTCCACCTGCTCCCGAATCTTCACCAGCTTCGGATCCTCAGCCTGGCCAGCCTTAATCCGATCCACGATCGTCGACTGTACCTGCATGTACATCAACGAAGAAGCCTTTCCAGGAAGAACAATCTCCACACCAGACTCGCAAAAATCCTGCTGCAATCTCCACTGCGAGGTCAAAATCATTACCGCTGGAAGCCTACTCAAAGCATCCGGAACCACATTCACCTCGCCAGGGTGATACTGCAAATCAATCTCATAATCCGCCATAAGCTCCAACCATCGACGCTGTCGCATGTTGAGCTCCTTCTGAGTGAAAATATACTTCAAGCTTTTGTGATCGGTGAAAATCTTCACTTTCTCACTCAGCAGGAAGTGCCTCCAAATCTTAAGAGCAAACACAACGGCAGCCAACTCCAAATCATGCGTCGGATAATTTTTCTCATGAACCTTAAGCTGACGAGACGCATACGCCACAACATGCCCGTGCTGATGCAACACACAACCGAGACCCTTGCCAGAAGCATCGCAAAAGATCTCAAATCCACCACTGCGATCAGGCACAACAAGAATAGGGGCACTCGTCAACCTCTCCTTCAGAATACCAAAAGCACTCTCACAATCACCCGACCAAACATAAGCAACATCCTTCCGCGTCAACCTGGTCATCGGCTCAGCAATACGAGAAAAGTCCTTAATGAATCGCCGATAATAACCGGCAAGTCCAAGGAAACTCCGAATCTCAGATGCTGACGACGGAACAGGCCACTCCCTGATGGCCCGAATCTTCTCGGGATCCACTGAAATACCATCTCCAGTCACCACATGCCCCAGAAAAGCAACTCGATCCAGCCAAAACTCGCACTTCGAAAACTTAGCATACAACCGATGCTTCCTCAAAATCTCCAACACCGTCCTTAAGTGCGAGGCATGTTCTTCCTCCGACTTCGAATAGATCAGAATGTCGTCAATAAAGATAACGACAAACTTATCCAAAAAGTCGTAGAAAACCAGGTTCATCAGATTCATGAAAACTACGGGCGCGTTAGTTACACCGAAAGGCATAACCACAAATTCATAGTGTCAATACTTCGTCCTGAACGCTGTCTTCGGAACATCTCCCTTCTTCACCTTCAACTGATGGTAACCACTCCTCAAATCCAATTTAGAAAACACCCTCGAACCTCCAAGCTGATCAAAAATATCATCGATGCGAGGCAACGGGTATTTATTCTTAATGGTCACCGCATTCAACTCCCGATAGTCCACGCACATGCGACGCGAACCATCCTTCTTCTTAACCAACAACACCGGTGCTCCCCACGGAGACACGCTAGGATTAATATAACCCTTCTGCAAAAGCTCATCCAACTGCTTCCGCAACTCCTCCAACTCTGCAGGTGCCATACGATACGGCGCCTTCGAAATCGGCTGCGCACCTGGAACAAGATCGATAGAAAATTCCAGAGCTCGATCAGGCGGCAAACCGGACATCTCCTCGGGGAAGACGTCGCCAAAATCACGCACCACAGCTGGCCACTCCAGCTCCATCTGCATAGCTACAGCCTCCACCGGCCTGGCCTGAAATCTGACAGGACCAAGCGAACTGCTACCACGACTGAACTCAAATACTGGATGTCCGGGAATCTCGAACACCACCTTCTTCCTCCTGCAGTCGATCGTAGCATAGAAGCTCGCAAGCCAATCCATCCCAAGAACTGCATCATAGTTGATGATCTCGTGGACAATGAAATCAGCAAAAAGCTCATGTCCACAGACCACCAATGAGCAAGAATTGCAACCACGATGCACCGAGACCACACCATTCCCTGTAACGATATTCCAACTCTTGGGGAGAGGGGACGTCGACAAGGAATGCCTCTCCACGAAGCTCCGAGAAATAATGCACATCGATGCACCAGAGTCAAAGAGGACTCGTGCAGGAAATGTGCAAACCAAAACCACATCTAATCAAGCAATTAACAATCAAACCCTAATCTAGCAAACAACCATGTTCAAGCAAACAACACAATCAAACATTCAGAACCAGCTAGGAAAGTAACAGCTAGATTGAGGATTACCTGCGATAACCTCATCCACAGCCTCGCTCTCCGCAGCGGTCATCAGAAAAGCCTGCCTCCTCGGCGGAACAGCCTGTCGAAAAGCCTGCCCCTGCGGAACAAGAGCTGCTCCACGGCCAGCAGGAACAGACACTCGCTGCTGCAACGGCTGTGCTGCAACAGGAGCCCTCCGCAGCTGATTCGCATGCCGACAATCCTTCGCGACATGGGAAGCATCACCGCAAATCAGGCACTGGCCCAAAAACTTCCGACACTGATCCTTAACGTGGCCAGGCCTGCCGCAGAAATGGCAAAGCTTCAGAATAGGCCCTCCTGGCCTCTTAAACTGAGCGGACTGATTAGGCCTAAATCCAGGTCTAACCACAGCCCTCGCCTGTTCCACAGGCCTCTTCCCAGCACCAACGACAGACCCCCTCCTCTGGTTCACGAGCAGCTCCTGCCTCTTGGCAGCGACCAGAACCTTCTGATAAGACTCCCGGTCAGAAGAGGTCACAAAACTCTGGAGCTCAGAAGCAAGCCCCTGCAGGAACCTCTGAGCTCTCTCCTCAGCGTCCTGCACCATCTTCGGTGCAAACCGACTAAGCCTCATGAACTCTTGGTGATACATGTCCACCGACGAGTTCCCCTGCTTCAAATCGATAAAACGCTGCAGCATTTCTTCCCTAGCAGCCTTCGGGAAGAACTCACCATCAAATCTAGCCTTGAAGGTAGCCCAAGCTATCGGCTCCACCAACAACTTCTCTTCCGCATCCCACCAATTCCTGGCGTTATCCTTGAGTTGCCTCTTCGCCAAATCAACGCATCCAGCCGGGGTGATCTTGGCCATCTTCAGATTGTCCTCGATGTTCCGAATCCACTCATCGGCAGCCAGAGGACCCTCAGAACCATCAAAATATGCGTGACCCAGCTCCCGAAATTGCTTCGCTCCTGGCTCAGAGCGAGGGGCATCCGGAAGGGCCCGGGCAGCTCGAGCAAGTGGAGCATTCTGGACTTGCAGAAGCACGCCCTGCTGCACTTGCATCATCTGGAGCATCATCCGCATCATCTCACCGCTGGTGGGTTCCCGCTCAGGCTCCTCATCATAAGGGAGCGCACCACTACCACCACCACGGGTGAAACGTCTTCCTGCCATCTAGTGACACAGAAAACGAATCAGATTAGACTCATAGCTTATGACATCGGACGTCGAACTTAATTTATTGGACATTCAAATATTATTATCGCTATTCCAAAAATCGCAGTTACAGAGGGACCTGCATGGGCCACCACTAAAACCTGTCACGACCCGCTTCCCTGAAATGGAGGCGAGACGTGAAAAGGTCCGCACGGGAGTGGAACTGTGAAGCCCCAAACCCGATAAGCGTCCACAATACATAAACAGGTCCCTGTAACCATAACAGAATAACAATAATAACACAAGGCGAGACTGAAATAAAATTCCACATCTCACAAATTGTCCAACATCAACAAAAGTCCAACATCCAGAAAAGCCACCAGGCTAAAAGAAAGAGTCTAAAGGCCCAGAACAAGGCCAAACAAAAGCAACGACATAACAGAGTATAGGTGCTACGCACCGATAACAAAACAACTGTCTAAACAAAAGTAAAGCACAACGAAGACACTAGGACTGGTCCCCAGTGTCCACGTACTCCCCGTCAAACACAAGCTCGGGCTCGGCGTCAGCAAACACCTCGTCCTCAACGAGGTACTCGGGCTCAGGATCTAACATGTGTCACCCAAAAGAGTAAAGGGGCACATGTCAGCAAGTCTAAAAGACTTGAGCAAGGAAACTGAAAGTGAGGCATCTAGCAACCTAGCAGTTATGGTATGCATGACATGGCAGTTATAACATGAGTGCACAATTAAAACATGGCAAGACAATTTGTACAAGAGAACAATCATCGGGACAAGACAAGACAAGACAAGACAAGAGTAGCCACACTACTATCAATCTCAATCAATTCACTATTCACGTTGTTTTGTAGATTGTTTACGCCTTACAGCTGAATAGTTTCGCATTCGCTGATTGGCCGCTTAACAACTACCCCAAACCCAAGAGTTTACGCCTTACCACTGCAGTTGCTGATCGGGCAGACTCCCAGTTGATTGGTCGCTTAACTCTTACCCCCAATACCCACACGAAATGGAGCCAGGGTCCCCGCACAATGAACTCAGCTAGTGAGCCTGGGGTTGCCCCGCACATGAGCTCGCATTATTAAACATTAATGCTCCAATAATTTGTATAATCTCGCACACTTGCCTGATTATGACGATTTGGGGTGCCCAGTTGATCGCGACGAACTACGTATTATATCTGCGTCATTTAGATCAAATTAAGGTAATTTAACCAATGAACTAATATTAAATTTCCTATTATATAATTTGTTTACTCACCAAAACTTATAGGCATTGAAGAAAACAAAGGTATTGATTTAACTGCTAACATTATAACACTTAATATAATTAACTACCATATATATTATTAGCTAACATTATAAATGGTTAAGTTACTACATCTAACTTACATTATTAACATTAAGCTAAGTTATATTTTAACATTACTGCCATAGAAAAACCTATTTGCCAATGTTATTATAATATAAAGGGGGTTGTAAAGTATTGCTACTGTTAATAGCCTATAGGTTTTATTAACGCCATAGGATACTATTTATGAAAACTCTTGTAAAAGCAGACACAAACTCACAGTATTAGTACGTCTTGTTCTTCGCTGATGCATGGCTTGCAAATGGTGACTGTGGTCTGCAGCAGCGGTGTCGGAGGGCAGCCGACGTTGGTGGCTTGCAGCAGCAAGGGGGCGGTCACGGGTGATATGAGAGGTGAGGCAAGTGGACTGGGCGGCTCGCGTGGAGGAGATGGGCGGCCTCTAGGGTTTTGTTGTAGGTTGAGGGGATGACAGGTCGTCGCCTGTGGTTCTCGAAGGTGGCACGCGGCGGAGATGATAGAGAGGGCTGGCATTTGGGTGGAGAAGGGAAGGTGGTTGTGGGCTCGGGGAAGTCGTGCACGGCTTGGGTGCCTGGTGATGGGTTGATGGCGGTCGGAGAGGATGCAGTCATGTCGGAGGCGAGGTGAGGGGGTAGCTGGCATCGGGGATCCTCAGAGGAGACGATGGAAGGAGCACGGTGGTCTGTCGTTGGCCGGAGAGGGCGCTGCAAGCGTGCGGCCTGTGATGGCAGCGAGGGAGTCGAGAGGAGACGCCGACGGTGACTGAGGTTGGGAGGAAGGGCAGCGCAGCAGTAGCAGGTCGCGCGGGGAGTTGGAGAGGGGTCTCGGGGAAGTCGTGGAGGCTGCCGGCCGTTAGCAGCGGACTGCGCGTCACCGGGAAGAGGACGACGGCTTGGGAGGCACGTGCACGGCGTGAGGGTTCGCCGGTGTTCAGACCTTCGACTGAGGGATGGGGGAAAGTGTGCGGTGGACGGCGGTAGCTTGCCGTCGGGATGAAGAGAAAAGGGGGAAAGATGCTAGGGTTTCGTTTGGAAGTAAGGTTTCATTAATTAGTTTTGTGCGGCTGTGGAAAGTTAGCCTTATGTTGCTATTTAGTATATATACTGGGAAGAGAGGAAGATATCGGGGCTATTTAGGGTAACGTGTGAGAGATAAAAGGGGGAGTGGGTTTTGTATATGAGGCTGTTGTAGGTGGGTAGACTTAGGCCTTAAAGTTTTAGTAGAGCTTCTAGGCTCCCACGTGAGCATGGGGAGAGAGTGGATGGCCTGAGGTTTTGAGAGTTTTATTTGTTTGGAGAGAGGGGGTTGTGCACATGACCTGGGATCGTGGGTTGGGATTCGTTTTGATTACGTGCACAAGATTGTGCATATATGGGGGAAATGCGTAAGTTAGCTGCAGACGGGGGATGATCGCTGGAAATCTGGGTAGTTTGGGTAAGATTTGGTGTTAGTTAAGATATTGGGATTTGATTAAGATAATAATTTAGATTAATATAAATATAATTTAAAATCTCTAAATTACTACCATATCGCCCCAGGCTCAAAGTTAACCAAAACTTATAAAATTACTGTTGGTGCGGTCGTGAAGTCGCGTGGATCGTGATTACGGGGTCCGGTCGCGCGTTAGGGCTAAGGAAGAATAGGTCGGCTGCTCTCGTTTGTTTTTCTTTTGATATTAGTAGTGTATGTGTCACGCCCCGCTTCCCAAAAACACGGAGGCGAAGCGTGACGAAGGCCCGCTTAGGACGGGGCTAAGAGCCCAGACCCAATAAGCGTCTTAGTTTTCCATAGCGAAAGTACAGGTCCCTGCAAGTTAGTACGAAATAACAAAAGTACTGAAAAGAAACATTTCATTTTATTCCAAAATTTATCATCAAAGTACTGAGAGTCTAAAAATGCCGTAAACGGCTACAACTGCTGAAAGGGAAACTAATGGTGCAAGCACCCAACCTAGACGAGAAAAGTAAGAGTGCAACGCACCCAACTCAAACTGAAATGGATAACTCTGGAACAGCAACAGAAGATCTCTAACTCTGATCGTCCTCTGGATCGTACTCCGGATCAGCGCCCTCCGGCTCCAAGTCAACTGGCAAGTCCGCCTCGTACTCGTACTCTGGCTCCACACCTGACGTACAGCACCAAAAGAAGGAAACTGTACGTCAGGCAAAGTCTACACAAACGGTCAGACTCTACTGCAAGTGTATCAACTATTAACAATGATTTACTGGTTGTTTTAGCATGCTGGGGTTATAACTGAGTAACGAAAAGTAGCGTAGCAGGAAAAGTAAACGTAGCAAGCAGTAGACGTAGCGTGTGCTACCGACTACGGGACTAACCTACAGGTGTCAAGACAAGACGGGACGCGACGGGACAGGACAAGACAAGACGGGACAGGACAAGTAAGACACGAAAGGGTTCACGCCTTACGGTTCGAGGGGGATCAGACCCTCTTGCCGTGCGCACGCTCAACCCAACCCCAAACCCAGGAACTCAGGACAAGATTTACAGGGATCATTTTCGCTAGGGAAACATTCGAAACGCCCGAAGGCTTTTTGTGTAACAGGGATCACTTCCGCAAGGGAAGCATCCGAAACGTCCGAAGGCTTTTTGGTAACAGGGATCACTTCCGCGGAGGGAAGCATCCGAAACGCCCGAAGGCTTTTTGGTAACAGGGATCACTTCCGCGGAGGGAAGCATCCGAAACGCCCGAAGGCTTTTGTGTAACATGGATCACTTCCGCGGAGGGAAGCATCCGAAACGCCCGAAGGCTTTTGTGTAACAGGGATCACTTCCACGGAGGGAAGCATCCGAAACGCCCGAAGGCTTTTGTGTGACAGGACACGACATGACAAGTGTAGGGAAAGTTATTCTAGGGTGTCCACACGCACGCACACACAAGATAGTCCTATGTTGTCAACAGTTCATTGTTGTCAGGCTCAGACTTCGTCGTCAAGTCTAAGCCGTCACGGGTCGTCCCGGACGCTATCATTTCACGTCCGGTTCTCATCACACACAATCTAACAGTTCTACAAACTAGAACTAAAGCACAGTCAAATCGCAAGTGGGTACACTTGCCTGGAATGGCGAGTGTGTCGTCTGTCCGGGGCGTCTCGTCCAGTCGTCGCGTCCGCGGTAGTCCGTCTGAAAAGAGATCACGGCGACGGTGTCAAGTCGCGATTTCTGTCAAATCCTATTTAGGTTCATTTCTAAGTTAGGCGTGGCTACCCTAACTGTCACAAGTCAAAAGTGTCCGATCAACCTATCCGACGATTCTATCCTATGTGCACAGTTCAAAAGTCCAAACGTCGGTCTACGGTTACACATCGATTTAAGAGAGCAGAAAATAAATTTACTGAGTTAAGTTGCCTGTTTTAGTTAGGTTTTCAGTTTTGCTACTGTGGGGGTTTCGCTACGAGATAGGGGAACCAACCTATCCGGAGTTTGGGGTAGAGCGGACGTAGAGTCTGAACGGCGACCGATCTGATTGGCACGGCTACGGATCGTCTTCTAGCGGTGTCTCGGCTACGGGCAGCGTAGCCAGACACGTTCTGGTAGCGGACGAAACGCGTGAACAGCGAGCAGTGCGTCGGGTAGGCGTACTACGGCTTCCGGAGAGCTGCAACGACAACCGAGATGAACGGTACGTCGTACCCAATGCCTACGACGTCGGGAGTCGTAGGAAGAGTTCGTGACGTAGGAAGACGCCCCCAGGGGATGCAGGAGGCTGTCGGATGACTCCCACAGCGAGAGACAATGGCGAGATCTTGGCGACGCGTCGGAACGTCGCCAAACACCCAAAACAGCGAGCAACCACGCTGTTACAGGGGGTTTCGCGGCCTGGGGTCGCTGTCAACGGCGAGGGAATGCAAAGGGGGGTTCACGGCGACGGCGTGGGGGCTCCGGCGGCGGCGGCAGTGGCGGCGGCGGCCGTGGCGAGCTGCAGCAGTTGCTGTGCGGGGTTTCAGGCGACTGCGGCGGCTACCGGCGGCGAGAGGCGGCGGTCGGGGCTGCAGTCGAGAGAGGGGAGGTCGGGGAATCCGCTGGAGATGAATGGCGGCGGCCTCCGGCGTGGGCTCAGATGGGAGAGAAAGGGGGGTTTGCGTGAGGGTGCTTGATCCCTAGGGCCGGCGCAAGAGAGAGGGTTGCGGCTGTGAAATTTTTTTGAGAAAAAACCTAGGTTATTAAATAGGGTGGGGCCCACGTGACTAAGGGGAGATGCTACACGTGATGGGGCTGCCACCTAGCTAGGTTTAGGGTTAATTAGAGGTGGTTAGGGTTAAATTGTTAGGGGCAAACTTGTAATTAACTGGCTCTACTGGTGTACAAGGGTCAAACGGTGCCCAAAAATTATAAGAAAAATACCGGGTCGACCGGGGCGACGAGAGCAAGAAGTCAGAAGATACGGATTACAATTTCGATGATGAGAAAAGAAATTAAAAATAAAAACGCCTCAAGTCAAAAGTGCGATACGCGACGTCTCCTCGGAAAAGGTCAAATCGTGGGCGAACGGCCCGTGAAATGACGTTGTAAGTCAACACAACAAATGCAGTACCCTCAGAGAGAGTCACAACGACATATCACACGATAGGGTTCGGAAACAAACAAAGTCTAGAGTAAAAACGTGCACGGTCAAGCGCACGTGCACAAAGAACTTACGATCGGAAACCGACCGTTACATCCTCCCCCACTTAGAAATGATTCCGTCCTCGGAATCAACATCAAGCATCGCTCGGGAAAAGATGCGGAAAGCGCTCCCTCATATCACCTTCGCGCTCCCAGGTGGACTCTCCAGGTGATCCGTGACGCCACATCACTCTCACCAGGTCGACTATCTTATTCCTCAACTGCTTCTTGTTGGATATGGAAGACGTTAGTACACCCTTGTGGGGGATGTACGAGGGAATACGGACCTCGAACGTCGCGTACACGAAGTCGTGCGCAAAGGGAATATGTTCCCTTTCGAAGAGGATCTCTAGATTGATGGGAAAGTCGCATTATATGTGCATAAGTGCATGCGACATATGGCTAATAAAGGGGGAATATCTTAAGCTTATGTTGTACCATGCATATGGTACAACTTAAGCTTATAATGTGCCATGTATCATGGTACACCTTAATTAAGTTGTTCCAAAGGAACAACTTACCCTAAAATAACTACCTTGGGGGCTATAAATAAGACCCAAGGGTAAGCCATTTCCTTACACTTTGCATGGCATTCATGCATGCATCTTCATTCTAGCGAAGCTCTGCAGAAATCCTTCCTCTCCCTTTATCCAAGTTCTTAATCTAAAAGTAGAGATTTAGATTGTGGATTTAGTAGCCTTACTCCGTTCGTGAGTAGACTCGATCCGTCGTGGCGAATCCGAAGGCGAAGTTCGTAGACTACCGTGCCGCGTACGCAAGCGTAAGTCTCAACTTCATTTATCGATCCTAACTCTGTTTTGGCGGATCCTACATTGGTATCAGAGCCATACGGGTTCGCCCCGGAGAAACTATGAACGAGTTGTTGTCTTTTTCACGGATGGGTATCCTACCATTACGGATATGGTAGGAACGCTTCGTGACGGAGAGAACACAGCGGTTGTTCTTTTCACGTTAGGGTCTTCTGTCATTACGGATATGGCAGGAACTCTCCGTGACGGGAAGAACCGACCGTTCATATCGTCAAACTCGCTCTCTTCATGGATGCTGAGTCTCCATTCATAGGGAATGGGCGCTCTCTTCATGTGGAGCGCGTAGTTTACGATTTTTTGAAGTGGGTTCGATTTTTGGCACACGGCCATTGGAGGACAACTACTTCCTCGACGAACGGGTGCTTCACCGGAGAAGAAGGTGGTGGTTATTCCCATCGGGGAAGATGAATTTTAGTGCATGTGCACTATGGCCAAATGGGTTATGAAGACCATGCACCCCTCTCCCCATGTGGAGAGGGTTGGCTACGGCCAATAACCACCGCGGCAACCCCCTCCGGTGGGGGTGTGCGGCCACCCCATGAAAGGGGAAACCGGCCATGGCCAAAGGGCCATGGCCGGTCAAGGCCAATATGCCATGGCCGGGCCATGGCCGGCCGGCCCTGGCCGGCCACGGCCAGGGCCAGAAGGCCCTGGCCGCGGCCAGGCCAGGGACAGGCCGCCCTGGCCGGGGCCAGGGCAGGGGCCCTGGCCCCGGCCAGGGGCCTGGCCGCCCTGGCAGAGGCCAGGGCGGCGCCCTGGCCTCAGGCCAGGGGCCTGGCCGCCCTGGCAGAGGCCAGGGCGGCGCCCTGGCCTCAGGCCAGGGCCTGGCCGCCCTGGCCGGGGCCGGGGCCGGGGCCCTGGCCCCCCGGCCAGGGGCCTGGCCGCCCTGGCAGAGGCCAGGGCGGCGCCCTGGCCTCAGGCCAAGGCGGCGCCCTGGCCTCAGGCCAGGGCCTGGCCGCCCTGGCCGGGGCCAGGGCAGGGGCCTGGCCGCCCTGGCAGAGGCCAGGGCGGCGCCCTGGCCTCTGGCCAGGGACTGGCCAGCCCCGGCTCTGGCAGAGGCCAGGGTCTGGCCAGCCCTGGCCTCGGCCATGGCTTGGCCGATGGCCGGCCCTGGCTGCTGCCAGGGCCACGGTCGGCCCTGGCAGCGGTCAGGGTCTGGCCGGGGGCCGGACTGATCGGCATTGGCCGGCAGTGATTCAGACCAATTCGGCAACAGGCCTTGGTTGAACATGAACGTGCCAACTAGCCCATACGGGGCCAAACAACAGTCGTCTGCATCAAAATTCTCTCATACGGGGGGAAACGCCTGGATCCATACGGGAGCCGGCGACGATAATTTACAGAAGAATCCCCAAAAGGGGGATCCGACTTAGGCACGGCTACGACTCATTCCCGACAAATGGTCAGGAAGTGTCGAATATTTCACTAGTATCATAAGGGTACTAAGTTGAAATATAATTTTTTTTGAAAAATACGTTTTCATACGTTTTGAAAAATACGTTTTCAAAAACGCTTTTCCGCTGCGAAGTACTATAAGAGTACTAACTTTTGATAAAGTGAGGGAGAAATATTGAAAGTTAATCTAGATGGTGATTGGAAACATAGTGACTTTTCAGATTCTAGAGTAACATCTTCAATATTTTTCGAAAGTAACTTATCAAATTATAAATATCATTCCAAGTGGGAGTTGAAATTAGAACCATCCAAATGAGATATTCTACTTTCACTTCAAATGGGAATTGTATTTTAAGAATTTTTCAATGTAATTTTTTGATCAAACCTTTGGTTTTATGTCTTTTGCAGCATTTTAAAAGTAAAATGTCTTCCGCTTCAAAGAATATCGTCGCTGAGTTAAACAAAGGTGAAAAACTCAACGGCGATAATTACAAACTTTGGTCCATAAAGATACAATACGTTCTAGAGGAGCAAGAAGTGCTCGAAACTCTAAAGAACGTTATGATTGAACCCGAGTTGGGCATTACGGCCCAACACCGACGAGACAAGGAAGCTTTTGATGCTTGGTCTCGGAAGAACAAGATAGCGCGCATTACGTTATTAAGCAGTATGGCTGATGACGTAATGCGCATCTTCCGAGAACATGACCTAGCCATGGACATATGGTCCAAGCTAGAGGAGAAGTTCGGTGGCACATCGGTGTCCAATCTTCACGCCGTAACTATAAGGTTCGATACATATAAGAAATGTCCAGATCATTCCATGGGGAAACATCTGCGACATATGGCGAACCTTATCTCGGAGTTAAAGGACGCAGGTCATGTGCTCACTGATGAGCAACAAATCCAAGCAGTCATACGTTCCCTACCAAATGGGTGGGATCAAATGAAGATGCATCTCACTCACAATGAAAGCATCAAGACCTTCAGCGATGTTTCCAAGCACCTCGAATTAGAGGAAGAGCGGCTTGCGGCTGCCAAACCAAATGCAGAAGTGCACATGGTTGCTAGTTCCTCACACGGGGGAAAGAAACGGAAAAATCGTTCGAAGTTCACTAATGAACGTAATAAGCAACCTGAGTCTACCAAGAAACCCAAACATAAGGGTGGGCACAAGAAATGGCACAAGAAGAAAGACTTGAAGAGGATCAAGTGCTTCAAGTGCAACAAGCTCGGTCACTATGCTCGTTCGTGTACGAGTGGAGGGGACGAGGTAACTTGTAAATATACTAGTTACATATGTGTTTCTAGTTCGATATTTCTTGTGGAATCTAATCCGTTTTGGATAATTGATTCAGGTGCCACCGACCACATAGCAAGGGACAGACGGTCCTTCGTGGAGTATCACCGGATACCCCAAGGAACGAAGTGGATCTATGTAGGAAACAACACACGTGTTGAAGTGAAAGGCGTTGGGACTTGCAAGCTAGTCTTGGACAACGGCCGCACTCTCCTACTTCATGATGTCCTCTTCGCTCCAGATATTCGAAGGAATATAATTTCTGTGGTTGTATTAATGGGTCTTGGCTATAACTGGTTTTTTCATAATTGTAATGTGGACTTAAGTTGTAATAATACTCTTATTGGTACTGGGTTTGTATTTAAAGGATTTATTGTAATGAGTACAATGTATGATTCCTCATGTAATGAAAATTTCCTTATTGCAAATTCTAAGACTTATGAGTCTGATGTGAATTGTTGGCATGCAAGGCTTAGTCATATTGGACCAACGCGTATGGATAGACTTGCCAAACGTGGCCTTCTATCCAATGTTTCAAAGGTTGAAATGTCGACCTGCGAACATTGCCTTGTGGGGAAATCTTGTCACAAGCCGTTTGGAACCGGCACAAGGGCCGAGGTTCCATTACAGCTTATCCATTCGGACATATGTGGTCCGATGAATGTCAAGACAAGACGCGGAAAGTCCTATTTCATCACTTTTATTGATGATTTCACCCGATTCGGACATATCTATTTGATATCTCACAAAAGTGAAGCTTTGGCTTGCTTTAAAAACTATATGAGTTTAGTGGAGAATCAATTAGATCGCAAGATTAAGGTCTTGCGAACCGATAGGGGCGGTGAATATCAATCAATAAGTTTTAAGGAACTTTGTGATGAAAAATGCATAGTACATCAGGTAACTATGCCTTATACTCCTCAACAAAACGGTGTTGCAGAAAGGAGAAATAGGACTTTAATGGAAATGGTCCGTTCAATGATGGCGCAAGCTAACTTGCCAATCACCTTTTGGGGAGATGCATTATTGACGGCCACTTTCATTTTAAACCATGTACCCTCGAAATCAGTTAGCTCCACTCCTTATGAGTTGTGGAACCAAAGGTCTCCTGACTTAAACATTTTAAAACCTTGGGGTTGTGCATCCTACGCACATATTTCCTCCCATAAGTATGGCAAACTTGGGCCAAGGGGAAGGAAATGTATCTTTATACGATACACAGAAAACTCCAAAGGTTATGTTTTTGTTAGTCAGGAAGACAATGGTGGGCTAATTGAGTTTGAGTCGAGGGATGTCACTTTCTTGGAAAACGAGTTTCCAAGACAGGTCGAGATAAGTCAGGACTTATCTCTATTTGAGATTTATGATCAAGAAGGATTACCTCATTCGAGTGGGAGAATTCTTGGTGAAAATGAAAATACGTTTCAACCTTCACCAATGGATTATACGAATGACGATTATCCTATTCCATACGGGAATAATGATCCAAGTGGGAGCAATTCTAACGACATTCCAAGTGGGAGTGATATTAGAATTGATCTAAATTCAAGTCAACAAGGACTTGAAGAATCTCAAATAAGACGTAGTAGTCGTACAAGGTTGGCTCCTCTAAGATTTGAGGATGAATTTCCGCAAACCTTTATGACTTTACTACAAGAAGATGACGAGCCTGCTACTTTCAAACAGGCCGTATCTTGCCCTGCTAAAGACAAATGGATGGAAGCGATGCAAGAGGAGTTAGAATCCATGAAAGTTAACCAAGTCTGGGACTTAGTTGACTTACCCAGAGGACGTAGAGCTATTGGGAACAAATGGGTTCTCAAGATCAAGCATAAGGCTGATGGCTCTATTGACAGATATAAAGCTCGCCTTGTCGCGAAAGGTTTTACGCAACAGGAAGGGATAGACTACGAAGACACATTCTCACCTGTTGTTCGTTTTACCTCAATTCGCCTGATTCTGGCAATGGTAGCTTGCTTAGACCTCGAATTACATCAAATGGATGTAAAGACTGCCTTTCTCAATGGAGAATTGGACGAGGAGATCTATATGGAACAACCAACAGGGTTTGTAAAAGAAGGAAACGAACATAAGGTTTGTAAACTTCTTAAATCCATATATGGTCTTAAACAATCCTCGAGGCAGTGGTATATACGATTTCAAGAGGTTGTCTTATCAAATGGATTTTCCATGCTTGATGAAGATAACTGTGTATATATCAAGAGGAATAAGAACAAGTATGTTATCATGTCTCTATATGTAGATGACATCTTAATAGCCGGAAATGACAAGGGCTTTGTGATGGATATCAAGGCTTGGCTTTCATCAGTTTTTGAGATGAAAGACATGGGAGAAGCCGCATATATCCTTGGAGTTAAGATTTCAAGGAATCGTTCGAAGAAACTTCTTTCTCTTTCACATGAGACTTATATAAAGAAGGTTCTAGAACGTTTTAATATGCAGGACTGCAAGTCCATTGATACTCCAATAAGCAAGTGCGACAATTTATGTCTGAAATCATGTCCGAAGAACCAAAAAGAGAAGGAGATATGGAAAAAGTTCCATATTCCAGTGCAGTTGGTAGTCTAATGTACGCTATGATGTGTACAAGACCGGACATCTGTTTTGCCGTTGGAATGGTAAGTCGTTACCAATCCAACCCAGGGCAAGTACACTGGAAAGCGGTTAAGAGGATAATGCGGTATCTCAAAGGAACTGCAGACTTTGCTTTATGCTATCAAGGAGATGCCTTGAGGCTCGAAGGCTACACTGATGCTGATTGGGCGGGTGATCTCGATGAGCGACGATCGACCTCAGGATATGTTTTTCTACTCGGATCTGGTGCAATATCCTGGAGTAGCAAGAAACAATCCTGCATCGCACTTTCAACCATGGAAGCCGAGTTTGTAGCATTTAGCATGGCAGTCCAAGAGGCTGTTTGGCTTAGGAAGTTCTTAGACAGGCTAATTAATGCAAGTGACTCAGGTGCTGTACCTATACACAGCGACAGTCAAGCATCTATAGCCTATGTCAAAGATCCTAAATTCCATTGTAAGACCAAACACATAGATATCCGCTACAAATTTGCAAAAGACTATGATAAGACCAAGAAGGTAGACATAAGGTACATATCTACGCATGAGATGATAGCGGATCCGCTTACGAAGGCGATCCCCAGAGATGTGTTTTACAAACACTTATCATCTCAAGGATTGAGTAAGAGCTGAGTTGTACCAATGTAAATTCCCATGTCTGTAAATGATCAAAATTAATAAAAGAATAAGTTCTTTTTCCAACATTGCATATGAATTTCTTAAGAAATGTTTGTGTACATTTTTGAAATCTCAGCTGAATTGTGTGTATATCGGACAGATTAAGGTTGGCTCTCTCACATGAGCAACCGCCTTATCTTATCAGATGGATAAGATAGAGATGAGACTAGTTTAAAGTCAAAATCATTAGACGAATGATTTAGAGTCATGACTTTAACAAGATAGTCGAATGAAAGATCTGCATCATATGGATGCTTACAAAAGATCTGAGATCTGTATCACAAGGATATAAAGATCTCATTGGATTTTTTTTTAAATCCTATCTGTCTTATGCAGGATGAGAGTCCGGGAATATTTCAAGGGTAGTAAAGGGACTCAAAAGATAGGCACTGTGGTGTCTGATCTTTCATCTGTACAACATCATTAAGACATACTCTCCCTGGGAAAGGAGTGATGTTGTAATACGTGTTCATACCACGTATGCATTTCGACCACTGAGTTAGTAGCAATAGTGTTTGCTATTATGTGAGACTCAAAGGCCATATGGGCCTTAACTCTTACCCTCAAGGACTCCAATTGGTTCCTTTAGATTTGACGAAATGATCGCTATCTTAGCGTGTTACTTATGGGCTATGATAATTCGGCTCGGCGGGGCACATTAGAAAAGCGAGTCTAGTCAAGATCAGAAGGTTCGCAAGAAGAGGAAGATTGATTTCATATTCGCATTTGGACTTTAATGATTCAGAGCTGGCCAGCCAATTGTAATCCAGATGGGATTCAATTGTTGAATATAAAGTATAAGAAATGTGAAGAAATAATCTAGGGTAAAGCATGCGTTGAACTACTCAATTTTGCACCTTCGAGGTCGTTGTGTATCTCTAACAAGTGCACAACAACAGACTCTACGCGCATGACGGTCGCACGGTCTATTTCTCGGTATGATAGATGAAAGAACTAAGAGAAAGACGTTCTCTTACAATCCCCTCAAGTGTGAGTGGGAGATGTTGGATATGGAAGACGTTAGTACACCCTTGTGGGGGATGTACGAGGGAATACGGACCTCGAACGTCGCGTACACGAAGTCGTGCGCAAAGGGAATATGTTCCCTTTCGGAGAGGATCTCTAGATTGATGGGAAAGTCGCATTATATGTGCATAAGTGCATGCGACATATGGCTAATAAAGGGGGAATATCTTAAGCTTATGTTGTACCATGCATATGGTACAACTTAAGCTTATAATGTGCCATGTATCATGGTACACCTTAATTAAGTTGTTCCAAAGGAACAACTTACCCTAAAATAACTACCTTGGGGGCTATAAATAAGACCCAAGGGTAAGCCATTTCCTTACACTTTGCATGGCATTCATGCATGCATCTTCATTCTAGCGAAGCGCTGCAGAAATCCTTCCTCTCCCTTTATCCAAGTTCTTAATCTAAAAGTAGAGATTTAGATTGTGGATTTAGTAGCCTTACTCCGTTCGTGAGTAGACTCGATCCGTCGTGGCGAATCCGAAGGCGAAGTTCGTAGACTACCGTGCCGCGTACGCAAGCGTAAGTCTCAACTTCATTTATCGATCCTAACTCTGTTTTGGCAGGATCCTACACTTCTGTCGACGGTCCAAAATCTGCACAGGCTGCTGGTCATATGTCAGATCCGGGCGAACTGTAATCTCTGAGAAGTCAACCGTGTGTGACGGATCACTGACGTACCGACGTAGCTGGGATACGTGGAAAACGTCATGAACACCCTCCAAAGATGGTGGCAGAGCAAGGCGATAAGCCACTGCTCCCACACGCTCTAGCACATCAAAAGGCCCAATATACCTCGGACTCAGCTTTCCCTTCTTCCCGAAACGAATAACTCTGCGGTTCGGAGAAATCTTCAGGAAGACGTGATCTCCAGGCTGAAACTCCAAGGGTCTCCTCTTGGCATCAGCCCAATGCTTGAAGCGATCCTGTGCAACTCTAAGCTGCTCCCTGATGTCTCTCACGACATCCACGGCTTCCACTATCATCTCGGGACCCAACAGCTCCCGATCTCCGATGTCATCCCAGCTCAGTGGCGAATGACATTTCCTTCCCTATAGGGCAGTAAACGGCGCCATGCCAATGCTCGCCTGGTAGCTGTTGTTATATGAAAACTCCACCAAGTGGAGATGGTCCTCCCAAGAACCCTTCAAATCGAGCGTACAAGCTCGCAGCATATCCTCCAGAATCTGAATAGTCCTCTCGGACTGGCCATCAGTCTGCGGGTGGTACGCCGTGCTGAAACTCAGACTCGTACCCAAATTCTCCTGCAGACTTCTCCAGAACTGAGATGTGAACCTCGTATCCCTGTCCGACACGATGCTCACGGGGACTCCATGTAAGCGTACAATCTCCTGCACGTACACGGTCTACGTCACGACTATTTCAAAGAGAAAATCAACATAGAAGTAAAAGTAGAATGGAACTTTACCTCCAGATACTTCCTCGCCAAAGCTTCCGTAGACTGGCCCACTCGGAAAGGGATAAAATGCGCAGACTTGGTCAACCGATCCACGATCACCCAAACTGCATCGTTCTGCCTCGGGGTCCGAGGTAAACCAGTCACGAAGTCCATCGTAATATGTTGCCACTTCCACTCCGGAATAGGAAGCGGTTGCAGCAACCCAGCAATACGATGGTGCTAAGCCTTCACCTGTTGGCATATCAGGCACTTGGCAACGCTCCGTGCCACGCTCCTCTTCAGGCCAATCCACCAATAATTCAGACGGAGGTCCTTATACATCTTGGTGCCTCCAGGATGTATAGAATAAGGCGAGCTATGAGCCTCGCTCAACAGCTCCTCGTGGACATCACCTGCAGGTACACAGAGTCTACTGCCGTACCGCAGTGAACCATCCTCATGAATCACAAACTCCGTCCGTAGTCCAGCTTCAACCTGCCTCCTGATCCTCTGCAGCTTCGGATCTCCTGCCTGTGCTGCCTTGATCCGATCCACGATCGTGGACTGAATCTGTAGATTCATGAATGAATGAACTACACCAGGTAGGACAACCTCCAAATCCATCTCTCTCAGCTCCTGCTGAATCCTCCAGTCGGCTGTATGCATCATCGCGGCAGGGAGTCTACTCAAGGCATCAGGCACTACGTTCACCTTCCCCGGATGATACTGCAAGTCTATCTCGAAGTCAGCCATGAGTTCCAACCATCGTCTCTGACGCATGTTGAGCTCCTTCTGCGTGAAGATGTACTTCAAGCTCTTGTGATCGGTGAAAATCTTCACACTCTCACCTAGCAAGAAGTGCCTCCAAATTTTCAGTGCAAAAATCACTGCTGCCAACTCCAGATCGTGCGTCGGGTAATTCTTCTCATGAGTCATCAACTGTCGAGAAGCGTACGCGACCACGTGGCCATGCTGATGCAAGACGCATCCTAGGCCTTTCCCTGATGCATCACAATAAACCTCGAAGCCTCCGCTTCGATCCGGTACTGCCAACACCGGTGCCGTGGTCAATCTCGCCTTCAAGATACTGAAGGCCTCCTCACAAGCATCTGACCAGAGAAACTCCACATCCTTCCTTGTCAGCTTCGTCATCGGCTCCGCAATCTTCGAGAAATCCTTGATGAACCGCCGATAATAGCCTGCTAAACCCAGAAAACTCCTGATGTTTGATGCTGACTGCGGAGTCGGCCAATCTCTGACTGCTCTGACCTTCTCCGGATCCACAGATATGCCATCACCGGACACCACGTGTCCCAGGAATGCGACTCTGTCCAGCCAGAACTCGCACTTGCTATACTTGGTATAAAGCTTATGCCGCCTCAGCGTCTCCAACACTGTCCTCAGATGACAGCTGTGCTCCTCCTCAGACTTCAAATAAATAAGAATGTCATCAATGAAGATGACAACAAACTTGTCCAGGAAGTCATAGAATATTAAATTCATCAAATTCATGAACACGGCTGGAGCATTGGTCACGCCAAACGGCATGACCACGAACTCATAATGTCCGTATTTCGTCCGGAATGCTGTCTTCTGAACATCGTCCTTCTTCACCTTCAATTGGTGGTATCCACTCCGCAAGTCCAACTTCGAGAAGACTCTCGAACCTCCAAGCTGGTCAAAGATATCGTCGATGCGCGGCAGCGGGTACTTATTCTTCACGGTGACAGCATTCAATCCTCGATAGTCCACGCACATCCTGCGGGACCCATCCTTCTTCTTCACGAGTAGAACTGGTGCGCCCCATGGCGACACACTAGGGTGGATGAAACCCTTCTGCAACAACTCATCCAACTGCTTCCGCAGCTCCTCGAGCTCAGCGGGAGCCATACGGTACGGCGCCTTCGATATCGGTTGCGCTCCCGGCATAAGATCAATACCAAACTCTAAGGCTCGGTCGGGTGGCAAACCTGAGATATCCTCTGGGAAGACGTCGTCGAAGTCTCGAACGACTGCTGGTCGTTCGATCTCCATCTCCATCGGCATAGCTGCAACAATCGGCACCACCGGCGTGGCCCGATATTTGATGGGTCCAAGCGACTCATCTCTGCTGCGGAACTCGAACTCTGGATGGCTTGGAATCCGGAACACCACCCTCTTGCTGCGACAATCGATCGAGGCGTGGAAATCTCCCAACCAATCGATGCCAAGAACGGCATCAAAATGTGGCAGGTCGTGGACAATGAAATCTGCAAAGAGCTCGTGTCCACTGACCACCAAAGGAATCGATCTACATCCCAAGTTCACTGTCACCACTCCGTTCCCTGTGGTGATGTCCCAACACTTGGGAAGTGTATGGGTGGGAATGGGGTGTCTTGTCACGAATCTCCGGGATAAGATGCACATGGATGCACCGGAGTCGAACAAGGCCAAGGCCGGGTGAGAAGACACTAGAATGGTGCCTAAGATATTAAAAGGAAACTACGGTCAAACCAAGCTACTCTAACAAACAAGTCAGGCAACAAGACTAACAATTTAAAAGCTAAACTATGAAATGAAAGACTAGAATTAAGGAGTTACCTGCAATGACTCCATCCAGCTCCTCAGTCTCCAAAGCCGTCATGGTGTAAGCCGGCCTCTGGGGCTGCGCTGCTCTCTGAAACATCTGCCTCTGTGGCGCCAAGGGTGGTCCACGAACGGCAGGTCCTCTCTGAACTGGAGCGGGCACTCTCATCTGCAGCGGGGCTGGCACTCCAACTACAGCATGACGGGCTCTCGGACAATCCTTCGCAGCATGCGAGGCATCTCCGCAAACTAGGCACAGTCCCATCTTCTTCTGACAATCCTTCTGAACGTGTCCTGGCTTCCCGCAGTAATGACACGGTCCCTTGCTCTGACTCTGAATGGGTGCTCCAGGCCTCTTAAATGGTACTGTCTGAACTGGCCTCATCGCCGGCCTAGCAGGTGGCCGGTACTGCTCCATAGGACGCTTCCCCTTATCAGCTGGAGGGTCAGGTAGGAGCGAAATAAGCTCATGATTCTTCGCAGCATCCAGCACCTCCCTCATAGTCGTGAAACTCGCCGAAGACATAGAAGTCTGAATCTTCGGACGTAGTCCCTGTCGAAAACGATCAGCTCGCTTCTCCTCCTTCTTCACCATATGCGGAGCAAAGCGACTCAGCATCTCAAACTCCGCCTCATACTCCTTGACGGTCATGTTCTCCTGCTTCAGATCTATAAACCTGCTCAGCAGCTCCCTCCTAGTAGTCTTGGTGAAGTACTTCGTCCTGAACATAGACCTGAAAGTCTTCCAATCCACTGGCTTCTCCAGACACCTCTCCTCAAGGCGCCACCAGTTCCTCGCATTCTCCGTCAGCTGCATCTTCGCTATCTCCACTCGGGTATCGTCTGGAATCTTTGCAGCAACTAACTTCTCCTCCGTGCTCTGGATCCACTCGTCAGCAGCTAGGGGTCCCTCCTTCCCCGAAAATGTCCTCGGCTGGAGCTCGTTGAACTGCTTCACTCCTGGAGCAGCTCGAGGGGCAGGTGGAGGTGGCGGTGGTGCAACCGGAGCAGCCTGGGCAGCACGCTGGGATTGCTGAACCAACTGATGCTGCACCTCCAGCATCTCTCTCATCACGCCCAGAACCTGACGGAAGTCTCCGCTCTGGTCTTCCTGAATCCCATCTCCAGAGCTCCCCGATCGGGTAACACGTCGTCCTGCCATCCTATTGACAGAAAGACACAGATTAGACTCGCACAATTACCGGATGATAATAAAATGAAATTTAATACTTCAATTACTCCGTACTCGCAAAAGAGGGGACCTGCATGGGCCACCACTAAAACCTGTCACGCCCCGCTTCCAAAAAACACGGAGGCGAAGCGTGACGAAGGCCCGCTTAGGCCGGGGCTAAGAGCCCAGACCCAATAAGCGTCTGTAGTTTTCCATAGCGAAAGTACAGGTCCCTGCAAGTTAGTACGAAATAACAAAAGTACTGAAAAGAAACATTTCATTTTATTTCAAAATTTATCATCAAAGTACTGAGAGTCTAAAAATGCCGTAAACGGCTACAACTGCTGAAAGGGAAACTAATGGTGCAAGCACCCAACCTAGACGAGAAAAGTAAGAGTGCAACGCACCCAACTCAAACTGAAATGGATAACTCTGGAACAGCAACAGAAGATCTCTAACTCTGATCGTCCTCTGGATCGTACTCCGGATCAGCGCCCTCCGGCTCCAAGTCAACTGGCAAGTCCGCCTCGTACTCGTACTCTGGCTCCACACCTGACGTACAGCACCAAAAGAAGGAAACTGTACGTTAGGCAAAGTCTACACAAACGGTCAGACTCTACTGCAAGTGTATCAACTATTAACAATGATTTACTGGTTGTTTTAGCATGCTGGGGTAATAACTGAGTAACGGAAAGTAGCGTAGCAGGAAAAGTAAACGTAGCAAGCAGTAGACGTAGCGTGTGCTACCGACTACGGGACTAACCTACAGGTGTCAAGACAAGACGGGACGCGACGGGACAGGACAAGACAAGACGGGACAGGACAAGTAAAACACGAAAGGGTTCACGCCTTACGGTTCGAGGGGGATCAGACCCTCTTGCCGTGCGCACGCTCAACCCAACCCCAAACCCAGGAACTCAGGACAAGATTTACAGGGATCATTTCCGCTAGGGAAACATCCGAAACGCCCGAAGGCTTTTTGTGTAACAGGGATCACTTCCGCAAGGGAAGCATCCGAAACGCCCGAAGGCTTTTTGGTAACAGGGATCACTTCCGCGGAGGGAAGCATCCGAAACGCCCGAAGGCTTTTTGGTAACAGGGATCACTTCCGCGGAGGGAAGCATCCGAAACGCCCGAAGGCTTTTGTGTAACATGGATCACTTCCGCAGAGGGAAGCATCCGAAATGCCCGAAGGCTTTTGTGTAACAGGGATCACTTCCGCGGAGGGAAGCATCCGAAACGCCCGAAGGCTTTTGTGTGACAGGACACGACATGACAAGTGTAGGGAAAGTTATTCTAGGGTGTCAACACGCACGCACACACAAGATAGTCCTATGTTGTCAGCAGTTCATTCTTGTCAGGCTCAGACTTCGTCGTCAAGTCTGAGCCGTCACGGGTCGTCCCGGACGCTATCATTTCACGTCTGGTTCTCATCACACACAATCTAACAGTTCTACAAACTAGAACTAAAGCACAGTCAAATCGCAAGTGTGTACACTTGCCTGGAATGGCGAGTGCGTCGTCTGTCCGGGGCGTCTCGTCCAGTCGTCGCGTCCGCGGTAGTCCGTCTGAAAAGAGATCACGGCGACGGTGTCAAGTCGCGATTTCTGTCAAATCCTATTTAGGTTCATTTCTAAGTTAGGCGTGGCTACCCTAACTGTCACAAGTCAAAAGTGTCCGATCAACCTATCCGACGATTCTATCCTATGTGCACAGTTCAAAAGTCCAAACGTCGGTCTACGGTTACACATCGATTTAAGAGAGCAGAAAATAAATTTACTGAGTTAAGTTGCCGGTTTTAGTTAGGTTTTCAGTTTTGCTACTGTGGGGGTTTCGCTACGAGGTAGGGGAACTAACCTGTCCGGAGTCTGGGGTAGAGCGGACGTAGAGTCTGAACGGCGACCGATCTGATTGGCACGGCTACGGATCGTCTTCTAGCGGTGTCTCGGCTACGGGCAACGTAGCCAGACACGTTCTGGTAGCGGACAAAACGTGTGAACAGTGAGCAGTGCGTCGGGTAGGCGTACTACGGCTTCCGGAGAGCTGCAACGACAACCGAGATGAACGGTACGTCGTACCCAATGCCTACGACGTCGGGAGTCGTAGGAAGAGTTCGTGACGTAGGAAGACGCCCCCAGGGGATGCAGGAGGCTGTCGGATGACTCCCACAGCGAGAGACAACGGCGAGATCTTGGCGGCGCGTCGGAATGTCACCAAACACCCAAAACAGCGAGCAACCACGCTGTTACAGGGGGTTTCGCGGCCTGGGGTCGCTGTCAACGGCGAGGGAAGGCAAAGGGGGGTTCACGGCGACGGCGTGGGGGCTCCGGCAGCGGCGGCAGTGGCGGCGGCGGCCGTGGCGAGCTGCAGCAGCTGCTGTGCGGGGTTTCAGGCGACTGCGGCGGCTACCGGCGGCGAGAGGCAGCGGTCGGGGCTGCAGTCGAGAGAGGGGAGGTCGGGGAAGCCGCTGGAGATGAACGGCGGCGGCGGCGGCCTCCGGCGTGGGCTCAGATGGGAGAGAAAGGGGGGTTTGCGTGAGGGTGCTTGATCCCTAGGGCCGGCGCAAGAGAGAGGGTTGCGGCTGTGAAATTTTTTTGAGAAAAAACCTAGGTTATTAAATAGGGTGGGGCCCACGTGACTAAGGGGAGATGCTACACGTGATGGGGCTGCCACCTAGCTAGGTTTAGGGTTAATTAGAGGTGGTTAGGGTTAAATTGTTAGGGGCAAACTTGTAATTAACTGGCTCTACTGGTGTACAAGGGTCAAACGGTGCCCAAAAATTATAAGAAAAATACCGGGGCGACCGGGGCGACGAGAGCAAGAAGTCAGAAGATACGGATTACAATTTCGATGATGAGAAACAAAATTAAAAATAAAAACGCCTCAAGTCAAAAGTGCGATACGCGACGTCTCCTCGGAAAAGGTCAAATCGTGGGCGAACGGCCCGTGAAATGACGTTGCAAGTCAACACAACAAATGCAGTACCCTCAGAGAGAGTCACAACGACATATCACACGATAGGGTTCGGAAACAAACAAAGTCTAGAGTAAAAACGTGCACGGTCAAGCGCACGTGCACAAAGAACTTACGATCGGAAACCGACCGTTACAGTATGGTCTTAATGATAGGGAAAAATTGGAAGGGACAAAGGTATAATTGGAGATTAAGATTGGGGATTAATTGCTAAGAAAGAAAAGGAAGGAACAAGAAATAGTAGGTGGTAAAATAAGGAATTCATTTGGATTGAATTTTACAATAATCGAGGAGCGGTTAAGGGAAATTAGTGAGAAAGATATTATCCTAATTAGCTATAGGTTAATAGGGTATAATTAGAAAGTTTAAAGGATTTTGAATTTGAATTTTAAACTTTGAGTTTTGAATTCATATAATGAATTCACTTAATAATATATACTAATACAAATACATATCAAAATACGTTCGTCAAACGAATACGTATAGTAGCTATACATAATACGAATACGTATTAGAGTAAAGATAGGAAAAAAATACAGACAAGGATAAAAATACGTGCAAAATGCATATTATCGAATACCGGCCGTTACAATCGGTAATAAAGAAGTTTATGTCTCTCAACTACCTGATTTCATTCATGAAAAATTTCCAAACCATGTTTTCAAACTTAAGAAAGTATTATATGTGTTGAGACAAGCTCCTAGATCTTGATATGATCGATTCAAAACCTTCTTTTGGATTTAGGTTTTAAAATGGGTGAAGTTGATTCAACACTATTTATTAAAGATTATGAAAATGACATTCTCCTTATTCAAGTTTAAGTAGACGATATTATATTTGGTTCTACTAACTTTAATCTTTGCCAAGAATTTTCTAAGTCTATGAAGGATGAATTCGAGATGAGCCATATGGGTGAGCTCAACTACTTCCTTGGACTACAAATTCGGTAAATGAAGGATGTGAATTTTATACACAAACAAAGTACACGGGGGAACTTATCAAGCGAATCGGGATGGAATTATCTTCAAGCTAGCGGACTCCCATGAGTACGACAAATGATTGACCGCGAGGGCATGCACGATCCAAGTAGGATGCACATGCTCTTCTCCACGCTCTTCTCCCAAGAGGAGGAGTGTCAAATGCAATATAAACCCGTGAGTACGGGGTCGAATCCACAGAGACAATTAGTTTCACAATCTCAATCTCAATCGGTTAATGAATGCTAAAAGTGTTGGTACAACCAACTAAACTAACAAGTCTGGTAAATGGAAGTGTGGGGTGATACGATCAAGCCAAACCCAAGGTAAATAGGGTGGAGACCAAAGTAGGAGCTAGTCAAGCAAGAAGAAGAAGTGTGTGGAATGGGATGTTAATATATATGTTTATGATAATTATTTGATGTTAGTAGAGTAGTTAGAGTATATGTCTTATGGTGAGAAGTCTCCATCCCTTGATTCTAGTGATATCCTATATTTCTGGACCAGGACAGGCGACTGAAGAATCCTTCTTCAGTCGCCTGCCCAGTCCTCTATATCTTTTGTATTCAGGACCAGGACAGGTGCATGTCATTCCTTTGACGATCGCCTGCCTAACTCTAGACTTTTTGACCCATATTTTGTAACTCCCAGGCAGTCGACTGATGCTAAATTATCAGGCGCCTGGTTTTCATCCAGGTGACTGTATTTTGTTCATCAGGTGCCTGCCGCAGGATTTAAGAAATTTCACTCAAAACATTGCTCTGTTTAATTAAACTCAGGCAACTGTATGGTATTTCACATGCGTCTGGCCAAAATCCAGGCGACTGTGTTTTCACCTACAGGCGCATGTCCATCTTGTAAGTCATTTTTTATTCTTGATCTGCCATGCGACTGACATTTGTTCAACAGTCGCCTGTCCACCTCAGTGGCAGTTCGTTAGATTAATCTGAGCCGTTCATTTCTTGATCCAATGGCCCAGATCATTTTCCCATCCACTTAAGAGATCGTGCCCCTACATTTCTCTCGTTCATCCAATCGAATTCCTTCTTCTTCTTCCTTCGAACGAGAGCCCTCGATTCACTTGCCTCCGTCGATTCAAGTTTCCTTGCCATCAATTCTCCCTCCCATCAACCGATCGAACCTTGGATCCCCTCCTCCACCGTCGTTTGGTATAATATCTCTCTCGTTCTTTGGTTTCGAGCCCTAATTTAGTTTTTCTGTCGATTTATCAAGATTGATTCCTCTTCCAAGGGCAAGGGCATGGCCCTTAAGATCTCCAAGGACCCCAAAGTTGGGGTTCCTACGCGCGCTCCTTCTAAAGGACGTGTGAAACCCAGAACCAAATTTGCAACCCGTCCTTTGTGCTTTTGAAGCAGTCTAAATCTGATTATGCCTCGTCTTCGTCTAGTGAGGAGATTCCCCTCAAGCATAGGCAAAAAAAGCACCTCAGACTCAGCCCCTAGCCTTGACCTCCACTCCACATGAGGAAGAAACCCATGCTGAAACCCACTCTGAGCCTTATGTCGAGACTGAAAACACCCAGCCCCAAGGCCAAATTCCTTCCAGTGGTCCCCCTTCAGCTTCTGCCCCTCTTGTCCCCATGTGTTATGATGACACATGTTTGGCGAGATTTCATTCCATGATTGACATCAAGCTCTTAGAGAACGTTTCATCGTTTATTTAGCTTTCACCTCCGAAAGTCTATCTCAGCTCCTTATGACGACCAAATTAGTTGATTTGTTCAGATACTCTCACGATGACTCTCCACGTCCATATCCTTTCCGTGAAGCTCTTTTATGCTTACCGCATTCGCGGTGAGTTTGCGGAGCTGGGATATTGGATACTATGGTTCAGGGGACCCACAGCAAGCTTGATCCCACACTCTTAGGGACTATCCTTAGGATTACATCTACCGGTTCCTTGCCTGCCGACATTTCCATCTCTTTTGTCGCAGAGTTAGATCAATCCATTCTTAGGGACATGTTCAGGGAGATTCCTCTCATTCTCACCTCCAACGTCAAATCCTCCATGTTTATTGCTAGGGGTTGGGTTGTCCACCATGTGGTCAAGTCCAACATCTTGCCTAAATATGGATCATCTGACTATCCATCCCATGAGATCATAAATGTATGTATGCTATATTTTCTAGGATGGAGGTGAATTGGGCTGGAGTCATTCTTGACTGCATGGACCATGTTGAGATCACATCCTCCTCCTCTCATATTCCATATGGAGGCATTCTTACCTTAGTCTTTCTCCACTTCGGCATTGACTTGTCTCCTTTTGAGCCTATCCCACTTGGCCCTCTTCTTGATGCATCAACAAAGATGAAGTTTGCTTCAGCTCTTCTGACTGCATCAAAGAAGCGGCAGTCCACTTCAGGCCCTTCATCATCGACTGCTCATCCTATGACATAGATTTCTTTGTTAGGGTTGAGAGTGTGAGTATGTTGTATTTTTTGATGGATGTATTGATATTTGGCACTTTATTTTGTATGTATGTATGGTTGATGGATATACTTTTGCTTGTATGTGGAGCTGATAGTTTATTTTGTACTCCATGTACCCTTTTTACATATATTTATGATATCACATTTTGTCTCTTTATTCTCTAATGTGATCATGTGTGTATATGTTCTACAATCTTGTCTCTCTGTATGCTTATATATATAGATATGTATATATTTATATATATATGTATATATGTATATATGTATATCTATATTATAAAACAGGGATGTTATCATGGGTTTTTGGATAAGAGAAATTGTATAAGAGATTTTGGTTATGTGTATTTTTGTTTGTGGATGTGTTATTGTTGTATAAGAGAATTTGGATAAGAGATAATGGATAAGAGATATTGGATAAGAAAATTTTGTTTTGTTTATGTGTAATTGGGTGTGATGTTGGGTATGAGAAATTGAGGTATGAGAAATTGAGGTATGAGAAATTGAGGTTATGTGTAATTGGGTGTGATTGTTGTATAAGAAATCACATCACATCAGAATTTATAAATTTTGAACTCATATCACAAAATTCAAAGGGAGGGAAAATCCTCAGCTCTCGCCTTCACAAGGGAGGGAAATTTTGATCACATCACATCGCCTTCACAAAATCCTTCCCGCTACGCTTTGATCTCTTCCCGCTTCGCTCAAGCCCCCATTCCTCCCAAAATCCTTGCTAAGCTCAAGCTCCCGTTCCTCACTTCTTGCACGAAGAGTCAGGGAGAGCGCACGTTCCTCCTCGCCATCTTCTTCTACCTCCAGCTCAAGAAGAGCAAGGGAGAGCACGAAGAGCACCCCCATTGCAGTGAGGGAGAGCACGAAGAGCTTGATGTCCTGCACCACGGTTAGCTCTTCCTCTTCTCCTCAATTCTTTTTCCTTTACTTTATTTCACCCTCATTAAGAAGAGCACCCCCATTGCAGTGAGGGAGAGCACGAAGCTTGATGTCCTGAACCTCAACACTTGGTGAGCACCCCCATTGATGTCCTCACGTCCTCTGCACCTCAACACTTTAAGTCAATTTTTGTTTTTATACTTTTTGTATAGTTTGTAGTTAAGGCAGCTGAATTTTGTCATGTGTACATTTTGGTTATTTTGAATTTTTGTTAATACTCAATTCTATGTACAGGATTCAAGCATATGTAGCATATTAGAAAATTGTATGAAGATTGAATACTCAATTTTTTGTTATGGCGGCAGAATTTTTGTTAATACTCAATTTTTTTGGAGATTTTTTTATGATGTATGAAGATTGAATCTTGATAATTACTGATATTTTTTATTATCAGTAGCATATGTGATAACTGAGTGATTGAAGATTGAAAATTGTTTTTTATGATGTATGAAGATTGAATATTGTTTTTATACTTGGTGAAGCTTGATGTATGACATCAAGAATTGGTGAGAATTCATTAGCATTGGTGAGAATTATCAGTAGCATATGTACTGAGATATTATCACATTTTTGAGATATTATCCTTAGTCATCCAATTCATATGAGTTAATTCTCAAAAATTGGTGAGAATCCTTAGTCATCCATTCAAAAATGTGATAATTGAAAATCTTTAGTCATCCATTCCTATGAATTATCAGTAGCATATGTGATAACTGAGTTTAGTTCTCCAAATTTCTGAGTTTAGTCCCTCATTTTCAGAAGTCCTCATATATTGAGATTTTACATAAAAATCATCAAATTTCTGAGTTTAGTCCCTCATTTTCAGAATAGCATATGTGATAACTGAGATTATTGCTCAAATCTGAAAATGATAAAAAATTTCTGAGTTATATAATGAGATTCAAGTTATATGTAATTATCAAATTTCTTAGTTATATGATCAAATTTTCATACATGTGATAACTTGAATCTCATTGTCCTAAGCTTTTTTATCTCATTGTCCATTGTACTAAGAGATATTTTTTACAATGATCAAATTTTCATACATGTGATAGCTTTTTTTTCTCAGTTGATACTTGATACATGGAATTTCTGAGTTATATAGCTTTTTTTTCTCAGTCAACTTTAAAAAAACTGAGGTATATGTTAACTGATTTCTCCATGTGTGCTTCCTGTACAAAAAACATACACTAAGTTTAAAAAACATACACATACACTGTTTTTTTTTGTGTTCTTCATTTTTTTTTGAACTTGGATGTAATTTTTGAACTTGGATATCTGTTAACATATGCACACATACACCAATGAACTTGGATATCTGTTCAAAAACATACACTAAGAACACAAAAAATAATTTTTGAACTTGGATGTAATTTTCTCCATGTGTGCACACATTCACCAATGCACACTTTTTCACTTGAAACTTTAATTTTGAAACATGGATGTAATTTTTGAATGAATATAAGCAAAAAACTGAGAAGCACACTTTGTTAACTTGAAATTCTCATTGAATGTTGACATGGATGTAAAAAACACCAATGCCCACTTTTTCACTTGGACTTGGATGTAATTTTTGAAACTTTAATTTTGAAACATGGATGTAATTTTTGAATGAATATAAGCATCATGATTTTTTTGAATGTAAAAATCCAGAATTCGTCTTTGAGAATTTTTACATCCAGAATTGAGACATGGATGTAATTTTTGAATGAATATCCTATTGACATGGACTAATCCTGATGCTAATCCTGATCCTAACAAAATTTGAATGAATATCCTGTTGACATGGACTAATTTTTTTGAATACACATACACTAAGTTCATACCTCATTGAATGAATATCCTGAATGAATATCCTCATTGAATACACATACACATATCCTGAATGAATATCCTCATTGAATGTTGACATGGATTTTTTTTGAATACATATTGTATGTGTATTCAAAATTAAAGTTTGACAGATATCCTGATCCTCAATTGAGCTCTCACAAACTTGGAGATAGAAGTTTGATGTATATGTATAAAAATTATACAATTGAGCTCTCACAAGCTTTTTTGAATGTCCAAAAAACTGAGAAGATAGAAGAATGTTTTTTAACTTAGTTTATGTTAACTGAGAATGTATATGTGTGTGATTGAGCTCTCACAAACTTGGAGATAGAAGTTTGAGGTATATGTATAAAAATTATGTTAACTTAGTTTATGTTAATTGAGCTCTCACAAAGTTGAGGTATATGTGTGCTTCCTGTACAAAAAACATACACTAAGTTCAAAAAACTGAGAAGCACACTTTGTTAACCTGAAATTCTCATTGAATATTGACATGGATCCTCAATTTAGATATCCTATTTTCAAGATATCCTCAGCAGCTAGAGGGATATGTAATTATCAAGATATCCTATTTTCATATGCTTCCTGTTAATATCAACATATCAAGATATCTAATGGAATTATCAAGATTTCTATTGTCATGTTCTACTTTTAACATATCAGCATTTGGCAAGGAAAATGAGGGTAAGGCAATGACCATGTAATTTACTCTGCAAAAAGATGCATTTAAATTTGTTAATCAGGATTTTCATTATTAAGGGCAAGGTACAAAGAAACTTGGACCCACTTATGGAATTGTTTGATCACATTATATGGGATGCAAGTCCATAACTATTTAATTTTCAGATAGCAACTTTATCAAACATGAATTCCTCTTCTCTTACTAGACTATATTCTGTTAAAAGAGGAATTTAAATTTGGGAATAGAGATTTTTCATTATTGATGCTCGAGGCATGCACTTAATGGAATAGACAACGATTTTATTGGTATGGATTTGGTTGATGTTCGTCTGTATAATTTGGGTGGGATTTGGACCAGGAAATGTTTATCGCCGTTTAATTGGGTGGGATTTGGGTTTCTAATGAGCAGACCTAGGGTTTGTTTATTTATTCTGTTAACATTAGCATGAGAATACAGATAAATATAGCACATGTTCTGCAATCATACATGTTTTCTTTTACAATTAATCCATGTCCATTCCTGGCAGATCTGGCTACCAAGAAGGCTGATGATCACATGGTGTTTTGCTGGGATAATTCATGCATTCGAAGGGTGGGACAAACATGAGTGTGGAGAGAGAATGCTTGACATTGAGAAAGTTTGGTCTTTTGCTATGCCATTGTTAATTCTTGAGATTTCAGTTTATGGAGGAATTATATTTAACATAGAAGTCTATGGAGGAATTTGTAACATGAGAATGCTTAGTTCAACACATAGCTTGGCTTAAAGATTTATAATGTCAATCTAGGAATTAGTAACATGATTAGATTGGCTTATGTGTTTTGCAGAAACTCCTGCAGACTGTGCATATTTGGGAATCGCTGGATTACTCTTTGACGGTACAACTCCCTATCTGGTATTCTCCAGACTTGCTTATAATTAAACTTTATCAGCTGTGGATGTTTGGCATATAATCAATTGTGTAATTGTGTAATTTATATGTGCTCATAATTTATATATGTGGATGTTTGGCATGACACACTTGATTTATGTGTGTTTTTGATGTGTGTGGGCACATATAATGTTGTAGAGAATACCAGATTATGGATAAAAAACACACATAAATGTTTTAATTGTGTAATTTATATGTTCCCACAGATCAAAAGCACTCATAAATTTAGCAAATTTTGTGTCTTGGTTTCGGGAACATATAAATTGTGTAATTGTGTAATCAATTGCTTATAATCAATTGTGAAACCATCACTTTCTCACAAATCAATTTATCTATTGTTATAACAAATATGTAATGAATCTGCATTTGTGTATCATAGATTGGGGATCAGGTATTCCTCTTAAATGAAATCAAGTGAAAATGATTAAGGTTCTTAGTGGAATACTAATGAGTTTGCTACATCATACAGGTATTTAGAGGAATCAACATTGGCAGCAACTGCAGATATCACGTGAGTATCATACGATTTATCGCCTTTTGAATTTTCATATTAGTAGTGAAAGTTAATATTCAGTTAGTTTTCCAGTACTAAAAAGAAGTTACTTGACATACCATTTGAAATATCTTAGTTTCCATTGTACAAATGCATGAAAAATATTAAAAGAAATAAGTAGAGATGCTTTTCAAAATAATTACTGCATTGCTTTCAAAACACATATAAATGCATGCCTAGCCAGAATTACTGCATTGCTTATGTGATATACATATTGGTAGAAACATATTTTGATCATTATCATTTATAAATTACACATATATGTTTGTCAAACCAGGACACATAAATTTATATGTGCCTGAAACCAGGACACACTATTGGCAGAAACAATAGTTTTCGAAAAAATAGTCAAACCAGGACATCAATAAATTTATATGTCCCAGAAACCAGGACACGCTATTTTATGAATATTTCGAAAAACACCTAATTTATATGTGCCTGAATGTTACTAAAAACACAAGATTTTGATGCAAAATTTTGAAGGTTTGAAGTGCAACCTGCTAATAGGGGAGAACTGATAGAAATTGAAGATTTGAAATTTTGGGGTTCAATGAATGAATGGTCCTGTTTTTCTCCGGGTTTTTCCTCAGCCATGTGGGATGGATTTAAAAATAGAAACAAAGAAACAAAGAAAATTTTTGGCTCTCCATTCTGGCCTCAGGGATGCTCTTTTGATTATAATGTACATCTCTCTCTTATACAGAGAGAAGAAGGAAAAAGAGAGTATGGAGAATGAATGAATAGATTCAGTGGATTCTTTTAATTAGGCTAAAATACATGTTTTAGGCTAATTGTGTGCTTTTTTATTCTGTATTTTTAAGACTTTTGAAATGATAAGTAGATTTTTTTAAACCTTATGTTGATCTAATTTTTATATATATATAATTTATTTTTGTGACTTGGTTTTGGAATCTATTACCTTTGTTTGAGAGCATTTTGAGAGTGGGGGTGGTGGTTTAGTTCAAAGAATTATTTTGCATAAAATTACAAAGGAGCTTTTGTTTAGTGCTGTAAATAATCTGGGCTATGAGCTCTTGGGTGTAAGGATCATCACACAAGGATGCCTGTAAGTCTATGAGAAAGGACTGGATAAAATAGAATTGTGTATGTTTTCGAGATTTTTTAAAAATGTGAATTAAGTGTTATTTGTGTATGATTTCGAGGATTTTTAGTTCAACGCCGGTTTTCATTATACCTGGTCTCAACATTTTTCTTTACAATTTACAGTAACTCAAACTTTTGGAATTATCTGGCTCGGACAGAACATTAAGTTGGAAATTAACCTCGGTTTCTTTTCATCAAATTTTCAATCATTAGGAGTTATCTAAAGAAATTAAAGCCTTCGATCTATTATTCTTCTCAATATCTTCAAATGGACCCAAAGCTTCATTCAAGTAAGTGGGAATTCGTAATTTTATCACACAGGCAATGCAAGTTCTCTTCAGCCAAATTATTTTCTTATGGCATCTATTGTATTACATTTTTAGTCCCTAGAGAATCTGGAAGTTCTACGATACTGAAAAAGCACCTGATGGAGGAGTAGGAGAATATGCTTGAACTCGAAAGAAGGCGTTTCTCAGAGATGAACTTGGTTCAGAAGCCACACGGTCATTAATCCTGCTACAAGTTCAAAGAATTCGATCTGCCAGAAGGTTCTGATTTCTTTGGTCACTTTGTACATTTACGTTCAATTTTGTCATTATCAATTAATACGATAATTATCGATTAATACGATTTTATCACTTTTCAGGTCACAATGACTTCCCATTGGAAGAGCACTTTAACTACACTATTGATGATATGAACAATGGCTCAACAAGTGATGATCACAAAGCCCAGCTTGCAAACAACAGTTCCAGTGATCATGATAGGCAAGTAGTTGAATGATATCATATGAATTTATTGTTTTCCTCAAATTATATGTAGTTGAAGGCAAGCTGGTGAAGGCAAGCACTTTAACTACACTATTGAGATAATTAGTCTTAGAAGTACCGCTGTTTATAATTTTAGCTTATATATGGTTCCAATCCCTAATTGGAAATAACCACCACATAGTGTGAAATTGGAAATGCTTTTGTTTAAATTATTCTTTTTCCGGTTGCCGGGTGAACTTTTCTTTTTTCTTTTCTTTTTCATACTTATTCGTTTTTGACATCGCATGGCCATTGATGTGGATGTTGAGACTTTGAATAAGCTCTAAGCTCTTGCTTGGCAAGATTACAAATATATGGTTTTGTTTGAATTTGTATGTTGATGAGAACATTGGAAGAGAAGTATGGACTTATATTCAATTAGTGTGCTGATAAGATACTTATTTTTGTTTTTGCTTTCAAATAATCTCCATTTTTTCCCTCATTGGTTTTTGTTTCAATTTATTTAGATTCTTTAAAGGTAAATAGCCTTTTATGCTTCACATTTATATTGAAGAGAAACTATGCATTATGGATTTATGCTTCACATTATGAAAGTCCATCCATATAGCGTAGTCATTGGGCATGTGAATAGCATGGGATGGGGTGCGACCCTCCGCTAACTTGCATTAATTATATTTAACATAGAAGTCTATGGAGGAATTAGTAACATGAGAATTTAGCATTTGGCAAGGAAAATGAGGGTAAGGCAATGACCATGTAATTTACTCTGCCAGAAGATGCATTTAAATTTGTTAATCAGGATTTTCATTATTAAGGGCAAGGTACAAAGAAACTTGGACCCACTTATGGAATTGTTTGATCACATTATATGGGATGCAAGTCCATAACTATTTAATTTTCAGATAGCATCCTTATCAAACATGAATTCCTCTTCTCTTACTAGACTATATTCTGTTAAAAGAGGAATTTAAATTTGGGAATAGAGATTTTTCATTATTGATGCTCGAGGCATGCACTTAATGGAATAGAATATCAACTAGAAAAGAAGAAGACCGCTAGATTCAGTTCCGGAAGAAACATAAAATATTTAAAAGAAAAGTATCAAATTTATCAGGTTGGGAAATCATTATACGAACTTAACTATTCTTATTTGGTCTTTTGTCATCCAAGGCATAACAGGTCCATTGAATTGCAACAGGTAAGACTTATATTGAGAGTAACGATTTAGACAGTATATAAATATTTATCAGTTCTATATTAGCAACTGCATTAACATCCAACTTTAGGCAACTATCTCATTATACAAGATTTATTTTTAGGATTCTCATTATAACAAGCTTTACAAACATTTTACAATGATCCTGGCTCTAGATAAATGTCAACTTGGTGAAATGATCAGCATAAGAGATATGAAGCTAGATTCGATGGGTAAGACACGCTGACCACCCATTGTCAGAGCACTATATGTATTCACCTTGATAAAGGCTTCGAAATAGAAGAAGGATTTAGTCCATTTATTGATTGGAATTTCTTGCCGTTGTTGAAAATGGATGAAAATAGAGTGTTGAGCAGAGGTAGCTTTTTTTTTCCTTGGAAGAGCATTCTTGAATATGAATAGAATAATTTTCATTAATGAAGCGACAGCCGATTCACAACTGAATTCCTAATTCTTGAGAGATTGCACATAATTTGGACCATCCTTCAGTAGATACATGTTTGAAATCTTTAATCAATGACATGTTTAACCCTGAACTGAACTTTCATTGAGAAAGTCTGGTCTTTTACTAAACTTTCTATATTTTATTTGTTGTTTAGTTAACCAATCATTCTTTTTGGGCAGAGCTGTTCTTTTAGCGGTATAAGGTATGTGAAGATGGAAAGGATTTTGTAAGGAGCGTATGACTCTATATCAAGCAAGCAATCATGGTAAATTCTTAAGCTTTTAATTTATTGGTATATATGATTTGTTTCAATGTGAAGATGGAAAGGATTTTAATTTCTTCTCACTTTTGTTATTTTTTGGAGACTTAGATGTAACTTGCTAGGCTAGGCATAAACAAAGTTGGTGAACTACATATATTCATGTTCTCGAACTGGGAGGATCCATGTGATCAATATTCCCTTGGAAACTATCATCTATATATGATCACTGATTTGATATCCATTTCTAATATATGGCCTTCAGTTTTGAGCATCAAAACAGGAAATCTCATCCAATCCCATGAATGCATCAACATTCATTAGGGCAATCATGCCGCAAGTCTGTGATTTTCCGAATGCAGTAGTTAGGAATTAGGATATATTCATGTTCTCGAACTAGGAGGATCCATGTGATCAATATTCCCTTTTAAATAGTGTATAATATCTAAAATCTAATGCCCCATGGCATGTTATGCATTCAGATTCTTTATATATGCTGGCAATTACATCTAGCAGCAGTAACTACAACGAAGAAAATGTACTCAAATATGGAAATTGATTAAGAGAAAAAAAGAAACAATATAAATATCATAAAATTTGAGAAACCCCAAGAAACTCCACTTTGTTACGCGACTGACATTCCATTTTATTTTATGTGCAAAAGAAGTATTCAAGGGACAAGCTCTGGTTAATTCCATATAATGGCATCATCAAACCTGTATTTTAATTTGATAGATGTAATCTGACCTGTATGGTGAATGCATAAGGAAAAAATGCATGGAAATGTTGTTGAATATCTATTACGGATGGAAATTTAAAGGCCACGATTTGTTTATTTCCAATACCCTGCCACAGATCCAAGCCATAATGACACATAATATTACTTTGTTCATAAAGTTAAAACAATGACCAATATGATCAATGAGTTAGGTTTATTGATTCATGCGATTGATGGATCTTGCATCTAAATTAATGTTTCTTTTAGTTGAGTTCTTTGTTGATTAATTAGTGTGTTAATAAAAGTTTTCAGGCCATGGAGGCAATAACGTGGTGGGTGACGATAAGAAGAAGATAATTGAAGACGAGATGTGGAGGGAGGTGGGATATGGTTGGGCTGCAAAAAACATGGGAGGTTTGGAGTGATGTAGGATATGGCAGTAAGCACATTGCTTGGAATGATGCCAAGTTACCGGTGGAAATATTGGCAGCCAACAACAAATATTTTCACTGCTACAAAGACCCAACTTATATTTCAATGTAGGTGAGAATATACTGTTATGCTATTCATTTCTCTAGGCTGCTGAGATTTATTGGTTCAAAGACTCGCATGGGCCATGGGAATTAATTTGTACCCACTAAACTTCAACATGTTCTTTCTCTATTTCTTTTATTGAAGAGGAATAATCACTAGGATACAGAATTTCAATTGTCCTTCTCTCTTTACTTCTTTCTGTTACCCTTAACATTTTGATTTCTCAATGCGGACATTGATTCTATTGATAATTTTTTTGATAATTCTGCAAAGGGTTTAAGAGTTTGCTAATGGGTTATAATCCTGCAAAGGTTAAATCTCATGGTGCTGCCAAAATATATTTCTTTCTCAGTTGTAGCCTATGCAATTCTTAGTAGTAATGTATTTTATTCAATTCATTGTATTTATTTCCTTCAAGAATGATCCAAAATTGACTGAAATGACAGCAGCAGAATCCAGCAGCATCAGCAAAAATTATCCTATGATGATTCCACTGAGACTCTAAAGAAATCAAAGGATAAACCTGCCAGTGATGATAAGGGGAAGCCACCCAGCAGAATGGAGGTTTCTCTGATGTGTCATGGAGCAGGTTTTTCTGTTAACTGGAATGTTGGCACATTTATGTGTAAGAGGAACATAATGTTGATATTGTCAATGTTGTCCATCTCAATGTGTAAGAGGAACATGATATGTGTAAGAGGCACAATTATGTGTAAGAGGAACATAATGTTGTAAGAGGAACACAATTATGCAAGCTTTTATGTGTAAGATCCTTTTCTATGTTACAATCTTTTTGCTAACTGATTGAGAGTCCCATGTTGGTTATTCACAAGTCAGTTCTTACTTCAATCTGGAGTTGATAAATTATGTGTAAAATGAACCCATTATGCATTCTGCGCAATCAGGAAAATGGTTGAGTTGATAAATGTACGTTGCAGAATTGTAGAATGCTTGCAGCCTATCTAGATGTTATCAAAATGTTGATCATTAAGCTCTTAATGTGTTCAGTTCTTGCTCTTTTACATATTTCTTTTCGTTGCCAGGTTGGGATATCATCACTTAGTTGCCTGTGTTGCTGCATCTTTCTATGGAGCATCAGGAAGTCTTCTGGTCAGAAATTATCCGTTTAATCACATATTTAGCATGTTTGGATTAAACTAAATGATGGATAACTGACCATTCTTGGGAAATCAACGGTAGGGATTGGATTTTGTTAAAATTTTGGGGGGAGGGAAAAACTTGAATTTTGATGGGAAATGTGTTGAGAGAAAACTGAAATCATTATACCCTACATTTAATAATGGACTATAGGAGAGACATGTACAAGACAAGACAAGGGTGGAAGATTATTTGGATTTGTTGAAGATTATTTGGGTGTGGTTTGGCACCCAACAGAATTTCACCTAACTTTTTTTGGCATCCACCAGCATTCCACCCAATTAAATATTTCACCTAATCAAACATAAGGTTGCAACAAGAGATGACCTCATATTAAGGGAAGATCTCATCTCACATACTACAGAAATTGCAATCTATTTATACATATCTTCTTATATTGAATAGGTTAGATTTATTCTTTTTGTTGTTCCGCACTGAAGGCGCTCCGCTAAATTTTATTACGTTAATTTGTTGTGCCTACGCTGCAGGGGCTCCTGCGTCGAATTACGCAAATTTGTTGTTCCGTGCCGAAGGCGCCTGCACCGAATTTGTTGTTCCGTACCGAAGGCGCCCGCGCCGAATTTGTTGTTCCGCGCCGAAGGTGCATGCGTCGAATTTGTTGTTCCGTGTCGAAGGCGCCCATGCTGCTAAATATTTTTACGCTAATTTGTTGTTCTTTTAAATTTTGGCCGTGGAATTAATTTTTTGGGGAACAAAGATTTTGCGGGAGAAAATCATAAATGAACCGTGCCCGCGGGCACGGGTTATGACTAGTATATGTATATATGTATATGTGTATATATATGTATATATATATATATATGTATATGTATATGTATATATATATGATGTGTGGTGAGACACTTTGCATGATTAATGTTGATATTGGACTCTCATTCCTTTAGTCAACTAGAATTTATATTTTTGATGAGTTTTTGATATTATTAGTGTGATGCACCTTTGTGTTTTCTCAATTTTCCTTTGGTATCACATTGAATATGTATCACATTCTTTAGACTCCCATAATTGTTTAAGTTTTATTTAGCACTATTGTTGTTGTTTCTCTATTCCCTCTTTTTGGATAATGTCATAAGGGGAGAGAAACAAACAAATCTTAATTTTGTGCTAAGTATGATCTAAACTTGAATCTCAAATTGAAGTTCCCTTAAATTCAGGGGGAATAAGATATACGGAATTTGGATTCTAAAATCCAAAATTTCTAATCTTGAAATCATTTCATTCATGCATATCTTACATATTTGCTTTAATTGATCATTAGATGCCAGTTTTTATATTGACTAACTTGATTGGCATCTATGTAGGGGGAGTAAGTATTTTTAAGCACAATTATTTATCTTTTTGTTTATGTTTGTTTGCCATCACCAAAAAGGGGGAGAATGTTAAATATTGGACTTCTCACTACTTGGTTTTGATGATGAGCAAACATAAATACTTGTGACTAATCCCCTACTTGCAGTTAATCCATTGCCTAAGCCTATCATGAAGATCAATTAATAATGGATGTCACTCAAGGATCAATCAAAGCTCGTAAAGTCGATTGGATGATCGAAGATGAAGATAGAAGCTTCAAGAAGACTTCAAGATCATTCAATAGAAAGAAGAGAGGGAAGAACAAATGTAATATTTTTATTCTCTTATTCTTTCTGATTAGTATGTAGCTTAGAAGTAGAATTATGTTGGAGCATACACACATCTTACATTCTATCATAGGAAAGCATTAGAACTCATTTCATAGGCATCCAATTCTTAATTCTCAAGCATGTGCATTTTTGGAGTTTTAACAGACGACTGATGAACAATTTACATGCACATGTCTCCATACAGGCGCTTGAGATTTGTTCTCCAGTCGTCTATTATGCACATACTTTTTCACTTGTTCTTTTGGGCTTTCTGCTATAACTCTCATCAGGCGACTGATGTACAATGTACATGCACCTGTCTAGTTACATGCGCATGTGACTTGTTAGTCAGTCACATGTCTCTTCTTGCCCAGAATTCCTAAGTTTTGCAACTTTTACACTTGCATCTGCAGGCGATGTAAGAAGGATTTACAGGTGCCTGCCCATGATGTTGGGGGATGTATGCCCTCAATTCATTTGTATTAGATGCAAATGGATTTTATAAGTCGCAAAGAGTTTGCGATATATTAGATGTGGAAATTTTGCATATGGTGCAAAGGAGAATTAAATGTATCGTAAATTGTTTACGAGCATATTTAAATATAACAAAACACATGGAAAGGGTTACGGGATTGTCCTGGTATAAACGCAGGTTCAAACCGCGTCAAAAACGGACTCCAAACGTGCGAAATAGAGCCAAAACCATATATTTAGCCCAACTTGAGCATTGCGGGTCGGGTTCTCGCCAGGAGGACGCCCGACCCGCTAGGCGGGCGGGTGCCCGCACCCGATTTAGAAGCAGGCACCCGTGCCTGCAGGCAGCGGGCGAGGCCCGCCCACTTCGTGCGTGCAGAAGCCCGCTCGCTAGCGCTTGCGCGGGCGCGTGCACAACACTCGCTCATGGGGAGCGTGCTGGGCACACGCCCAGCGCGGGTGCGCACTCTGTACGTGCCTACAGGGCACGTGTTGGGCGTGCGCCTTGCATGCGCACGCTGGCGCGTGGGGCCCACGCAGTGGGCCCCACGCTTAGGATTTTGAACCCAATGTTGGATGGTTTCTGGCAGCTCGTTTTTTGCGAAAAAACTTGGTTTTGCTCAACGTTGGATGTTCGTTTGAGGGGTCAAACGAACTCAGAATGGAGTGTCGTTTCTTCCTACGCGTTCAACGTTCAACCCATGTCGATTTGATAGGTTGTATCAATTGCAAAGCTCAACAGTGAGGGAGAGAAAATTCGTCAAAGTTTGGCCTTTGTGTAAGGCAAACTAATTTGATTTTCTCTCCAAAAATGTTTAGTCCCACATCGGAAATTGAGAAAGAGGAGGGTCAGCCACCTATATAAATAGAGGCCTACCCCTCTCCTTAAAACTCATTCCAAGCTCCAGATCTGGCTAGCTCCATTAAACGTGAGCAAGCCCAGATCTGAGCTTAAAATAAATATTATCTTTCTTCCTAAATTTCTTCATTGCTCCTGTTCGGGCTCTAGCAAAGCTACGAAGGAGCTCGGATCTGATCCAGAGTCTTGACGAAGGATCCACTCATGGTGAAATCGTTTTCGGCGCGTGGTTAGCTCGACGACAAGGGTGTTGCTCACCTCGAAACACGGTGCAGTTTAGGAAGCGGATCGGCTCGGGACGAGGAGCGGTGCAAGACGTGGTTCAGCTCGGGAGAAGCGGCGCAGGGGCCAAAGAAGTGTTACTGAAAATGACGCTTCGTTTTCTACGGAAACGAAGTGAAAGGTATGTAGTTTAAATATTCATGCACTTATAAATTGCAAGTGTTAGATAGATCTATTCTTAGGGGTTGGTCGGACCCAACCCCGGTATAGTAGAGATCTTGGCTAGGGTTTGTTCCATATAGGGATTAACTTGAAATTGTTTTAAGTTAATTTTTTCGCTTCTTATTTGATAACTTCGTCCGACCGACTTAGGCTGGACGTCGTATTTATGGCCCTAAGGACCTAGAAAACCCTTCACATGGCACAGTCGCCTGTATATGCTTCTACAGTCGTCTGTCACAGTTTGACAAACTTCCCAAGTTTTGACAACTTGTGCACTTGCACTTGCAGGAGATGTAAGAAGGATTTATAGGCACCTGCCCATGGCAAAGTCGTCTGTATATTCTTCTACAGTCGCATGTCCTGTCTTCCCAAACTTCCTGAGTTTTCACCACTTACGCACTTAGGAATTCAGTCACATGTAGAAGGTTTTTTAGTCGCTTGTTGGTTTACATGCGCATGCCCGACCTTCATCAGTCGAATGTTCTACGTGGTAAGTTACCGTTTGAATTCTCACCTACCCTCTGACACAATGCAACAGGCGACTGTGAGTTCTTCACCAGTCGACTATCTAGCGCATAGTTTCTATCCACTTGCTTTTTCCAGACGGATTTCAAAGGGGGGTTTTGGGTATTTTGCTTGAAGGGTTTAGAGAACTTATAAAAGTGTCTCCTACTGTTCCATTGGAGACTTCTTGGAACCCTTAAGAATTCATTTATCTCATCTCTAAGCCCTCAAGCTTTCATTTTTCCTAAGCCCTAGAATCTCGTTCTCTTTTGCTCTCCAACCTAGAATAAAAGTTGATATCGTCTAGGCATTTGGTGGTGACAAGAGAAAGGGCTTCACTCTTTTCTTGGAAGAGATCAACACTCACTTACACTTGCTCCTTCAAGTTCTACTTCAAGGCATAGGTGTTTGTAAGTGTTTACATTTCGAATTTCATTATCTCGTATTTTGATTTCACTGTCGGTTTGTGAGAGTGGGTTTGCTTGATCCCAAGTTGTAGGAGTCAAGGACATCGATTATTGTTCGATTACACTTGTAGGGTTGTACAAGTGGGTTTGAAGGAAACCTCAAGTTAGGATTCTAACTTGAGTATCCAGATGTATCCAGGTGGAAGGGACGAAGGATTACCGGGAACAAGTCGGGTTGGACTTGGGTAATCCGAACCCTTGAAACATCTCCTTGTTAACTTGTTTCATTTTGGGTTAATTTATAATTCCGCATTTATTGTTGGTTATGGATTTTAATTGGTATAACTATGTTTAAATTTTATAAACACAATTCAACCCCCTTTTAGTGTTTTCCTCATAGCCAGGGTCCTTACACCATCCACTTCACCGCCACCATCCACAGATGTTGCAGTCACACCGTCTTCTGACGCACCACCTCCACCCTCATTCCCTACACAGCCACCACCTAACGATGGCACTGCTTGATTAGATGTTCCCTAAACTCCCCCATATCACATGTCCCTCACTTTCACTCAATTTCATATCTGAGGCACACTTCATTTCAGTTTGTGGGAGATTCACCTAGATCTTCTTCCCCCACTCTTTACCCCTTACGATCCTCACGATTGCACCACAGTGAGGACAATGCTTAATTTAGCTTGGGGGAGGAGCATATCATGCATATTCTTATTTTTATTTTCCTTTATATCCCCTTTACACATGTAAATGTTTTTACCTCTTCTTTTCCTTTCCCTTTTCCCTTTTCCTTTTTCTTTTCCCATGCATCATGTTTCCTCCATGTTATGCATTCAAAAAAAGATAAAAATGTGAAAAATAAAAAAAATAAAAATATTTGCATTCGCATCATACATTCTGTAACTTCATGCACTCATTTGTATATATATGCACTCGCTTTAAAAAATTTCCGAAATCAAGACTTTATATGCGTGGTGTGTTGAATCGAATTTCGTTTTCTATCTTTTCACTTGATTTCTTGATATCGATTAGGATGTTTGATTCGGATACATTTTTAGCTTCAGATCCCATTTAATATGCTTGTTATGCCCATTCTCATTGTCCCTAGGATATTAGTACTAAAAATCGATCCAGATCGAATTTTTCTTAGGAATCAACCTTATGCATGGACCGCGGAATTGATAGTTGAGTATAGTGGTTTATAATTCTTCGATGACTTGGATAACTACATATCCCCTAGCACTGAGGATTGATTTTGCTTACCTTATACATGCTTTCGAAAAAAAGAGAAGAGAAGAGAAAAATATATATGAAAATGAAAATGAAAAATCTTGTTTATATATAGAAAGAACAATATGTGCACCGTTATCCCAGCGACCCCAAGTAGCCGGATCCGCATGGCTCAGGAAGCATCGGGGTCTCGCGCCGAAAGGTTTAGCAAAGTGTATATGAATAATGATTACATTAGTTTGAGCTAGTAGGTCCGAGGGGTCCCTCTTGGCCTGATGCCCTAAGGTTGTCTGACCTGTGAGTCATCGACCCAGCGCTCCTTACATGAACCAATTGGAATCCCAATGAAAAAAATAAAACGAAAAAATGGAAGCATGGATACACATAGCAATATCATGAATTAAGGAACGTTGACGTGTCGTGAGAGCCACTTTCTCGATGAACCAATAACCCGTTATCCAATACGTATCCCTTCCTCGACTGCCGCATAACTTCAATTCCTATTCCTTCGATTTAGGGACGGGTTAGAGGAAAAATCTTAGAACTTGAGCATGGCCATAACATAGTATATTTTTTGACGATTTGAACTATACATCCTAGGATTATATTCTAATCGATGGAAGGAAATTAGCGTATTTAATTTCCAAAGATTTGAGATTTCTATTCATCCATGTATATATTCTCGATATTGCAAAATTCTCAAAGCCCAATGTCATCATTCATGTGCGTGCTTGTATACCTCCAATCTTCACTCTCTCATATCTTCCTTGAGGACAAGAAAGAGTTTCCTTGGGGGATTTTGATGAGTGATTTTTATATACATAGTTTACACTTATTCCATACACATTTCATATCATTTTATCCACTTCTTCGCCCTATTTTTCCCGTTTTGTTTTCTCTTTACTTTTTGGGTCCATTATGTGTGTTTCAGGTGAAATGAATGAATTCAGGACCATAGAGCGTGAAAAAGATGAAAATTGCGAAGAAAGCGACGAACGGGAGCTCGAAGTGCACAAAGGGAAGAAGGAACAATAGACACACGCGACCGCATGGTTAATCCACACGACCGCATCACCAAGACACCCCAAATTAGCTCAATTTCCATTCCACACGGTCGTGCCATACAAGTCAAACGGTCGCATCGCTGAAGAGCTGAAGAGAAGAAAATCCAATTCGACGTGGTCATTTGGTGAATAATGCGACCGCGTTATCTTGAGAGCTACAGAAGCCAAACGGTCGCTTTACGTGATCGTTTCAATGAGAAGATGGAGGATTTGAATGCCAAATGACGCAGTCGCATGGCTTAACTGAAGATAAAAAGGGGCCAAGTTACGCATTCTTACAAAACAACCGCGCCGTTTACGATGTGGTCGCATAGAATTGGCCCCCTAGGTTTTGAGGACACCGCTAGGGATAGTTTTGGGTCTTTTGTGTACTTTTTAGGGAGTATATTTACTTTTCTTCCTCCTCTGTGAAGGATGTCGTTTTTACCTTAGTTTTAAGAGCTTTTTCAGATCCAATCAGGTGTAATCTCTGTTAATTACTTTTGCACTTTAATTATTCTCTTTGTTCTTTTTGGATTTTAGCTTTGAATATTGAATAGAAATTAGTTCTTTAAATTCCTCTTTGCTGTGGATTGGTTGATTGCTAATTTCTGCTTAAATATATTGCCATGTATGTTTTGTATGTTTTCTCACTGAATTTGATTATCTTTATATGCATGGATTGTGAGTAGTCCATGGGTTGAACCCCATTGGAAGGTAGCCATGGATTGGTGATTTGTTAATTAATTGTTGGTTAATTGATGATGAGGGATATGCTAGGATGATTATAATCATTGCAAAATGACTCCCACCCTTCGTGGATAATTATCGATACGGGGGGAGTCGGGACTAATCTAGGGTTTTCAATCCCTGCATTGATCTATACTATCGATGCGGCTGACGAGAGTCAGGCATCGATTAGAGCCCACCTAACATAGATTCGAATCCTAATCTACGGAAGTGGCATCGAGGAAGATTGGGGACATTCGTCGGACGTAATGCACCTAACACGTATCGATGCACAACGGGAGTTGGTATTGATACGGGTTAGGTAGTCCTATCATATCATCACGAGAGTGGGGGTAGGGATAACATAAGGGAATATCCTACCATTGCATCATGAAGGTGGGGGGGGGATGCCCTAAGGTTAAAGACATCGTCCAATTCTCATGAATTCAACAATTGATTAATTCAACTCATTCCTAACTTTAATCCAATGGTGGGGATACCTAGGTCCTAAAGCTATTCCCAATTGATATTCCTTCTCATTATTCCCCTTCTAGCCACTTTTTGATTGCGTAGCTAACAAATTTAGGGAGAACTAATACGCAACAACTGCCTCATTGTGGACGACCCGTATAACGATGCAATATCACCGTGCGCTTGCAGTTTATTATTTTGGGACACAACATGTTACCTTGAGTGTATGCCAAATTTCATATGCTGATTTGGCCTGGGAGACTCGGTTGAATTCATTCTTGTCCATTGTGCAGAATAGTGCATTCATGGCTTTAGAGTTGTGGGTTACATCGGCTTTGTCAATTGCGGTCCATTCAACGTAAGGGGTTGTAGGCCTCTCATATGGAGTCTCCAACGTGTTCCAAAGTTGGTAGTCAATGCTTTAAAGATAGATCGTCATCCACTTCTTCCAATAGGAGTAGTTGGAACCATTAAATAGTGGAGTCCTTGTGGTAGAATGTCCTTCTAGAAATTGTGATGAAGATGTTGAGTTGTTCATCGGATAGGTGTAGGCCATCTTAACCATGCGCTGATACCAAACGTTGGGTCGCATAGCACACCAAATAAACTAGGGGGTGAATAGTGTATATCACGACGAAATTGCAAAATTAAAAGTTACTAAAAATTGCAATAAGAGTGCAGAAGTAAATAATCACAATCCAAAGAATAAGAAAACGCAAACACCAAGATTTATCCTGGTTCGGATCCTTGTGATCCTACGTCTAGTCCTTTACACAGTAGAGATTTTCAATCCACTATAACCAATTGATTCTTGTAAACAAACAGCTTACAAAGATGCCAACACTCCCAATGTTGCAAACTTGTACAATCTCTTCAACAAGAGATTCACCAAACAAAGAGAAAAAGTAAAGAAACAATATCATATATAGCCTTGATAATGAAGGTGATGGTATCTCCAAGGTTTTTTGATGCGAAAATGTAGTAGAACACACTTTGAAATGGGCTTTCTAATGAGGAAAAATTTCTGCAGACGTTCCCCAAAGAAAATCCGAAAATCACTCTTTTAGAGTGAGAAAGACAAAACTTAAGAATGAGAGAGAATGAGTGAATTTTCGTGATTTTTAGACAGAGGGCTTGGGGTCTATTTATAAGCCAAAGAGGTGGTTAATGACCATTTGACAACTGCCTAAAATTTCAAAAAAAATCTGAACCTTTTTTACAACAATTAGTTGACTAATAAAAAGTGCCGGTCGACTAATTTTGCTTTACAAGACTGGAATATGACTGTTGAATTGACTTTTGACGAAAGGACATTTAAAAACTGTCAAACCCCGTCAGAAACTGTCAAAAACTGTCAGAACCTATCCGTTGATGGTAGTTATAACATCATTGTTTGACTATAAAAATATAACCAACAAAAACTATAAAAATAACTGTTGGAATAACTGTTTGGATAACTGTCTGGTTGATCAGAAAATTCTATTAGTCGACTAGGATCAAAAAATTAGGAAATTGTATAAAAATGATACATACGGCTAAGAAATATGATTTGACCAAAAATAATAATTTTTGAAAAAATAAGTGAAAATAAATTAGTTGACCAGGAGAATGTGTTGGTTTGCTAATTTGGTCTACGACTTGCTCGTTTGAGGAAGGACCCTAAATGACTAAGATAGATTATCAACAAGGCTTTTACATTCTAAGTGTATGAGTAATAAAAGTAAAAATTACATCAATTTCTGCAAGATACAAAATTTTCATTTGTTGAGCGTTATCTTGCTTTTGATGCTTCTTGCAATATATGGTAACTTGATGATTGTCTTATCTGAAAATGTTGAACTTTGAAGTCTGCATGGATAGAGTTAATATATCTCTCATTCTTTATGAAATCTAATGTGAGTCAACTCTATCTTTTGATTTAATGCACGATCTAACTATTATATCTAAACCAAACCAAACTTAACATAACCATCCCCAAATTTAACCCGAACCTTGCCGCTGTTTCCCGCTGCAAGTCATTGATGTCCGACTAGCCAGCCAGTGGCCGACCATCAAAACTCTAGCAGCGTCAATGCATTACGACAGTGGTTCAGGTTAGCTTTGACAGTGGTTGTTATTCTTTTTTAGCCTCCAATGTTTACAACTCTTTACAAACATTTTGCGCTCGCTTCATAACACTTTGTGATGAGCTACTCTCATCTAGTCAAGACGATCACAACCCTTTGTAATTGCTTGACTTGTGTATGTCTCATATACATTGTATATATTTCATGCGTTTATTATGCGAAGCACATTATCTTTGTTGGACTTTAAAAGACCGATTTCTATGTCGGCGGCAGAAGAGTGGATATGATAATGAAGAGTAGGGAGGAGGAAGAAGAGGGAGAGAGGAGTGGATAAGGAAAGAGGGTCGGCGTCGTGCAAGGTAGAGATGCAATGAGTGGGTTGTAGGGAAATGGCGGCAATTGTGGCAAAGAGAGAGAATGAACGAGGAAGAGAGGACGATGATAAAAGAGTAAACATTTTCAATTCCAAACCTGCAAGTGTCTATAACAAACTTGTAAATAAACGGTCCATCTATCCAGCAATTAGGTATGTGTGTGTAGCAACTCCCACTCCACTCAGCGGAATATTGTTTCTATTCCCACTTTGCCCTCGACCCTCTTCTCTCGTTGCTCTATAATCCAAGATCGCCTTTTATCGATTTGACTCCGTCCAAAACGTTTGCCCTAATTTTGTATCTCAATCTCGCCGAGCTCCATCCAAATTCTGCAATCTCTCATGTAACGATCGATCGACAATTTGCCCGATTTAGAGCGTTTTGCTCGAAAATTCCATCTTGTTTTCGACTGTCCACTGGGTTTCAGCTCCGAATTCCCTTAATTTAGCGTTATTCATAGTGTTTAGGACAAGATATGGGTTTCGAGTGACAACTGGAGGGACCTTGGTCGTAGATCTTCGCAATTCAAGGATTTAGATTGTGGATTTCTTAGTCTTTAAGATGAATTGAGGGTATTTGATAAAAGGAGTGGAGAGAGGAACCGCTGCGTCATGGGGGGCAGTGAGACGGACACACCGACGAAGGGGTCGAAGGCGGCCGCGCCAGCGGCGGCAGCAGCGGCGGCGGGCCCACAAGTTAGTGATATTGGATTATTTTCTGATCCGTAGGAAAATGGTAATTCTTCTAATTTTTCGGTATTCAAATTGTTTAGGAGCAGCAGCCGGCTATCGGTGCGACCCCAGCTACTCCGGCTATTTATCCTGATTGGTCTGGTTTTCAGGTAATTTGGCACCTATTTAATTTGATCAAGATATTGTTGAGAAATTTCCCAATGTTATAGTCGAAGATATCATTTGATATCATTTTTAATTTAATAGGCGTATTCTCCGATACCACCTCCTGGGTTCTTTCCTTCTAATCCACAAGCTCATCCTTATATGTGGGGACCTCAGGTGATTTTCTTTGTTTATCATAATTCATGATTGAAGTGTTTGATTTCTTTACTTATTATGTGTCTTTAGCTGGTTTTCACTGGAACGATGATAACATTCAATTTTAGATAATAGAAAACATGATTTATTAGCACAATTGGAGGGCTGTCAACTTGATCATATAATTCTAATGATTTTGTAACATTAGAAGGGTCAGTAGGTCTCATCCCAGGCTGTAGTACAATTCTATCCTTTTTGAGTATGTCGTAGTGAGTCATCTACTTGCAATATGTTCAAACAAACAAAAAGGAGAACCATCGCTTGAGATATTTAGGACTGCCATTTTGTTCCCAATACCGCCTTGGGTCTAGGCTTGTTTGGATCACAAAACTTAGTGGAACTCAAAACCTCGTTTTATGAGACCATTTGAAACATAGGTTTATAGAATTCAATAATTATTGTATGATTTTGAGTGAAGCACTAAAATAATAATATTATTATAGTGATTCCCAATGTAACTTCAAAGTTTGTTCCCTCCCACTCTCATTAACAAAAGTAATTCTTTTGGTTTCAGGAGATCCCATGACACCTAATGATTCAAATGCTTCTGGTTTTCAAAATTTTTCCATGTATTATTGAGGGTCAACCTTTAGGGCAAATACACTTGGTGATTCATGGTGAAACTATGATGATTATTCTCCTCAACTCCTATTAAAATATTTGCAATTTTCTTTTTAATAGGGATTTCGTGGGTTTCAATTTTAGGATTGAAAATTCTAATTTATGATATCTGCTTATGTAATAAGGTGAGACCTGCCAGTTCCAAAGCCTCATTAGGTATAGGTTTAATCATTGCGAAAGTAAGAAGAGCAAACTAGTGAAATGAAACCAAGTTTGTCATGAATTCAATGTCTTAACTTGGGTCCATGGCACAAATGCACCCTCCGTATCCATGAAACTGTATTTCACTTTAGGGTTAGTTTGGTGTCTCAAATTTTATGAGACTTGGATTTCAAGAGTGTTCAGAGGTTTGTGGTTACATCTGCTCATAAGCAGGTTTTGTATTTCACGCATATCCATAGTCTCTGTTTAAAATCTTTCTAGGGGGTATAATGGGTAACAAATCGAGGTTTCATCAATAAAACAAAAAGAAAGATGCTATTCTTTCTACAAGGTTTCATTTCAAGGTTGCCAAACAATATTTGAAATATATAAACATGATAAAGGGACCAAACACATATTGTAGCTGAAAATATTCAAGTTTGATTTTTGTAAGATATTAGGGACATGAAATAAATGATAAGAATTACTATGATAAGAAGTTTATGGGGTTTTGAGGATAAAAATAGGATTTTTTGGGGTTTTCTAGGGGTTGTAGGGATAAAATGGGATTTTTGGTAGAAAGGTGGGGGTTGTAAGGAAAGATGTGATTTTTAGGGCTAGAAAGAGAAGAATTCGAAAAAACGTGCTGTTTTTATTGATAATACCTAGAAATAAAGGAGATGCAAAGGTGGTTAGCGACAATTCTAGAGGTAGACCGCTTTCCCAAGCCGCCGATTCGAGAGGCGGCCGTGTTCTCCAATAAAAGAGGGATAATCTCACCTCAAAGAAGTTTTCTTCACAATAATCAAGCATAAAGAAATCCCTCCCAAGCCATGTCCTATAAATACTAATAAGAAAAATACAAATTTGCAGAAAACCCAAAAGACTAAAAATTCCCAAAACGCTCCTACAAATCCAAAAATTTCCAAAACCCCCATGATGTCCCAAAACGTCCCTAATGGGCCAAAAGTGCAGATTTATCATTACTCCGCCCCCGAAAACCACATTGTCCTCAAGGTGGTGCGTGAAGTGCATGTGCCATCCGTTTCAAGTAGGTTGCGTGCCTCCTCCCGGGTCAAAAAGATAAGATTGGTCCCCACCGCATTCAACGACGTCCGGAAAAAGCCACAGTAGTCGTCAATCACAACTGAAGGTCCTCCGTGCCCAAAACGGAAATGCTGACACTCGGGATGACTTCCAACTGAAGACCAATGGCCTTGGGGCCATGGAAGAGTGTCGACATGCCAAGCTGGGTCCGGGTCCTGAAAAGTATCGTCGGGTCAAGGAGGGGCCCGAAGGACGTCGTCGGGTCAAGACGGATCCTAAAAAGTATCATCGGAACAAGGAGGGGCCCGAAGGACGTCGTCGGGCCAAGGCAGCCCTACAGGGCCGCAAACAGGGGCTGGGGCCATGCAGGGCTACGAAAAGGATCCGCAGGCCCTGCACGGGTCCCTACGGATCTATTGGGCCACTACAGGGCCCTGTCGGGCCACTGCAGGGTCCAGCCTCGCTTGCAGGCCCACTACAGGGCCCGACAGGGCCTGCAGGCAGATGGCCGACTGTGCCCTGCAGGCCCACAGCAGGGCCTGGCACAGCCTGTAGGGTTGACTGGGATCCAAAGGCGACGACTAGGGTTCCCCCTAAGGTTAGTGGTTTCATCCTCATTGGGTTTTCTCCTTCCACGAAGTAGTCGTCGGTATCGGAGAGTAACCCTTCAGCATACTCTTCCGCTTTTTCTTTACCTTTCACCAAAGCCGTCGCCTTTTCCCTTCAACATTGGTTTTAAGATCTGAAGCCGAATCTAGCTTGCCAGCCTCCAGAAGTTTCGCACTTTTCCTTGCCTCCTCCGCCGCTTCCTCGGCCTCTTCTTCCTTAAGGGCTTTTCTCAACTCCTGAAAGAGTTGCTTCCAAAATTTCTTTTCTTTCTTTTCTGTCATGTGTGCCAAGATCGTTGTTCTGATACCGTTTAATATGATTTTATGGGGTTTGAGGATAAAAATAGGATTTTTAGGGGTTTTCTAGAGTTTGGATGGATAAAGATGGGATTTTTGGTAGAAAGGTGTGGGGTTTTAAAGGAAAGATGTGATTTTTAGGGCTAGAAAGAGAAGAATTTGGAAAAGGCGGCTGTTTTTATTGATAATACTTCTAAAAAAAGGAGCTACAAAGGTGGTTGGCCACAATTCTAGTGGTAGACCGCTCTCCCAAGCCGTCGATTCGAGAGGGGGCCGCGCTCTGCAATAAACGAGGGATACTCTCACCTCAAAGAAGTTCTCTTCATAATAATCAAGCATAAAGAAATCCCTTTCAACCCATGGCCTATACATATTAATCAGAAAAATACAAATTTACAGAAAAATCCAAAAGGACAATTCCCAAAACGCTCCTAAAACTCCGAAATTCCAAAACGCCACTGATGTCCCAAAACACCCCAAATGGGTCAAAAGTGCAGATCTATCATACTATTCTCTCAATGAACATGGAGCTTACCATTGTTCATGTAAGTTTGTCCTAGCCTCAGGATTGAAGAAAGCACCATTGCTTTACCATGTGTCATTTTGATAATAGTTTAATGCTAAGTATCTGATGCAGAACAGATGATGAAAATTTGTGATGGGGATTTAGGGAAGAATAGAAATTGGAGATTTAGAAATTTTGGGAGAAAATATTTAGTGATTTGATAAAATTTCAAACATTACATCCTAAAGATCCAACGATCACCGACTTACTTATCCTGCACACAAAGATTTTTTTCAAACATTACATCCTAAAGATCCGATGATCACCGACTCACTTGTCCTGCACTCATTTTTCAGATCTCACGCCTAGACAACCACGTACACTCTTGCACTTCGATGTAAACGATTTAATTTTTAGAAAACATTTAGTTTACATCAAAATTTCTTAAATTCTATTCAATTTTGAAAAATAATATAAGTTTGGGATCTTTATATATGCTCACAATTTGACTCTCATCATAATATACATCCGATGTGAGACTAAAAGATCAAAATAACTAGAATATTTAAAATAACTAAAAGACTCAGAAGGACTTAAACTTTTATATAATACCAAAATAATTCAAAGACTCAAAATAACTTAAGGATTCAAAATTTTCTTGAAAAAACTCTAATAAGACTCAAATTCTTTTAAAAAAATTAAAAGAACTCAAATAAATAAATCTAAAAGGACTTAAATAAACTCAAATAATAAAATTTAAAAAAGATTCAAATGCTAAAATATTAATTTGAATCTAATTTAAAACTGGATCCACATAATTCTTCTTGTCTTTCAAAATTTCATCACATGGCAAATGGTAACAGAAAGAGCATCCCCGAATAGAATTAGTAGGTTTTTGTAATTTTAAAAGATGTGTCCATGAACTTTGAAGTGGAGCAGTATGTAGATTCACAGACGAATATCTTTTGTAAAATATTTTCAAATCACAAAACATATAAATGCATATAAACCATGCATGTTGGTATGATATGGATAGTGAATGGTGAAGTTAAGATGCTCATTGAGTTTTAGTGTGACCTTCAAGCTAACATATAATGTGGAATTAATGTGCAGCTTAGACTCTAACTCGTGCTCAATCACATGTTCAAACTGAGGCTCGAGATTGGACCCGATCACACGCTCAAACTTGATTATATGCATGAATATAGATTCAGACTCCAACTCCAACTTGATCTTGGACTCGTCATCTGGTTTGGGCTCGATTTTAGACTCGACATCTGGCTTAAGTTCTTGATCTTGGACTCGGCTTAAGTTCTTGTTCGGGCTTCAAAGGCTTCTTCATGTTCAGCTCATTTGAGTTTAACCCATTCTTTTGATCAATTTGAATTTTAGGTTAAGAAGTAATCAACTCAATTTTCTTCCCATTAAATATGAATGCATGTATGTTTAACCTTCTAAAACTTATCATATTTAGATCGTACAACCAAGATCTTTTAAACAAAATATGTGCATCATCCATGGGTATAATATCATATAAAATATAATCATGATATCTCACAAGCTGAATATGCTCCAAATATTGACGCGTAATTGAATGAGCAGTTTTATCAACCTATGTGATGTTATATGATTGTGAGTGTGGTTCAAGTGTTTGACCCATTTTCTCTGAAGCTAATTTGACAACAATACTATCATAACTTCATCAATCATCGTTATCAATCATCAATTTATAAGACTTGTCACCTATCTTAAAATATGTATTAATAATGTTAGTCTTATGTCAATCTTCCTCAGCTTTAAATGTTCTAATCAAGCGCCTAACGATATTGATATGTGCACAAGATTCACATAAGCCTTTATCTGACTTTTAGGTGCACAGATTTATTCAATCATTGCTTTAAGATATATATGGACTCGAATTGATTTGCAACTAACTCAAATGGATCACTAGTTGAACTTGAAACGACTCCAGAATAAATCTAAATGGCGGACTATATGCAAAAATTGGCTAAAATTAATACCAGAAAGTGACAAAAGTTATTGTAGCAAGTGGAAAAATTCGAAATATATGCCAAAATCGAGAATCCAAATTGCATCAAAAAAATTTGAAAATTTTTTAAACCAGATTTTTGATTATTTTCTTTTTTAAATTTTCTTAATTTCTCTCTTTTTTGATTTTATTTTTTCTCTTTTCCCCCTCTTTTTTGATATTTTTTCTTTTTTCTCCCATATCTTTTTTGATTTTTGATCTCTTTTTTAATTTTCTTTCTCTTTTTAATCTAAAACCTAACTTAAAAGAGAAAAAGGATGACGATGAAGAAAAAGAAAAAACTAACAAAATAAAGATTTGACTTTGATACCAAATATGACGCATGACAGAAGACAAAAATTTATGGTTGATATTTGGGGAAGAACAAAAATTAGAAATTAGGGAATCAGGAATTTCAGGGAAAAATATTTAGGGATTTGATAAAATTTTGGGCCTCGTACTCGAAAGATATGATGATCACTGACTTACATATCTCGCATGTGGAGATTTTTCGGACCTTACGTCCAGACAACCAAGGCCACTCTCGTACTCCAATACAAAAGATTTATTTTTTTGAGAAACACAAAGTTTACATCAAATTTTCTCAAATTCTATTCAACTTCGAAAAATAAAATAAGTTTAGAGATTTTATATAGGCTTACAATTTGACTCTTATCATAACACATCCGATGTAGTATTAAACGATCAGTATAATTAAAAGACTCAAAATAACTAAAAGAGTCAAAATTTCTTTAGATAAAGAAACTTTCGAAGACTCAAATTCCTTTAGACAAAGAAATTCTAAAAGGACTCAAATAAATAAATCTAAAAGGACAAAAATAAATTTAATTATAAAATTTAAAAAAGACTCAAATACTAAACTACCAATTTGAATACAATTTAAAATTGGATCCCCAACAATAGCAATATCTCTGTGCACTTCTTTGTGCAACGCTGAGAAAATAAAAGGATATTGTTGATGATTATCGATGTAAAGGTTATGTAATGCGATTTGATGTTAATTCTCACAGTAATATGGTAGTATTGGTAACCAGTTATATTTTTTAATCGCAGCACCTTATGCCTCCATATGGGACCCCACCACCTCCATATGTTATGTACCCTCATGGCGTATATGCTCATCCATCTATCCCACCGGTATATTTTCAGCATCCTATTAATTCTAACATGTCTGATTTGGTTGTAAATGAAAATCGATAACGCTAACTCTATGTTTCCATTCTGTATCATTTGAGAAGGGGTCACACCCATTTAGTCCGTATGCCATGCCTTCTCCAAATGGCAATGCTGACGCTTCTGTAAGTTCACCTTCTAAATGTTGCACTTTTTGCGTGTGCATGTGAAATGCATATTATGTGATAGTTTGTTTCTGACAGGGAGCTGTGGCTAGTGGCATGGAAGTGGATGGAAAATCATCTGATGGTAAGGAAAAAAGTCCAATGAAGCGATCCAAAGGAAGCTTAGGTAGCCTGAATATGATTACAGGAAAGAACAATAATGATCTAGGAAAAACATCTGGAGCATCAGCCAATGGAGGGTCACAAAGGTCTACACTGGAATTATCATGATTATCTTGAGTCTACACTACATGTTTCTTGTTCATGTTTGTTATGCTAATTGTTTCTCTATTGATCTTGCGGAAAATAAAACTTCTCCAGTGGTGAAAGTGGAAGTGAAGGTTCAAGTGAGGGAAGTGATGCCAATTCCCAGAATGTAAGTTACAAACTGTTAGCCTTATGCCAATATTAAGCTGGGCCTTAGCGGACCGTTGGAACTTTGACATTCATGATGATCCATGGATGAGCATGGTGTTTTCACTGTTCCTCAGCATTTCATTTTGATTTTATTTTTAAATTTCTATAATACATGCTTGTAAGCCTTTGTGATTGGTATTCTCAAATCAATCAAATCCGCGGGAGCAAGCAGGAATGGTCTGAGTTACTGGTGCAGCCTACTTGCCTGCTCATTTTAACTCATTGTTTTTCCATCCAGGATTCTAACTGGCATGACTGCGATCTCAAGGATTGCCTTGAATTGTCTTTAAGAACTCCTCTAGTAATCCTCCCACAAACACACATGAGTCCATATCCTAAAAATGAAAAATTGGTGCTGATAGTGTTCATATGGGTGCTTGCATCATAAAATATAATGATTTGAGTATGACCTAAAATTTGAGGCTCTATCAGTTTTACTATTCATAAAATATTCCATGTTTTAACTTGTCAATGCAAGGAAATGACAATCTATTGATTGATATGTGCCAACAAAATATATTTTATGTTCTTAAATTTCTTCTTCCTGCAGCGGTGTCCATTGATCCTGAGAATTTCTGCTGACAGTTTCTTCTGGTTGGCATGAACAAGCATATAATCCTTTGTTTGCTTGGTGGTGTCAGCACATCTGCTCGAAGTCACATGTGGTTATATCATATGTGCTTTAGAGAGAAGTGATAGTCTGTTGTTTCGGAGTTCTTGTCCTGCATGTTTTTCCTGCAGTTTTCTGTATTTCCTCTAAGCGCTGATGGTTTTGGTGAAGGATTTTAGGGCATGCATGCACAAATTATTGGCCCATTGTGAAGTGTATATATTCAAAGAAAAAGATACATCATGTTGATCCCAGATAGACGGTGTAGTGCCTTTTATTTCATTAAGTTTATCTCATATAGTAGGTGCATGGTTCAACTAAGGATATGTTTTTTTAATCTTTTACCATATATCTTGATTGACTACATGTTGCATTCTAAAGATAAGCACATACTGCAGTTTCTCAGGCACACAGTTCATCTTTCTGTATTCTGCGGTACTCACACTTTATTAGAAATATTTTCATCTTGAATCTGGGAATGAGAACTATTGGTAAATACATGAAATGTTATTCTCTAAATTGTTGGCTCTAGATGATGTATTCAGCACGTACTCAATTTGTTTGATCTTTTGCAGGATTCTCAACCAAAGACATCTACGGGGCATGATTCTTTTGATGGTAGGTTTTCTATAGTTCTCAGTTAAGGGAACTCTATGTAAATTTGCTGTACTAATGGGCAAAGCATGTTGATCTATGCATTACATCAGGAGTATCCCAGAATGGGACAGCTGCACGAGGTTCTCAGAATGGAGCTGCCCATCCTTCATCACAAGCAATGTTGAACCAACCCATGCCAATAATGCATATGCCAGCAGCTGGTGCTCCTGCAGGGGTTGGTGGTCCCACCACAGCCTTACATATTGGCATGGACTATTGGGGTGCTCCAACTACATCGCCCATCCCTCCTGTTGGTGGGAAGGTTCCTGCCACAACAGTTGCAGGAGCGGTACTTCCTGGTGGGCTTGCTGGAGCACGTGAGAACATGCCATCCGAGCTTTGGCTGCAGGTTCAATAATCAGAAGCTAACTGTTTAAAAAAATTATGCTTTAATATCATGTCAGTATGACTAATATTTGGGGGCTTAGTCTGTAACACATGCTAATTGTTATATGCGCTCAAAGTTAGGGTCATGCTAGATCCAGACGTTGCAGTAAATTGTTTTTGGCTTTTGTTGTCATTCAAACATTTTAACCTTTATCATTGCTCTATAATAAATGAAATACCAACGATCTTATTTGTACTTTATGAACCACTTTTTTTGCTTATGTTGAATGGCCGTCCACTCTCTTTGCCTTTTGCCGTGCTCAGTTCTGTCTTTGTTGACCACATGTCTCAACAAAATTAATTGGAGCTGGTTTTTAGTACTTTCAAATGCAATGTTAGAGAATGCAGGTGTGGCCTTGATATGCCGTACTAAGTGTCATGCCCCATTTATGTTGTATGTTGAACATATAGGCTTGCAATATAGATGGAAACTTGTTTAAAATTAAAATAAAATTCAGAGAACTGCAAAAAAAAAAAATCAGAAAATCCAAAAGAAATATAAATTTCAGAATGTCTATTAATGCATATTAAAGACAACATTTGTGCATATACCTTATAACTAACGAAAGATGAACCTCTACATCAACAACTAGCTAACTGTAAGAACAAACACATGCCTAAGTTACTTACAAATTACAAGTTGAAGAGCGACATACAAAACAAATGCAAATAAATGGTGAACTCGAGCATAATTTTTCAAAACATAATTTTGAGATTACTTGCAATCAAAGTGTGGTAATCACAATGAACGTTAATTGTCAAGTAATCAACTGAAATGACACCGTAACCTACTAACCATAAAATGTATGCGTAACATATGCTGAATTAGATTGTATCTTCTGTTTTCTTATCTATCTACTTCTTGAACTTTTCCATGAAACGGCAAAAAGGTTCCGAATGCGAAAACAACTGTAATAACATTCTTGTTTATTAATGCTTGGGACCTTATTATCTGTTGATTTGAAATTCAGGATGAAAGAGAACTAAAAAGGCAGCGTAGAAAGCAGTCAAACAGGGAATCTGCACGTAGATCAAGGTTGCGGAAGCAGGTAAAAAGCATATATTTTGAGGTATAAATATTTATTATGAAAATAAAGCATAATGTAATGATATTGGCGTCCAGGCTGAGTGTGAAGAGCTAGCTCAACGTGTCGAGGTCTTGAAAGAGGAAAATACTGCTCTTAGAGCTGAATTAGACCGGATAAGGAAGGAGCATGATCAATTACTTGCCCAGAACACGTCTCTGAAGGTAGCAGATTCTTTCTGGGTTTCACTGTCCTACTGACGTGGTCGCAATAAAACTACGTGAAAAATCATGAACATCTCATTTCTAAAACTTGCTGGTTTCTTGAGTTTTTGTAGCTGAATGGCTTTTACATTTCTTTTACATGTTAAGCTGCTTATCGACAATAAGAGAAATTTCGGATTTTGACTATTGTTCACACAATCACACTTCAATTTCTAATCACAAGCACATGTAGTATTGCCGAAAGAGATTATTCGGTGCATGTCCATGTAATATATTTATGGATACTGATTGTAGTATTACTTTGCCTTTTAACGGTAGAATCTTTCTTTAGATGCTCTTGAAGTCCTTAAGGGTTCATCTTCACTATAGCCATAGCTCTTCACATTTTCATGTTATTATTTTTATTACACTGACATCCATTGTTCTCATTAAGAATATCCAAGCCTCCAACTTTTCTAGGGTTTGCTGCAATCTTCCTCTAGTGTTCAGAATTCTTTCCTTTGGTTGTTTGTTCTTAAATGCCTTAATTAAGACTACGACTTAAACTCACGCTGATAAATTGCAGGAGAGGCTTGGGGGAGCGTCCAGAGGTACTGAGGACGCCATACCTGAGAGAAATGATCAGCATTCTGGTGATGGGCCCCAGCAGTCCATGGATTCTAATGCAAAAGCAGGGCAACATAGTGGTCTCTAAGACCTTGACTGCTTAAAATCATTTCATGGCTCGTAATTCTGACTGAACTACGACCATGCCCCTACCAACATAGCATCATTAAAACATAGAGCTGATTGCACTTGATTGTTACTAGGCATGTTTGTTACCATTGCTGACTTATCTAAACTTGGTTCCTGTTATAATTTGTCTTGACTGATCTTTTAACAAGTCAAGTCAAGCAGGAGATGTTGTGTTGGAACCACTATGGTTCTTGTTTGTTAAACTAAAGGCTAGAGACCATATTCTTATTCCTACGAACTCTGTATTTCTATGTTTTGGTGCAATGTATAATTTCTGAGCGTGATTCTTGGCCATACTATGTAATTGAAGTTTTATAAAATCTTTACGCAAAGTCTTTCTAGGTTGCAGTAGTTCAACCATTGACATGTAAAAACGTGAAAATATTTATAGGGAACCTTATAATTTCTTAATAGTCGATTCTGAATTGAATGCAATACATAATATTTGTAGTTTAGCCTTCTGAAGTGCTCAGTTTCTTAATTTTTCAGATTTCACGCCTAGAGCAATCAGCATGCAGTATGACTGTAATGTTTCGTAATCATTTCAAATTAACCCCCAACTTTATCTGAATTTTAGACTGGTTCACTTGTTTATCTGTTCATTTTTAAAGAAGCAGAATGCTATGTCAAGAGCTTGCATGGTTCTGGTGTTATTTTTCTATGTACTTCTGGTAAGTACATAACTAGTCATTTTATCTTTTATTTTCTTGCATGTTTTTGTCATTGTTTTGGGTTATATATTACCATATGTTCAGATAACCATGTAGAATTTGACAAAATATCATTTCATATACAATGAAGTTTTGTTACAGACGGGAACATGTCCAATGCTATGTGAATAAAAAGAAAAACATAAATCTATCTAGGAATGCATGTTGGTATGGACTCGGATTTCCTTTAGATTCCAGATGTGCTAGGCATCGATCTATTTGTTCTGGAGCACCTGATGGAGAATCCATGAAGATTTGGGCTTATGAGCCACACATTTCCAGGTAAATCTTTTCTGGAATATGACTTGTTTGAGGAACTAGGGTTACCAGTAACGTTCAGGTTCCCAAACTGCATGAATTGAGTGAGCGGAAATTTTTTCTTGCTGTGGTCTTTGAGCAGAATCCACCATCGGATATGTGAATGGTGGCAATGGCTGGTGATGTATCCTCGCGGTATCAAGTGGCATCACACAGTTCAATCAGTTGGTTCTACTAGATATATCAAAAGCATTCGGGTTCAAGCAGGAGGTGATCATTAGTTCTCTGTAAGTTGAGTACCTACAAGTGAATAATTATTGTTTGCAAAAGTTAATGAGGTTATGATCGTTCTGTTCATTGTTTGATGAAGTTTGGTTTGACATATATTTATTTTTGGTGCAATTGAAATTTTGTCTTTCTTAATATTTAAGGTTAGATTCAATTGGAATGTGGATTGTTGTGTGTTGGTGACTAGACAGAAACCTTATGTTTTCTAGTGTTTTTAAGAATCTTTAGCCGTTGTTTAGGTCATTGAAGATTGGTCCATTGAAGGCCGTACTCAAGAATTGGCTGATTATTGAGACTATTGAATATTGGATGAAGCTAAATATCAGGCTTGTTTTTCCCCCACAGTTTCGTCTCTTATGACGTGTGTGATTGAGGTTGCTGAATAAAGAAGTTTCAAACTAAGCACTGAAGAAATCTTTAACTTTAAGCAAAATTGTTGGAAATTAGTGGGTATTCTGATAACCAGCAGAGCCAATTACTCTTCTAAGTTAGTGATGAATTTACAATTATTTCGGAACTTTTAGGCAATCCGGAGAACTCGCCCTAATGTATGATAAACTTTGTGGCATCTACTTTAGATTGCAAATTTTGCAATAACTTTCTGTAAAGGTGAAAAGTATCGGCAAGAGATCTCTATGGCTCTGGTTGGCAATGGGTTAAATCAGTGGTTAGAAGCGTTTACCGGGATTATAGTTGTCGAACAATTTTTGTGTGATAAATGTGTATAAATAACATGGGTTAGAGATTAGGATATTTAAGCCGGGCTAAACGCGGGTTTACTAATCCTTGTATCGGGGTGCAGTAACTACTTACTAACCAGAACATTCTCGTTAAAATCTTGGATTGAAATAATCATAAAATAGACAAAAGATAAGTGAATTTTCTATTTTGAAAAGCACATGTCCTTTTCATATTACCAGACACAGAAGTGTGCTCTAGATTCCTTGCTTTCAGTCTTAAACCCATTGCTAAATGGTATCTATATGTTTTTTATGATATTGAGTTATGACATTTATTTTGAGGTGTAACAATCATGATAAGCAGTTCAGATGATCCATTTGGATGCTACTTTGCACGTGATAGATGCACAATTGGTTGTAATCTAGAAACACTGTTTAGTCCAATTCAGATGATTCCAATCTGCATTTTTAAGATAAGACTTGTGGACACTTTATGCTAATTTATTGAGCCCATAGTCTGAAATTTTATGTTTATGTTCAAAAAGTTACAGCACTGAAACTAAACTACGTAACTAGAACCAACTGGCGGGCACATAAACTTTGTCCTGAAATGCATCAATCATTAACTTCATTATAACTATTCAATTTTATCTTTTCTTTTGTAAGTGTTTCTTGTCCTTTAATGCATGCACCTAACCAACTAATCTACATCCTTAAGCTCAATATTCTGATAGCTTTAGAGAAAAGGAATCCTTTTTTTTTTGGAGTTTGGACGGTCAAGAGCCGCTGGCTTTCTTCCTATAACTGTAACAAACTTACTTTCTTCTTGAAAATGTTTCTAGCAAAAGAATCTCACAGCTATTAACATCCCCAATCTGGAGACTTTTCATGTGGATCCATACTCCGGTGCAAACATATTAGTCAGAGATCAATCATTTTGAGCCAGATCAGATATCTATGTTTAATATAATTCAATTAACTTGGATGATCCAGTGGGCCCATCATCAACTGGATCAGGTGAGTTTAGAGTACCGTGAGTAGCTTCATTCCCAATTACTCATGTTCTAGTGCTTTTAATCTGAGATAGGCTTGACACCGATGCTTAGTGCAGATTTCTCTTCTGAAGTAGGGTGGCTACACAAGGTTGCCACAGATAGTCAAAACCAGCGGGCATCCAAGGAGCAAATTGCAGTGGGACTTTGTGCTTGTAGTACTAAAAGAAACCTGGAATTCTTCATCCAAGGAAACATTGTGCTACCATTTCTTTATCTAATGAAATATTGTTTTGTTTCAGATCAGAGCCCACCAATTTTTTTTTTTTTGGTGACAAAGAATTTAGTCACTGCTGGATCATAGTGTATTCTAACATGATGATGTTGAATATGCTTTATAATGTCGACGACTCAAACAACCTGATCTTGAATCTTTGCAGTGGATTTAGATGGTGATTATCATATTATACCTACAGCTGAAGGTTCCCATCGGGCAATAGATGAACTAGGAAAATCAAAGCCTTGAATGCCAACTTGTAAGGCACATGGATGATTTTGATTGAATTCCTACATTGGAGTACGATCAGATCAAACTTGGAACTTCTACATCTGAACACTTTTAAGGTCCATTCAAATTACATTCGGTACTGTTACTGCTAATGTCAGCTCATCATTAAGACATCGTTTGAACATTGGACCAAATGCCCCATTGCCAACTAGCTAGCTTAGATGAAGTTGTTTGTCACAACCAACTCATGATAGGAATCAAACATATATCCATCCAAACGTACAAGCGTGATACAAAATCATCACTGAAGGATGCAAACAAAATGAATCGCAATAGAAGCAATAGCTGCTTCTATCTACAGCTACTAACGTCATATTTCTCATGTGAATTTGAACTAATAATATTTGCCAGTTAATGGGCATATCCCAGGTGACGTGCATGAAAACTGCTTTATTTGTTTTCAAATTTCCGATTGTGAGATTTCATAATTTACCCCCTTTTGGGAAACCCTCATTCCAATTTGTCGAACTAGATTGTTGAATATTGAGTCATCCCAATATATATTTTGATGATAAGCAAACATATTCGTTGTGTTAATAATCCATGAATGCAGAAATAAAAGAAGATCAAAGCTTAGTGAAGGTGTTCATGGTAAATGAATAAAGGAATTGAAGAATAAAAAACAAGAGCTTGAAGATCAAAGCATACATCAACAAAGAAGAAAGGTAAAGTTATATTTTTGATGGATTTATTTTTGTCTTAAATTCTCATGGTAAAGCCTTGATGAAGCACCTCACACACTTAAAAATACTTAGAAAAGTTTTGAAAAGTTTTGAAAACACCTATCTTTTTCCTAGGTTTTAGGCCAAAACATTGCATTTTGAGTTCATTAATCGGCCAATAAGTCTACACTAGTCGATTAATAGAACTTGGAAATAGTAGCGGATCGGTATATCAGATTAGTTGGCCAATGGTATGCAATTAGTCAACTAATAGTATTATTAGTTGACTAATAGATGAACACTAGTCGATTAATTTAAAACAGAGAGTTCTGTAGGCTTTTTGACATGACTGATTAGTCGACTAGTGTTTCATGATTAGTCGACTAACGGTCATTAGTCGATTAATCTATGTATTTTAATCGACTAATAATGCTACAGTGGCATAAAACAGAATTTACGCAGCTAGCTGTTTAGAATATTTTTGGGAATCTGTTTTAAAGGCTTTTGCATCTATAAATAGAGGATTATCCTAGGGATTTTATAACAAGAAAAATCAATATTTTTGTCAAGAAAAATTGAATTTGCAAAAAGCTTTCAAAAGAAAATCCCATCCTTGGCCTTTGTGTTCTTGAAGTTCTAATTTTCTTCTTGACCAATTCCCTTGATCTCCATTCCCTAATTTTCTCATCTTAAGATATAGATCCTATCCTTATAGTCTTCACTCTACGCTTGTGCTTCATTCAAGGCTATAGTCAATTGTACTTTGACAAAAAAGGTTTTAAGTATTTCTCTCTTGGGTTGTAAGAGGGAAATTGAAAGTTTTATTTTCGAGATTTCGAAAAGGTCACTCTCCGTTGTAAGAAGGTTGCACTTGAGGTTTGTTTGAGTGTGGTTTTCTTGCACCGGGTTCTGGTGATAAAGGGTGCACTAAGTACTTGCTTTATTTGTAAGAAGTTAGTGAAACTCTCAAGCGGGAATTGCTTGGGGACTGTACGTTGGTCGGAAAGACCGAACCGGTATAATTACTTAGTGTTTGCAATTGTTTTTTATGTGGTTGATTTTATTCTTCAGTTGTATTTATTATTGCATTACTTATATTTTAACTTTGCAAGAATTATTGTTGATTAAGAATCTAGTTTAGTAACCCAAATAGATCCCCTAAGTAGATTTTTTATAAGAATTTTTAGACACTATTTACCCCACCTTTAGTGTATACTACTTGCCATAAAGGATCTCGATACTTGACATTAGAGCTAAATTGAATGATGACTTCAACAACTGGATCACAATTCGTTGAAGAACATTCAACCACACGTCCACCTCTATTCATCGACAACAACTATGGGAATTGAAAGATCCAGATGATGATTTATTTTTGATCAATAGGCTTTGACATATTGACGATTGTGTAGTCTCCTTACACACAACCAACACCAACAACTTCATGGATCGAGACGGAAAAAGCCAAAGGCACCTTGAACGCCAAGGTGATGAACGTGTTGTTTTGCGCACTTGACATCAACGAATTTAATCACATTTCTACGGTGACCACGACACATCAAATTTGATATGTCCGAGAGGTAACACATGAAGGGACTAACAAAGTTAAAGATTCGAAAATTTTCCTATTTGCTCGCAAATTAGAATTATTCAAATTTTTTAAGGAGAATCCATTACGGAGATGTACACATGCTTGACAGACATCACAAACATACTAATTGGGGCTAAGAAAGACCTCCCAAGCTGAACTGGTATGAAAGATCCTGCGTTTTCACACACCCGAGTGGGAGAAAAGACGACCACAATTGAAGAGACGCACGATCTCCTAGCATACTATGAAGGATCAATCGTGAACCTCAGAGTATACGAGCTTCAACTTGAATAGGGGAGGAAGAACAACCGAAGAAGAAGGCGCTTGCTTTCTTAGCTACCTTGGATTCAGAAGACTCAGGGAGCAAAAAAGAAGATATAGTGCTCTTGACAAGAAATTTCAAGTAATTTCTAAAAGGTAAGTATAAATCAAATACGCAAAGATTAACTAATAAAATCATTTTGTGTTACAAATGTAATAAGATATGTCATTACGTGAAAGATTGTCCGCTAGTGAAAAACACAGTCCAAATTGTTGAAACACCGAAGAGACCAAAAAAGGAGGCTCACGCAGTGACATGGGATGACTCGGATTACTTATTCGATGAAGATAGAAATTAATGAGGAAAGAGCTAAACATGTGTTTCATGATAGAAACCGATCAAGATGCAAGTTCTGACTCCGATAGTGAAGATAAGAATGAATTATTTAATGTTTTAATGAATTGTATGATCAACATAGGAGATTGTTAAAAGAGCATAAGACATTAAAACGTAATTATGAAATCTTAAGTAAAAAGTGTTCTATGAATGATAATGTTTTTGATTAATAAGAATTTAAATGATGAGAATTTAAAATTAAAAGATGAGAACAACTTGCTTAGGAATGAATATAGAGACCGTAGAACAAGACTAATTGAATTAGATAAAAATACAACTACTTAAATATGATGAGTTATATAAGAATGTTGATAAATTTAATAGGGACAAAGAAAACCTAACCAATGTATTATCTTCACAAAAGATAACAAATAACAAATTGGTTTATGTTACAATAGTCCATAAGAAAAATGTGCATAACTCTAACATCAAAAGAGGTAGAAATGATATATCAATGGATAAATTCAATTAAAAGTAAATTGAATAAAAATCTAGGAATTCAAATTTGTATACATGAAAATGTAACTAATAAAGCTAAAAACATATATATAAATTACTTCATGGATCAAGTTTATTTATCTAAAAATTATGTGTTTGTTAATGCTATGAAATCCAAGCCAAAATGGATTTGGGTTCCTAGTAAATAGAACTGAAATGAAACCCTGAATAAGATACCCAAAATCTTAATGAAAACATTTAAGGTACCTTATATATAAGAGAACAAACTAAAATCATTTGTATGAAAACAAAAAAAATTGTTAATTTAATTAATTAACAACAAAAACAAGACATTAAAAATTGTTGAATATTGTTCCTTAGTTGACCAACACAGTAACTCCAGTCGACTAACTATAATGCATCAGCCAGACAATTCCCATTTTCACACATTTGTTTACCAACGTTCACTTCCTAGTCGACAAACAAGTGTTCACTAGTCGACTAATCAGCAGACAGCCCTCTTTGTTTGACAGCAATTAGTTGATCAATGTTCACTGGCTAATCGACCAATGAGCAGTTAGTCAACCACCAATGAGTGAACACTAGTCGACTAATCTGTAGAAATCCAGAGAATAAATTCTGTGTTTAGCTTTGTGGGTTTGATGATTATCATGTTAAAATCCATATCCTATTGATTAGACCCGAACTCATATTGGATCCTATGACTTAAACCCATTAAGGCGTTGAATCCTCACCATTCATATATGATGCAATGGCCTAAACCAATTCAAAACCTCATCAAAATCATTTCATTTGAGCTGAAAATCCTCTCTTGAGTTCATCATCTCTTCTCCAAGCTTACCGAGCCCTCATCCTCCAAGCCCCTAAGTTGAAGATCAACCCTTCACCTCCTCCAAGCTACAATATTTTGAGGTCTAATATCTGATTCACTTGATTTCCAGCCTCAGGTTTTCAAGCATTTCATCTCATAAACCCTAGGTTTCTAATTTCATTTCATATAAATCTAGAATTGCATCATGTCAAAAAGAGGTATAACATTTGCATCTAGGCCATCGTCTTCACCTAAAGCATCTCCATCGTGTCATCAATATTTGAAGAGCTAACATAGATGTAACCTATCGAATACTATCAACTTGATATCATGCGTGAGAGGTTTGTAAAATTTGAGAACATATCTAGATTCGATATCTTATACATCTTTCATAATTGTCATTTGCATGATCTATTTAGTTTTCAAAATTGGGAAATATGTTATCTTAGGCTTGTATATTTGTTTTACAAAAATTTAGAAGACCATACTTATATTAAATGACGAGCCTTGTAAAAAATATTTATTTTAAATTATCTTGTAGAAAAATATGAGAGATTTTGAGCATCCCTAGCCAAGGTTTAACCTTAATGAAACTGAGATGAATGATGAAGACATCATTTCAAATATGCTTTTTAGGGTTGAACCAGTTAGGATTGACATTGCATCTAATCTCCTTTACCCACAAGCTAGGATAGTTGTCAGAATTCTTTCATACAATTCAATTCAGAAAATTGATAGTTTTAACTATATTTTCGTTGATTTGGCCAAATGCGTTTATGCACCCTAAGTCAACTCAATGTGAATTGGGCTCAGATTTTTTGTGAAATTTTTACTAAGACTTTTTATTCTGCTATCCATCATGGTTGCATTCTTACTGGGATTTTCATGCACTTTAAAGTTACCTTAGAGACGGAGACTGAGGTTCTTTCAAATATGATACCATTTGATAGTCTGGCCTCTTTAGGATGCATATACCTAATCTTACCCAGCAACCTGAAGCCCAAGATGAACACCATCCTCAACCTCAACCTTAACCACATCCACAACCTCCACCTGTAGTTGGCCCTTCTAATGTTACTCTCACACGTTTCTTCCCAATTGATTGTTATCAATCCTTATTTGATGGAATGGATATGATGATGGTTGCACAATATGTCACGTTGCATCAGTTGGGACAAATTCATGAGGAATAATGAAATCTTAGAAGAGATTACAATTATCTTCGTGAGAGATTGGACCGCAACTCTCGTGAGTAGTAAAACTTAATGTTGGTTGTAATGTGGAATGTTGTATAAAGATAAATTTGACGTATTTTGTAAGGTTGAACAATGCTTGATGGTTTGTATTTTGTAATGTAATTTGCTTGAATGTTATGTAATGACTATCTTAAATTAGTGAAGTATGTTTACTATTTAAATTGGGTATCTCTATATTGTTATTGAGATTTGTTTCGTATAGATATATATTTGAGACTTGGATATCTTGACAATGTATTGTAATTCTTTTAAATCATAATTTTTAAGAATAAATTTGTGATAGAGGATAAATTTCTTTGTGATACATGCCAAAATATATCTCCAAGCTATTTAGAGACACTATTGCTTTGTTGCAAAAGTTCTTTTATGTATATAAAATTGTCATTAATATATTCATAATGCATATTGTGAGAAATTTCTTATTCACATGCACACACATTTTGTATATTTTACTTGTGCCACATTGGTTTATATAACTTAGTTATATTTGAGATGTTTACATAACACTTGTGGCATTTTGAGCATTCTTGCTTGACACATGGTTCTTGGATTCATCACTCTAATATAATTGAGAAGGTATTGCCACATATTTTTTGACTCTCCAAAGAGAGATATTGAGTCATTGCATACATATTGAGTCACCATACATTGATATTTTAATTCATTATTTAGCATATAACTTAATTTTTAAGTAATAAAATTTAAAACATATTCAATATTGAGACGTTCATCAAATTGCATGTTGAGCCACTCCTTTCTTTTTTGTTAATGACAATGGGTGAGAGATATGCCATAAAATATGTAAAAAATATGACAAAGGGGAAGACGTAAAAGGACATAAAATATGAAGATATTATATTTTGAGTAAATGATATAAACAATGTATACATAGCTTTGATATGCTGCCCAACATATAATTCAACATACTTTAGTCATTTATATAGCACATTGATTGATACATATGATACATAGAGAAATATGCTTGTTACTAGCAATGATGCATGAGGAGTCTCCTAACTTGATTATTAACTATATGCATCTTTACAAGGGGAGTACATATATTTTGATATTTTATGTATTATATGTTTTTCATCATTAAAACAGAGGAGAATGTTGAATTTTGAGTTAACCTAATATATGTTTTGATGATGAGCAAACATATTTGTTGTGCAAATAATCTATGAATACATAAATATAAGAAGATCAAAGCATATTGAAGGTGTTGAATGCAAAGGAATAAAGCAATTGAATTATCATAGATGAGCTTGAAGATCAAAGCATATATCAACGAAGACTCAAGGCAAAATTATATTTTTGTTGTATTTATTTTTTGTCTTAGATTCTTATGTTAAAGCCTTTGTGAAGCATCACACACACTTGGGAATACTTAAAAAGGTTTTGAAAAGTTTTGATAACAAACCATATCTTTTTCCAAAGATTTCAGGGCTAAAACAATGCATTTTTGAGTTCATTAGTCAAACCAATAAGTCTATAATAGTCGACTAATAAAACTTAGAAATAATGGTGTATCGGCATGTCAGATTAGTCGACTAGTAGTCTCCAAATAGTCGATCAATAGCACCATTAGTCGACTAATGGATGAACACTAGTCAACTAATTTGAAACAGAGAGCTCTGCAGCCTTTTGTCATGTCTGACTAGTCGACTAGTGCTTCATGATTAGTCGACTAACGGCCATTAGTCGACTAATTGATGTATTCTAGTTGACTAATAATGTTATGATACGATCACATACAAGCGACGGCAAAAGAGAATTCAAGAAGCGGTGGCGGCAAAACCCTAGAGGACAGTGGCGGTTTTGTAGTTACATGATAGTAACAGTTTTGTAATTACAGGGCGGCAGCTCAGTGGCAGTTTGTAATTTTTGGGCGATGGCGGAAAAACCAGGGACAATTTGGTAATTACGTGGCTGCGACTCATTAGAGAGTGATTTAATAAAATAGGGGGAGAGATCTTGATGACGATTATGAAGATTATGTATATTATTATGGAATTATAGTTGTGATCTAGATTATATTAGCACTAGGATATTAGGAGAGCAACATTCCTCTCGAATTGAGGCCAAAACCTTGTAATTCCTCGAGTTATCAAATAAAAATCATATTTTTACCTTAATTCCTTTTCCAAATCTATTCTCAGTCCCAACAATGTGGTATCCGAGTACTCAGATCCTGGTACAATAGTGATGAAAAATGTGGAGATCTCTAAGAACTTGATGTAGATCTACGAAAAAATGGATGAAAGATTATCGTTTATCTAGATGATGGAGGAACGGTTTTCATTCTAATAAGCTATATGAAGCTGTTGATCGAGATGAAAAGCCGTCCACCACCGGTGGTGGAGGCTTTCACGGTGGAATTCTAAAAAGAGATGCCCCACCATGCTTTCATTGAGACACGATATTAAATGATGGAGGAACGATATCGAACTATGAAGGGAAGATTTTCATCTATGGAGTACATGTTGAAACAACTTTTGGAGATGAATAGACGCCCTCTGCTTGAGATGGTGGCTATAAAGCCAGATCTGAACACAGTAGAAGGCAATGTTAAAGATCAAAAGTCTTTGGACAAGGGTAAGGGAAAGTTCATTTTTGAGGAGGAGATCCAATCGGACAGAGGCTTACGTGCTCCATGCATGTGGGGGGCATGCACAATCACCTAAATTTGTAGGGGTGAGTGGCGCAGAGGGAGAAGGATAGAGCGCCAAGGCCCGATGGCCACTCCCAGGGGTGGCAGCCCCTGGAACGACAGCCAGGGGCCTTGTGACCCTTGGGTTGACAACCAAGGGTCCAGCGGCTCCTGGGACAGAAGCTAGGGGTCCCGTGACCCCTCGGGATTAGAAGGCGGTCGCCTGGGGCTAGCGACAGACATTGGGGATGACGACCGCTTGAGGGGGCTTTGGCAACGACAGAGGGTTCTTTCGGGGCTTCGATGCTGGTGGTGAAGACCCAGATGAGTTTGACGACAGGTGGGTGGATGACGGCGCGACAGGAGTCCCACTGGGGAAATTTGGAGGTTCTACTGTTGTGTCCACACAACAGAACACTTATCAGCAGTTTCACTACAGATGGTCCAGATAGAGAGCTGGACATGAATTTTGGCGTTGATAGTAGGGTTTGAAAGCTGAATATGCTGATTTTTAAGGAAGATGGTCCTTATGGAAGGGTTTACTTCACATAGAGTTACTTCACGATGAATTGTTTAAGAAAGGATGAGAAGCTAATCACGTGGGTGTCTATGTTTGAAAGGTAAGGCGTTGGCTTGGTTGCAGTAGAGGGAGCAGATGCAAACTGTGTTCATGGGAGGAGTTCAATGACTGCTTGGACCATTTTTCGCGATACCCAGAGAGGAAATCTACACAAGAAGCTATTTGTACTCAAGCAAGATGATACCATCAGAGATTATAGGGAAATGTTCGAGTTGCTCTCAGACCGAGGGATGGGGATATTAGATGCGGTGTTAGGAGGAAATTTAATTAAAGGGCTCAGGGTAGACATTCGAGCAAAGTTATGCCTGCAGAGACCGAGGAGGCTGAGTGAGACAATGTAGATGGCTCCAATGATTGGGGATAGGAATATAGCAGAGCAGCGAGCCAAGGACACCTGTGGCAGCTCCATTTTTCATAGCCAGACAGACGGGATAGAAGACACCGGCATGAGGGACCCAGATGAGCAGAGACAAGAATAGTGAGGCCCGAAATTGGACAATTTAGATGCTTCATAAAAACCGAGATTCAGAACAAGGGGGCGAATGGTTTGTGTTTCTGTTGTAACAAGAAATTCTTCCCATGACATTGGTGCTGAGATCACACCCTCCAAGTGTTGACTGTCTGTGTCGAGGAGGATGATGGTGTAAAGGTCAAAGAGAAAGGCATGAGAGCAGGAGCACACTTACTTCGACATGGCAGAGGTCTCTCATTAAACTTCATGATGTGGTTCACCCTGAATTAATCCATGAAGTTAATTGGAAGGATTGCATATTAGAATGTTACCATGCTTATCGACAGTGGAGCCACCCATAATTTTATTTACAATAGGGTGGTGAATCAGTAGAGACTACAACTGGATGACACATGGAGCTTTGGCATGATAATGGGGACAAGCAAGGTAGAGCACAATATGCCGCTGGTTGATTTTGAAACCACACGACATTCATATTTTGGAGGATTTCCTACCACTTGATCTGGGCAGCACGGACGTGATTTTGGGGATGAGATGGCTGCAGTTTTTGGGAGAGATGAAAGCTAATTGAAAGCTGTTACACATGGAGTTTTAGATAGGGGCAGACCAGTCACACTGTAGGGGGAACCGTGCCTATGTCGAACTTTGGTTTCTTTGTGAAGGCATTAGAGACAGAGGTGGTGGATTTACATGGGTTGGCAGGGGAGGTCTTTGAGGAGTATGACATTCCCACACCAGTACATTAGCTGCTGGCTTGATTTGAGGGAGTGTTTCAGACATCTCGTGGTCTTCCTCCATTGCAGGATCACGAGCATACTATAGTCCTGAGAGACGGAGTCTTACCCATCAGCGCGAGACCATACCGATACCCATCGGTACAGCAGGATGCGATAGAGCAGATGATAGGTGATGGTAGGTGAGATGCTTCAAGCGAGAGTTATTTAGCCCAATGTGAGCTCATTTTCGAGTCTGATCCTGTTAGTCAAGAAGAAAGATGGCAATTGGAGATTTAGCATTGACTATCGGGCCTTGAACAAAGAAATGGTTCCAGATAAGTTCCACATTCTTATGATCGATGAGTTGCTTGATGACCTCCGTAGAGCAGCAATATTCTTGAAAATTGATTTGAAGTCAGGCTTCCATACGAGTGGAGGACATGACCAAGACTGCATTCAGGACCCATGAGAGGCATTATGAGTTCTTGGTCATTTCATTTGACTTGACCAATGTCCCGGTTACTTTTCAGGCACTCATGACTAAGGTGTTTCGGCCATACCTGTGGATGTTTGTACTAGTTTTCTTTGACGATATATTGGTGTACAGTCGGTCTATTGAGTCACATATGTAAAATTTGGAGGTAGTGTTGCAGGAGCTACAAAACCATCCGTTGTATGCCAATATGAAATGCCTTTTTTACTGACGAGGGTGTAGTATCTTGTACATATTGTTTCGACAGGAGGTTGCAGCTGATAGATCCAAGACAGCTGTGATGATAGATTGGACATGATCGACGATTCTACAGGTGTTACGAGGATCTCTGCGGCTTACATGATACTACAGTTCATCAAAGGATATAGTACCATTGCTTGATCACTGACAGATCAGCTAAAGGACAATCTCCAATCCTATTGCTGAGCCAGTTTTGGAGAGCTATTCATGATGCATGTGATTGTCTTGAAGCAGAGAACATCTTATCACCCTCAGACGGACGGCTAGACTGAGGTGGTCAACAGAAGTATAGAGACATCTGCATGTTTTGTGTCAAACTCATTGAAGGAGTGGGTAAAATGGTTGGCTTGGGCTGAGGACTGATACAACACTTCTTATCATACATCATCTTACACCCCTCCTTTCAAAATCTTATGTGGGCATGTTCCTACACATTTGTTACATTACGGCCACAGTTGTACACCGGTGTCTCAGGTTACTTGGACGAGAGGGATAGTGTGCTAGAGGAGTTGAAGCGGCATTTGGTGATAGCCCAGCAGGATCATGAAGAAATATGCAGATGTGCATCAGAAGGAGGTACAGTTTCCAGTTGGAGACCGAGTTTATTTGAAGCTTCGCTCATATCGTCAGAGATCTTTGGCTCATAGGAGACATAAGAAGCTGGCGCCTCAATACTTTGGACCTCATGAGATTGATGCAAGGGTTGAACATGTGGCCTATTGTTTGAAGTTACCGTCGTCGTTTACTATACATACAATCTTTCATAGCCACAGCTTCATCAGGCAATTGAGGACCACACGCCTTCATCAACTCTATCACTGACCTTGACTGAGGACATGAAGATGATTCTAAAACCATCAGAGTTAAAGGACGTTCGCCAAGGAAGTACATGTACTAAAGAAGTGCTAATTCAATAGAAAGGCCTTCTTGACGATGAAGCGACATGGGAACCATTAGGAGCTATCTAGCAACCGTTTTTCGACATCCGCCTCGAGGACAATGTGGCTCTTTGAGGGAGTAATGGGATCATAACCTATAAGAGGCGGCAGCAAACGCAAAGATAAGGGACATCAAAACCATAAACCCTAGGTTGTAGTAGCGTCAGATTTGTAATTTAGCAATGGTGGCAGATCTGTAATTTTGGGCAACATGGGACAGTTTCGTAATTCTGGTGAAATTTGTTTATTATATATATGGGGGGCTAAGATGATTAGTTTTTTATGTTGATTTTAGAGAGAATTAATAGAGATTAGTGTAGAACCCTAGTTTACTTAGGATGGTTGGCATTCCTTTCGAATTAGAGGCCGTATCTTTGATAGTTTTACTATTTATCAATAAAAACCATAACCTTTTGCCCCAAATCTATTGCAAATCCTATCAAATGATATCAAGGCATGAGAGGCCGTCCATCTGGGGGCCGTCGCACACCGACAAGGGAGGGCGGCCTCGAGGGAGGCACAAGAGGCACAAGAGGCATTGTGGAGCCGTGAAAGAATAGTGCAGGCCTCGCCGGGGCTTGAGGATGGTGCGGCAGCCCTGCAGCAGCCCTGCAGGGGTCGGCGAAGGCACCGCAGGGGCTTATGGCCCCTTGGCCAACACTGGAGTCCCCGTGGGGCCGTGGACATGGCACATAGGCCCTGCACGGGGTTGCAGAGGATAAGAAGGTGCATGTTGGGACCCAAGGGAGGTGGCGGGCCTTGCGGCAGCACAAGGGGGCTTGTTAGGACCCACAGGGGCCAGCATGCCCGGTGGCTTCACAGTATGGGCCCATTGGTCAACGACATCTTCGGGGGGCCTGCTGGGCCCTACATGTGGGTTCGCGGCCCTTGGGGGCAGCAAAGGCTTCGCGATAGGCATCAGGGGAGGCGACCCCTTTATGGGGTAGAGGCTTCGACGTTAGCGGGAAAGGCCCGCACGACTTCGGCAAGGTCGAGATTAATCTAGCACATCTTTTTCGAATTTTACCTTACGCACAAGTTATCATTTTAGGAGGGGAGTAATGATACGATCACAAACAAGCAGCGGTGGCTAAAGGAGAGTCGATGAGCGGTGGCGGCAAAATCATAGAGTGCAGTACAGTTCTGTAATTATAAGGCAGGGAAATGACAGTTCTGCAATTACATGACAACAGCTATATGACAGTTTTGTAATTTTTGGACGAAGACTGAAAACCGATGTTAGGGGTAGTTTGGTAATTACGGGACGACATCTAATTAGAGTGGGTTTTATTAAAATAGTAGGGGAGAGAAGATCATGAGGGGGATCAAGTAGATTATGGAGAATATTATAAAAGAATTATAGTTATTTAGATTAGATAGCCCTAGGATACTGGGAATTGCATTCCTTTCGAATTTATGCCAATACCTTGTAGTTCCAAGAGTTGCCAAATAAACATCCTATTTTTGCCCTAAATCCTTTCCCAAATCTATTCTCAACATTAACTTGTTACTGTTGCACAAATGCAACAGAATTTACGCAACTAGCCATTTTATGGCAAGGAACCTTTAGGAATCTATTTTTATAAGTTTTTGCATCTATAAATAGAGGATTATTCATGGGATTTTATAGCAAGAAAAGTTAATATTTTTGTTTAAAAAATGGTTTTTGCAAAAAGCTTTGAAAAGAAAATCCCATCCTTGACCTTTATGTTCTTGAAGTTCTAATATTCTTCTTGGCCAATTTTCTTGATATTTATTCCTTGATTTTCACATCTTAAGATAGAGATCACATCCTCATAGCCTTCACTCCACACTTGTGCTTCATTCAAGGCTGTAGTCAGTTGTACTCCGACAGAAAATATTGTAAGCATTTCTCTCTTGGGTTGTAAGAGGGAAATGATAAGTTTTACTTATGAGGTTTCGAAAGGGTCACTCTCAGTTGTGAGAGGGTTACACTCAAGGTTTGTTCGAGTGGGTTTTCTTACATTGGGTTGTGGTGTTAAGGGGTAACCAACTACTTGTGGTATTTGTAATAAGTTAGTGGAACTCGCAATACTTGGGGACTGGACGTATGTTGGGAAGGCCAAAGCAGTATAATTCTTTGGTGTTCGCGATTGTCTCTTATGTGGTTGATTTTATTCTTGCAATTGTATTTATTATTCCACTGCTTATATTTTAACTTTTCGAATTATTGTTGATTAAGAATCTAGTTTGGTAACTCAAATAGATCTCTTAAGTAGAATTTCTATAAGAATTTTTAAACACTATTCACACCTCTCCAGTGGTTTCTACTTGTCATCTAGGATCCCAACAAAGATTTCCATACCATTAAGGTATTAAGAAATACACGGGAAAAACTACTAAGAGACGGCCCAATAGCACCAGAAAATTGCTGATGTCTCCAGATACTTTGACACTGATTAGTCGACAAAAGTGGTAGCGGCATTTGAATTGATCTTATTTGGAAGATGATGATATTTGAGCATCTAGACTTCTTCTATAGCATTTTGGAAATCATTCAGAATCCCATCAAGTGAACCAAATGTGTATTAAGGCTTTCGAGTTGGACTCTAGGGGAAGGAATCCATCTGACGTATTATTGGAGAGGTCTTATATAACGAGATTGCTTGATTTCTAGTAGCTTTTGGAAATATTTCATGATGTGTGTTGACAGCTAGTAACTATAGTGACAAGTATTATTAACTTGCTAATAATTACCCACTGCATATGTTGTAGGTAGGAGATTACCTTCTGTTGAATATCTGATAAGTTAAGCTTGTTACTAGGTCAGCTTGGAAGGGGTGGTACCATTTAATCTGTTGTTAACAACATAGATTTCTTGAAGCTTCTTTATCCAGTACAGAAAAAATAGGGTACTTATCTTACATAATCCTGCTGGCATATGTCCCATAACATGGTGGCTTGAAATGTATATACATTGAAGAGTGAAGACACAACTAATGATTTCATGCGGAATCTGGAAGATCACCGTCTATCTGTTTGTGGGACATTGTCATACATCAAGGAATTCTCAGTCTCTAATTACAAAAAGATGTCATGCAGTCAAGATTTCCAGATAGTTGGGTTCTAAAAGCTTTTTTTTTAAACAGGAGATCTCAATAGATTTCATGGGTAGGTTACACTGCCCTGGATGTTAAAGCCCAGGGAATAGGTTGCAATTTGTGAGGATGCCTTTGAAGTCTGAATTATTCCGTCAACTCTGTTCCTTTTGAGATACCAGTCTATGGCCTCTGGCAAGTTGCTGAATGATTTTACGGAAATAATTGTTAGACAAGAGTTTGAATACTCAAACAAAGTATAAAGCTCAACAGGATATCGCCAGCCAATTGATCACCTAAGGGGAATCAAATTGGAGATGTCCAAGCATTATAAAGCGGTGGTTGGATGAAAGAACACCTGAGAGATTGTTTGATGGAAGCTACTGGTTTATATAGGACATGATAAGATAATTCCTGAATTCTTCTAGCAAAGTCAACCAACCCACAGTTAATGCATCAATATCGTGGAACACATTTTCTGTGTTCGGTCTTGGAGCGCCTCATAAATGGCTTACGCCCAGTCTTAGCGGAGCAAGTGAAACTGATTTTTATATATATACATGATATTTTATGGTATACATATACCCAAATATATATATAGAAAAAAATATGAAAGTGGCTTTTTTGACGGCATGTGGAAAAAATTTCCTCCACATGCAGCTGATACCCATCATATTCTCTCACATGTCGAAAAATTTTAAAAAGAAATTTTTATAAATTGATAAAAATTGTTGGTTCTGCTTGTAGATGCTTAGGACCTGTTCCATTTCTTTTTGTTTGCAAGAAAGTGGAAAAAAACACTGTATGCGCACTATTCATGCACTATCCACCACTTTCTTGGGAACTTTCAACCGAGTTTGTTCCATTCTCTAAAAAAATTTCAGAGAAAAATCACCTACGTGGATTCTCAGTGGCGCCTCGCTGATGAGAGTTTTCTCAAACTCGTAATCCGCGGAAAATCCATGGATTACAGCCAATCTGAGAAAGGCAACAAAATGGGGTGGGCACGTCGCCATCAGCCTATCGCAGCCTTTGTTTTTGTTTTTGTTTTTACTTTTTTATACGATCAGGGCACTCTGCATTGGGGAATGCACAGTGCTCCTATATAACTTTGTCACATTACCCTGCGATTTTTTGTTTTTATTAAATTCGTTTGGAGCACTGTGCTTTGAGGAGTGCACATTGTTCCGATCTTTTTTTTTCGCATTACCGGAGGCACTGTGTACTCCTCAGCACAGTGCCTCTGAGCGGTATTTTTTTGGGTTTAAGTTTAATTAAGTTTTAATTAAATTGTTAGTTATTTAGGTTAGTTTAATGATTAGTTAGTTTAATAATTAAAATATTAAGTAGGGTAGTTTGTAACTAAATTAGATTTAATTATTTCTACTAATTTATTAATTTCTATTAAATAAAATAATAATTAAAATCAACATTCATTAATTTCATAAAACTAATTCAAATTAATTAGTGGGCCCCACATAACATTCTCCAAACAACTTTCCAAACACCTTTCCAAACAATTAGAACACAGGGAAGTTGTGTGGGTCACACAAAACTTTCTCAAATCAACTTTCCAACCAACTTTTCAACATTTGGAATATAAAACCAAAATTTACTCACATCAAGATTCTACAACCCTTCAAATTTCCACAACCATTCTCAACATTTGGAACAGGCCCTTACTAATCGCTGGCTGCTTTTGCTGCCGCCTGCAGCTAATATGAGAGAGAGAGAGAGAGAGAGAGGGAGAGAGGGAGGAGGTCTGTGTGCCTGCATGCTGCTGTGATTCTACTGCATGTTGCCACTGTTGTCGCTAGCTTGTTGCTGTCGCTGACGGCTGCCTTTTGTTGTGACAATAAAAGCATCACGTGCTGTTTTTGTTTTTCCCGCGGGGGTCCGGAGGGGGGGGGGGGGTGGGTGTGTGTGTGTGTTTTTTTTCCTTTTCAAAATAGAGTTTGGTAACCTACATGTTTCAAAATAGAGTTTGGTAACTGTTGCATTGTTCCATTTTAAAAATGTTCTTTTGACAACGCGGTACAATAAAGATATTCTACATATCACCTTTTACCCCATATTTACATATTCAAAGAAAAAAACCATTACCATAATTTTTTTGAACTTGTTCTAAATTTTGTATTTATTACCATTGCCAAATTATTCCCCATGTGTTGCTTGTGACTTGTGGTGTTGGCATGCTGAAGATGTTTGGAGGAGGGAGGGCCTTCACCCTTTTTAAAGTTTTTTTGAATGCTGAACTTGACTAATGGTTGTTGAAGATTCTTACAGGAACGGACAAGAATTTGTGATGGTTAGTATCGAGTGGATGCAGTCTTCTGAGTAACTCGAAAAAAGGGTCCAGGATTGTTGCTGCCGATGTTGAAATGAGTGAAACGACAGGTTAATGAAGGGCTAGCTGATGGTCTATTGGAGGGAGAAGCTGCATAGCTTGATGCCGCTGATCCGCTGCCTATGCTGGCTGCAGGAGATACCCACGCTGATGTAGTGTCCACAATGCCGTGTGGAATGGCAACGTGAGCTTTGGAGGTTGGTAGAGTTATGGGTCTTATGTGACTTTGATGGAGAAGAGAGATTCATAGCCTGCTGGGAAGAGTGGAGGCTTACTGTATATCCGATAGAAGTAATCCTAACAGACATTCACCGGTCTGAACAGGGGGAAGCAAAGGAGAAACAATGTTGAAAGTGTTCTATTTTAAGAATAGTGTCTTGATCACCTCAGTTGTTTGAGTCTGGTGGGTGTTATTTGTTGCATGTCGTGGTATGTATAGAGGCTACAAGTTGCATGATTCTAAAAGAGTGTGTTGGGTTTTGGGACAAGTGATCAACTAGGAAGTTGGTTAATGCTATTCTCATTTTGTTTGTGGCAGTCGAGTCTTGACTGATTAGTCTTCTGTTGGTATGGTACCCTGCAAATGATGGTTTGCATATGCTATGCTTTCATCGGTTGGACGCAGTGAAACAAAACACTGAGGGACACTTTACCACACGATTCAACATTGAATCCCGAAGGGGGTGGAAATGTAAGCAACTTTGAGGTCCTAGTAGACTGAAAATTTATCCAAGATGAGTGAATCCAATCGAAGGGAAATGTGAAACGGGAGAGAAACAAGTCATTGACCACATGGAGAACCACTAGGGCAGGAGTGGTTTATGTTCAAGTTAAACCTCTTCATCCTGAGAGGATATGGACAACATGAGATCTCAAGATTGTTGGCCGCAAGTAAAATTAGCTCCGGTCCTTTTAGCCCTGGATGGATCTTGAACATTCTCAGGTTAAATTGTGGTCCTTGAACATATATTATATATTTTACATGAGAACTTTAAACCGGGTTACCAGTTTAGCCTATTGGCATACAATTTGGTCCATTTAGTTAGAAGGCTGGTGGTTCAATTATTAACCAAAGAATTTTTAAGATGTATTTCTTTGCTAAATTACTCTAAGCTTTAATTTTGTTGCTAATTAGTTATAAGGATGGACTATTCGGTGCATATTACAAATAATCAATGAATAATTTGAGGATTATCCAAACCATTAGCGAATAATTTAGGGAGTAAAATAATTTATAGGAACATGTGTTGTGAATGTGTTGTGAAGGTGGCGGCTATGGAACCTGTAGCCATATATTTATAGGAAAAGATTACATAATGGGTGGATACCCTAGCCCTAAGTGGGCTTCATGGGCCTAGAAAAGCCCATTCATAACACTTCCACTTATCCATCCATCATTGTAAGCTTGATATATGAATGCTTCAGGATTCATAGAGCTTATCTGATCATAAGGATTTCGGTACTTCTGGATCCTAAGTTAGGAGGTCTTGCCTCGTTAAAACATTTGGCTATGAAAAACTCAGTGGAAAAAACCAATAGCTAAGGAAAAAGAGTACAAGTATCCTTAACTTCCCCTGATCGGTGGATATCACTAGGGGAGGATACTCATGGATCCAGAGTTAATGTGGTTGCCTCGTTAAAACCTTTGGATATGGAAAACCCAGTGGGAAAAACCAATAGCTTAGGGAAAAGAGTGCAACTCAACATTTAACTCCCCATGTTGTGTACAAGCTTCAGGCTTGTTAGTCTCTCAACTGTCTCATCCCAATCCCTTTTACAAGATTCCTAAAAGTACATCGAGGCAGTTCTTTAGTAAACAGATCTGCCAAGTTGTTGCAAGACTGGATTTGCTGAATGTCGATCTGTTTGTCTTCTTGTAGTTCGTGCGTCCAGAAGAGCTTAGGGGAGATGTGCTTCGTCCTGTCACCTTTGATGTAGCCACCTCGTAGTTGAGCTATGCAGGCTGCATTGACCACATGGAGAAGCATTAGGGCAGTAGTGTTTTATGATCAAGTTAAACCACTTCATCCTGAGAGGAAATGGACAACAAGAGATCTCAAGATTGTTGGCCGCAAGGAAAATTAGCTCCCTGGTTATATAACTGGTCCTTTTAGCCCAGGATGGATCTTGAACATTCTCAGGTTAAATTTCGGTCCTTGAACATATATTATATATTTTACTTGAGAACTTTAAACCGGGTTACCAGTTTAGCCTATTGGCATACAATTTGGTCCATTTAGTTAGAAGGTTGGTGGTTCAATTATTAACCAAAGAATTTTAAGATGTATTTATTTGCTAAATTACTCTAAGCTTTAATTTTGTTGCTAATTAGTTATAAGGATGGACTATTCGTGCATATTACAAATAATCAATGAATAATTTGAGGATTATCCAACCCATTAGCGAATAATTTAGGGAGTAATATAATTTATAGGAACCTGTGTTGTGAATGTGTTGTGAAGGTGGCGGCTATGGAACCTGTAGCCATATATTTATATGAAAGATTACATAATGAGTGGAAACCCTAGCCCTAAGTGGGCTTCATGGGCCTAGAAAAGCCCATTCATAACACTTCCACTTATCCATCCATCATTGTAAGCTTGATATATGAATGCTTCAGGATTCATAGAGCTTATCTGATCATAAGGATTTGGATACTTCTGGATCCTAAGTTAGGAGGTCTTGCCTCGTTAAAACCTTTGGCTATGAAAAACTCAGTGGGAAAAACCAATAACTAAGGAAAAAGAGTACAATTATCATTAACTTCCCCTGATCGGTGGATATCACTAGGGGTGGATACTCCTGGATCCAGAGTTAATGTGGTTGCCTCGTTAAAACCTTTGGATATGGAAAACCCTGTGGGAAAAACTAATAGCTAAGGGAAAAGAGTACAACTCAACATTTAACTCCCCATGTTGTGTACAAGCTTCAGGCTTGTTAGTCTCTCAACTGTCTCATCCCAATCCCTTTTACAAGATTCCTAAAAGTACATCGAGGTAGTTCTTTAGTAAACAGATCTGCCAAGTTGTTGCAAGACTGGATTTGCTGAATGTCGATCTGTTTGTCTTCTTGTAGTTCGTGCGTCCAAAAGAGCTTAGGGGAGATGTGCTTCGTCTTGTCACCTTTGATGTAGCCACCTCGTAGTTGAGCTATGCAAGCTGCATTGACCACATGGAGAAGCACTAGGGCAGGAGTGGTTTATGATCAAGTTAAACCTCTTCATCCTGAGAGGATATGGACAACATGAGATCTCAAGATTGTTGGCCGCAAGGAAAATTAGTTCCCTGGTTATAACTGGTCCTTTTAGCCCTGGATGGATCTTGAACATCCTCAGGTTAAATTGTGGTCCTTGAACATATATTATATATTTTACATGAGAACTTTAAACCGGGTTACCATTTAGCCTATTGGCATACAATTTGGTCCATTTAGTTAGAAGGTTGGTGGTTCAATTATTAACCAAAGAATTTTAAGATGTATTTCTTTGCTAAATTACTCTAAGCTTTAATTTTGTTGCTAATTAGTTATAAGGATGGACTATTCGTGCATATTACAAATAATCAATGAATAATTTGAGGATTATTCAAACCGTTAGCGAATAATTCAGGGAGTAATATAATTTATACGAACATGTGTTGTGAATGTGTTGTGAAGGTGGCGGCTATGGAACCTGTAGCCATATATTTATAGGAAAAGATTACATAATGGGTGGATATCCTATCCCTAAGTGGGCTTCATGGGCCTAGAAAAGCCCATTCATAACACTTCCACTTATCCAGCCATCATTGTAAGCTTGAAATACGAATACTTCAGGATTCATAGAGCTTATCTAATCATAAGGATTTGGATACTTCTGGGTCCTAAGTTAGGTGGTCTTGCCTCGTTAAAACATTTGGCTATGAAAAACTCAGTGGGAAAAACCAATCGCTAAGGAAAAAGAGTACAAGTATCCTTAACTTCCCTTGATCGGTGGATATCACTAAGGGTGGATACTTCTGGATCCAGAGCTAATGTGGTTGCCTCGTTAAAACCTTTGGATATGGAAAACCAAGTGGGAAAAACCAATAGCTTAGAAAAAGAGTACAACTCAACATTTAACTCCCCATGTTGTGTACAAGCTTCAAGCTTGTTAGTCTCTCAACTGTCTCATCCCAATCCCTTTTACAAGATTCCTAAAAGTACATCGAGGTAGTTCTTTAGTAAACAGATCTGCCAAGATGTTGCAAGACTGGATTTGCTGAATGTCGATCTGTTTGTCTTCTTGTAGTTCGTGCGTCCAGAAGAGCTTAGGGGAGATGTGCTTCGTCCTGTCACCTTTGATGTAGCCACCTCGTAGTTGAGCTATGCAGGCTGCATTGTCTTCGAACATGGTGGTTGGTTCAAGATCGACCGTCTTCAGGCCAGACGCTACGAGGATCTGGTGAAGGGCTGAACGTAGCCAAAAAACATTCTCGGCTAGCTTCATGGATCACAATGAGTTCAAAATGATTGGATGAGGTTGCTGTCGTGGTCTGCTTCATAGATCTCCATGAAATGGACGTCCCATCGTAGGTGAACACGAACCCAGCCTGTGACTTTTCGGTGCAGGGATCTGACCTGTAACCTGCATCTGCATAACCAATTAAGTTGGATGATACACTTTTCTGGTAATATAATCCCAGATCGAGTGACCCTTGGAGGTAGTGCATAAGGTGCTTCACTCCGTTCCAGTGACGCTTTGTGTGAGCTGCACTGTATCTGGCTAGTAGGTTTACTGCGAATGCTGTATCGTGACGCGTGCAGTTTGCCAGATAGAGGAGTGCTCCAATGACACTTAGGTAAGGTACTTCAGGACCAAGTGTTTCCTTTCCCTCTTCCAGCGGACGGAAGGGGTCTTTATTAATATCCAATTACCTGACGACCATTGGTGTACTCAGCGGGTGACATGTGTCCATTTGGAAAAATTTTAGCAATTTTCGTGTATAAGTGGATTGATGTAACAGAATTCCTACGCTGAGGTGTTCTATTTGTAAGCCAATGCCGTATTTGGTTTTGCCTAGGTCTTTCATTTCAAAAGTCTTTTTAAGGCTTTTGGATATCTCATATATCTCTTCAGGAGATCCAATGAGATTTAAATCGTTTACATAGACGGCAATTATTACAAATCCTGTTCCCTTTGCTCTTATGAAGATGCAAGGGCAGACTTCATTATTGGTGAATCCTTGTTGTACAAGGATTCACTGAGTCTGTTATACCACATTCTTCCCGATTATTTTAGATCATACAATGACCTTTGTAGCTTAATAGAATAGACGTCCCGAGGTCTATCTGTCATTTCTTTTGGTAATTTATAACAATCAGGAAGTTTCATATAGATATCTTTATCTATATTGATTTATATATATGTAATCACAACGTCCATGAGCTGCATATCTAGGCCTTCCGTAGCTGTTAAGCTTATTATGAATTGGAAAGTGATCGCATCCATAACCGGAGAATATGTCTCTTCATAATCAATTCCCGGTCATTGGGAAAAACCATGTGCTTCAATGCGTGCTTTGTAGCGCACGATCTTATTATTCTCGTTTTTCTTTCTTACACTCATTTATAACCAATAGGTTTTACACCTTTTGGTGTTGGAACTACTGGTCCAAATATTTTGCGTTTCAAGAGTGAGTCCAGCTTTGCTCCTATTGCCTCGTTCTATTTTGGCCAATCCTCTCTGCGTTTACATTCTGCTAGAGAGTGTGGATCGATATCATCATCGTATTCAGAGACATGAATATCAATATCGAATGCAAAGTCGTCATCGATGACAGTGCTTTTTCTGTCCAATACCTCCTTAGAACATACATATTTTAATGATATTTCTCCTATGTTTTCCTCTTCTGGGTAATTGAGGAGGGGAGAGGTATTTGGGCTGAGCTCAGCATCCTGTGGTGGTATCGTTATATTTTCTCCAGGATTTTTTCTCTTTCGAGGAAACTTATCCTTGGAGCCTGGGGGTTAGGGGTGTCAAAATGAGCCCGACCCAACCCGACCCAACCCGACCCGAACCGAACCCGACATCCTTAACCGAGTATCGGTAAGGGCCAATCCGGGTCAAGTAGGATCCGGGTTGACCCGACCCGACCCGGATAAAACGGATTTGACTTGTCAACCCGGATGACCCGAATTCGACCCGGTTTGCTTTCTCTCGATATATAAAAATTTATATGATAACTTCAACACACAGTCGCAAGGGGAGTTGTGCATATACAGTTTAAATTGTTGTCCTCTTCTTTAAGAGGTCTTGGATTCAATTCCCTTTACATACAACTTTTTAGTTAATTTTAATACTTTCGTTAATAAAATGGTAAAGTTAATTATACTCCATTGCTGTCATCAGTGCGGTTTAAGCGACAAACTGCTGGAAATTATGCATCACTTAATAAATTACCGGTGGTTCCTAATAAAAAGCTGGACATCGAAAAAAGAGCAGTTGTGTATAAGTCAAATCTTAACCCGACGGGTTAACCCGAACCCAACCCGGAAATTTCCCGGGTCACCCGAACCCGACCCGGATTTAATCTGGGTCAGGTTAGGGTTTACCCCTATCCGGGTCGGGTCAAATCTGACCCGACCCGATCCCACCCGACCCGTTTGCCACCCCTACTGGGGGTCGTCCTCTCTTTTGTTGAGGTACGACCGCTTTTGCTGCAGATGGATTGTATCCATCTTTGGGTATGTCAATCCTAGCTGGCGTGTTTATAGCAATAACATGTGATCTGACAATCTTCTGGTTGTCAGTGAATTTGTCGGGTAGTATGTGAACTGTGTTTTGTATTTGGAGGATCTTTAGGATCTCATCCTCACATTGGTTTGTACACAGATCAAAGTGGGACAGAGTCTTGGGGTTTGTATGCAGATCAAAGTGGGACAAAGTCTCGATGTCCCCATAAAATGGTCTCTGAAGCTTTAGGCTTCTTAGTATTTAAGCCTAGTTTGGGAAAAGTATTTTTGTCAAACTCACAGTCTTCAAGACGTGCCTTAAAAGCGTCCCCCATTAGGGGTTCTAGGTATCTAATGATCGAGGGTGAGTCAAACCCTACGTAGATACCTAAACGACATTGATGACCCATCTTTGTCCTCTGTGGTGGTGCAATGGGGATATAGACTGTGCATCCAAATATCCTCAAGTGAGAGATATTTGGTGGAGTTCTATATGCGAGTTGCATTGGAGAATAGATTTGACTTCCAGATGGTCTTATCCTTATTAGTGGTGCAACATGCAAAATTGCATGTTCCTATGCAGTCACAGGCAACTGAGATGCATTAGCAATGGACGAGCGATCCATTGTAATCTCTTTATAAGAGATTCAGCTAACCCGTTCTGTGTGTGAACATGAGCTACTGGATGTTCAACTTCAATGCCAGTTGCTTGGCAGTAGTCTTGAAAAACTTGTGATGTAAATTCCCCAGCATTATCCAGACGTATTCTCTTAATCTGGTTGTCTGTGAAATGTGCCCGCAACTTGATGATTTGTGCCAGTGGCTTTGCAAAGGCTACGTTGCAGGTGGACAGTAGGCACACATATGACCATTTAGAAGATGCATCTATTAATACCATAAAATACCGAAATGGGCAACTTGAGGGGTGAATAGGCCCACAAATATCTCCATGTATTCTTTCCAGGAAGCTAGGAGACTCTAAGTCCACTTTAAGTGGGGATGGTCTTGTAATCAGTTTTCCTTTGTAACAAGAAAGACAAGGAAAATTACCCTTTTGAAGGATCTTCATGTTCTTCAAATTATGTCCACGGAACTGGGATATGATGCAGTGCATCATTGCCGATCTGGGGTGTCCGAGTCTGTTGTGCCAGAGTAAGAACTTTGGTTGATTTTTGCACTTCTGGTGCTCAGTTATATTAGCTTTTATTGCTTGAATTTTTGTATGATAGAGACCCGACGGGAGTCCCTTGAAACGCTCAACGATGGTTTTAGCACCGTTTTAGAGTCATTACATACAAGTACTCATTATTATATTTGTCTACTGTTTCTAGGTGGTATCCGTTGAGGCGGATCTCCTTGAAACTTATTAAGTTTCTATTCGAGCTTGGGGAGAATAGAGCATCTTTTATTGAGATTTGTGTATTATTAGGGAGCAAAATATTTGCTTTTTCTGATCCTTCTATTATACTTGATGGTCCGAAAATAGTATTTACGGTGCCAACGTAGTTATTGATGCTTTGGAAAAAGCTAATTTCGCGAAGTATCGTGTGTGTAGAAGCACTGTCCACTAGGAATTTATTATCCATCTATAGCAAGAATTTGTAGCAATATAATGCACAATAAACTAATTTATTCATGAAATAGTCTGAAAATAAAATAGCATGCTAGCAAAAAGCAAACGTATATGAAAAGAAATTGTTTTCAACTACATTCAATTTGCAGAAAGAGATAAAATGAAGCATCAGTCTAGGAGGTCATCGTTCGAGAAATCCTCGGTAGTGAACCGAGGTGGAGCCAGATCATTATTTTCCACTAGGTTTGATTCAGCATTAGGCTTTTGGCTAGCTTGGTACAAATCCTGGAGGTGGCGTGAAGTATGACAATTTCTGAACTAGTGTCCAGGCATGCCACATCTGTGACATTTGTCTTTCTAGTCTTTCCTGGGGCAGATGTCTGGCCGGTGTTCTTCTTCCACGCAGCTTTCTTTTTCCCCGCATTGTTGTTCTGTTGTGGGGGACCTCTGGCCTGCTTCTTCATTGGTTTTCCCTTCAGGTGTTTGCTTTTGAATTTGTTTTTCTTCTTCTGGGAAGAAACATTATGTGCATCAGGTGCAGGAGTAGTGTCAGCAGCAAAAGATCTCTGTTCTGTTCTGCCATCAGAAGACATGAGAGAAGCTCTGAGTATTTCGTGAATTTTCGTTCACGATATTGTTGCATGAGGATAACATCCTTCTCATGGGAGGATGTGTAAATTTTCTCCAATATGCGTTCCGCTGTGACTTTTTCACCACACAACTTCAGGCGTGAGGTGATACTGAATAATGCCGAGTTGTACACGGCTATGGACTTGAAGTACTATAGTTGGAGGTTCTCCCATTCATAGTGCGCTCGAGGGAGGATAACATCCTTTTGATGTTTGTATCGCTCCTCCAGTGCAGACCTTAACTCGTATAAGTCTTCCACTGTGAGATATTTGGCCTTCAGGGTCCGATCAATGTGGCGTCTGATGTAGATACTGGCTTTCGCCTTATCTATATCAGCCACCTTATCTCTAGCAGCGATGACTTGACTCAAGCCCTCTGAGCGTAGATGGAATTTAATATCCAGTTGCCAACTCAGGTAATTCTTGCTAGTGGCTTCCAAAACATCGAAGTCGACGCATGCTATCTTTGCCATTTTATCTAAGCATGTAAATAAGCAACAATTAAATATTTGAAAAATAAATAGCCATGCAGTCCAGACATGGATACTTGTTGTGTGGATCGGCTAGTCACCATTTACAAATTACAAACCAAAGTCCATATACAGTCCCATTAAAAGAAAAAGAAAAGTACAACCTGGGAACCCTTATAGGGCCCCATCTTCTGGAAGTTCGTCTTCTTCTCCATGAGACGTGCGCCAGTCTTGGAAATTTACAAATTAATTACTTAATATTCACAGGAGGATAAACAATTTAATTACTTAATAATTATTGAACCACTGGGCAACGTCATGCACCGTTAGGTTAGGTGACTAATGGCAGAGCGGTCGCATGATCTTCCTAATTATTAAGTTTAATATTGCACAACCAAATATCAGTTTATCCACAGAATAAGCCATTAAAAATGATGCATATCATATAATTATGATCCTACAAAGGGATCATGTCACGCCCCGCTTCCCTAAAATGGATGCGAGACGTGAAAAGGTCCGCACGAGAGTGGAGCTGTGAAGCCCCAAACCCGATAAGCGTCAATAAAACATAAGCAGGTCCCTGTAACCACAAACGGAACAACAATAATAACACAAGGAGAGACAGAAATAAAATCTCAAATCTCAGAATTTGTCCAACATGAAAATTAAGTTCAACATCCAGAAAAGCCACCAGGCTAAAAGAAAGAGTCTAAAGGCCCAGAACAAGGCCAACAAAAGGGACAACATAACAAAGTATTGGTGCCACGCACCGACAACAAAACAGTCTAAACAACAACACAAACAGTCTCTACGACTGATCTCCAGTGTCCACGAATTCCTCGTCAAACACAGGCTCGGGCTCGGCGTCCGCAAACACCTCGTCCTCAACAATGAACTCAGGCTCAGGATCTAACATGTGTCACCCAAAAGAGTAAATGGGCACATGTCAGCAAGTCTAAAAGACTTAGGCAAGGAAACTGAAAGTAAGGTAAACTAACAACCTAGCAGTTATAGTATGCATGACATGGCAGTTATGGTATGAGTGCACAAGTAAGACATGGTGAAACAATAAGTGCAAGAGAACAATTTATCAGGGCATGTCAAGAGTAGCCAAGCTACTAACAATCTCAATCTTTTCACTAGTCACGTTTCAAGTTGTTTGTAGATGTTTACGCCTTACAGCTGAACTGTTGGACATTCACACTGATTGGCCGCTTAACACTACCACAGAACCCAGAGTTTACGCCTTACAACTGCAGTTGCTGATCGGGCAGACTCCCAGTTGAATGGCCGCTTAACTCTTACCCCAAAACCCATGTGTAAACGAGCCAGGGTCCCTGTACACGATGCTCAGTAAATGAGCCAGTGTTGCCCCGCACAAGAGCTCGTTTCCTGGATCACAAACCAGAAGCGTATTTCATTTGGCATAGGGGTGCACCTAGCCTCAATCATTTCACAAGGTGTAGCGAAGCTACGCAATCACGGGAACACTTAAAGAATGCAATGACATGACAATTAATTCGCATACCGTTAGTGGAAATTAAACATGACATGGTAGTTGTGCAACATGATAAATGTCGGATCTAGCTTCGTTGTCAAGCTAGTTCCTGAAATTACGCCTAGTCGAGTATCATTTCGTCGCCTAGTCTCTTTTACGCCTACAACAAGCAAATGGCCTAAGACATGGCCCAAAACCCTAAGTGGCAAGTTTCACTTGCCTAGCACCGAGGATGACGATCAACGAGGCCGTCACACAAATGCTAACTACGGAGATGAGATCGCTGCCATGGCAAAACAACATTAGAACAACATCCACCTAGTTTTATTAGGGTTTTACAAAAACACAAATGGGTTATGAGAATATTAAGAGATCGATTTATTACCGTATCGGAGCGGAAGAATGATGCCGAGCAAGCACGGCAACGGAAGAAACGATCCGTGGAACCTAGGGTTCAGATCTGGAAATGGGGAGAAATTCTGGAGAAATGGGATTTTGGGGATTTTTGGGGGTTGGAGATGGCCTAAGGCATGGTGGCCGGCCTAAATGGAGAGGGGGAGAGGTTCTTGATGAAGGAGGAAGGCTAGGGGAAGGTTGGGGAAGATCAGAGGTCAAGGGGGAAGGAAAGAGGCCAGGAGAAGAGACAGAAAGAAAAGAAACGAAGTGGGGTTTAAATAGAAAACGACCTGGCGGCTGCCCAGAAATTAGGGTTTCGACACTGATTAGTCGGTCAAAGAGCAACCTCTGACCGACTAGTTCGGGAACTAGTCGGTCGGTTGACCAACGTAGACCGACTAAGTGTAAACAGTAACTCCTGTACAAAAATAGGATTTAGATTTAGTCGGTCAAAGAACAACTACTGACCGACTAGTTTATCATCTAGTCGGTCGACGAACGTTCTTAGACCGACTAAGAATGAATAGTACTTGGTATCAAAATGATCATAGAGCTAGTCGGTTAAAGAACGATTGCTGTCCGACTAGTTTGCAACCTAGTCGGTCGACAAATGTTCTTAGACCGACTAACGATAAACAGTAACTCCTGAGTAATTAACAAAGCCCACTAGTCGGTCCATGAAGGTTTACCGACCGACTAAATCATCATCTAGTCGGTCGGTTCCCCTTCTTGTACCGGCTAACGTGCACAGAAAGTTCTGAAATGGAGCGCAAAGCTCCGGGATCGATTCCTAAGAATCCTAGGCTTGATCTAACAATAAGATATGACCGATATGAAGCCCGTCACGAATGACTTGCTCCAAGACCAACGATTCTAAGGAAGAAGCTAGAAAATCATGACGAAACGATCGAAAGTGAAAGCTACGGAGACGAAAACCACGCATACGGAGAAAATCCACCAAAACATATATATATATATAATATAATTAATCCTAATACATGAAAACCAGTTGTTACAGATCATATAATGCAAAAAGTTGTGCTAGTTGGGGTTATTCAAAAAGGTTTGAAAAGAGCCCAAAACTGACATGTTCTTCATGAAAAAGGAAGATGTTTTCCTTTTAAATATATCCCCAAATGACCCCCAAAAGTCCCCAAAATTCCCCAAAAGTCCCCCTTAAAGTCCCATATTATATCATGATTTTTCATGAATTTTTTAGGTCCCCATAAGCCTTTTAAATCTATTTTAGCCCCCAAAACCCCTAATTTCTGTTTTATTTGTGTGTGCGGGCAGAAGCCCGCATATGTCATGTGGGCTTCATGCCCACATTCATTTTTTTTTCTTCTTGTGCAGACAAAAATCCCACCCATGTCATGTGGGCTTCAGGCCCACATTCAATTTTTTTTGTTAGTTTTACGGGCCGATGGCCCGTTTGGCCTACGAGAGAGGGGAGAGGGGGGCGGCGGCTAGGGTTGCCACCACCGCCCCCCTTCATTACTGACGCGAGGAGGGGACCCCCTGCTGCAGGGTGGGGGGGGGGGGGGGGTTCGACAGGGGCGGGACGGTGCCCCCTTTGCTTCAGTTGGGGGGGGGGTCCGAATACGACGGTGCGGCGGTGCCCCCCTCTGCTATAGGGGGTGAATACGGCGGCGGCCCCCTCCTCTACATGGGGGAGGTTCGAATACGGAGGCGCGTGGCACCCCCCTCCGCTACGTGGAGGGTTCGAATACGACGGCGCGCGGCGGCGCCCCCCTCTGCTACAAGCCGGGGGGTGGGGAGGTGCGGGGTACGGGGATGGGTTTTATTTAATTTCAGATTAAAACATGATTTTTAGACAATAAAAATCGTCGATTTAGGTGATAAGCCCTACTACCAGTTCGATCTTGCGAGATCTATGGATAAAAATGAATTTTTAGCGAGAAATACCTCTACATCCGTCCTCCAGATATAGCGATGGTTGAACGAAGCCTACGCGGATGACGACGCTCGTTTGATGTAGATGACGCCGCGCGCGTGGATCTCCCACATTCCTTCGCTTTCGCAACGATCGATTTTGTGTGGAAATTTTATTTAGAGTCTTGTGCTGATAACGTGTTATGAATCATCATCTGGGGAGGAACCCCAGCTCTTTATTTATAGCATTAGAGGAGCGTACATTGATAATATACAATAGTTACGGTCGTATCTATAAGATAAGCTGTCATCCCAACCAACCCGGTATTATCCATTCATAACAGCTAATTGATTTTAATCACGAATTATTTGCACATTTACGAATAATTCGTGAACAACTTGGGGATTGTTCAAACCATTGACAAATAACCCGTAAGCTAACAAAACAATGGATAATTTCTGGCTTGCTAAAACCGCACATCATTAGCTAATGAATTATTTGAAAAAGGTGTTTATAAATTCACAAACTATTTGAAAGGTTGTGAAAAATTCACAAACCATTTGAAAATTTTGTTAATAATTCGCTTATTATTTCAAAAATCATGAATAATTTGCAAATTAGTCAAAATTTCCTAAATAATTCACAAATTATTTACAAAGGGTAATTGGTTCAGGTTGCTAAAAACATGAATAAGACAAGGATTAGTTGAAAACACCGTAAATAATTTGTGAAATATTTGAAAATGGATGAATATTCTTATTGGTTGAGCAGGTGAGAGGCATGTTTTCTCACAACTTTTCTTTTCCCGTCTTCGTTGGATCAAGAAGGAGGAAAACTGAAAGAAAAGTTTATAAAGTTTTTTATCTTAATTTTCATTTTCATTTTTTACTTTTTATTTTTGACCGTTTTGAAGATTAATTTTCCTATTTAATTTCTTTCATTTTCTTTACTTTTCTCTCCACCCAAGCAGAGACGAGGAATGTTAGTAAATTTATTTCTTTTATTTCTTTCCCATTTATTTCTTTTCTTTTGTAATTGCTATAATTGATCAAATTACATTTTATTCGTTGTGTATCTACTACAACTGTGAGCCCAAGAAAGGTAGACACTTTATCCCCTAAATCGTGAGATTGATTTGCCATTTCTTCAAGCATCAACCGTTCATACTAACATGCATCGGTTGAGTTGTGCTGTGTGATTGGGTAGGCTTACAGGTGAAGTCGTGGTGTGGGTGGGCACTCATGTTTTATATTAAGTTATGGGCCTTACATGTGCAGGTGGAAACCTACAGTTCTCATCACCAAGATTACATCTTCCTTCTTCTTTGTGTTGGGGGAGAGAGGAGAGAAAAACGTTTCGTTCTATTTTCTTTGTTGTGCTTTCTCTCAGAGAGATGTGGAGTATTTATGGGCTTAAGTGGATGTGAAGTTAATTAACATTGGATAGAAACAAGGTAAATTTTCCAACGGTAGAGCAGTTAGGATAACACATTTTCAATGGAAAACTTGAACTTGTCTTAATTACAATTATTCACAAAGAATAATCGAATTTACGTATAGCCCCTTGTATTTATTTTAAGTATGTTTTACTCCCTGGGTTAAACCCGTCATGGGCGTACCCAATTCCAACATCTCACACTCGCACATGATGTGATAGTTGTTACAAAAACAACACGTGAAGAAGGCTTCATACTTGGCAACTTGGTCGTGCGACCCATAAGCGAATATAGGCAATCTTGTTGTGCACTTGTTAGAGATACACAATTGCCCTTTATAAATTCCATCCGTTAAAGCTTCTCCATCGCTCATAATACCCCAGGTCTAATTTTTTATATCAATTTAAGTATTCCTGATCTCTCTTAGTAACAATTTACTCTTGAGGACATACTTAAATATTTTCACATTGATGTCTCTTAATCACATAAATTGGCTGGCCTGTGAGATCATCGAACTTGATTTCAACAAACTTAGCCTTTTTCTTTGCACTCAATATTCTAAGTCTCAACTCAATTGCTTACCTAGACATATCCTTTAGACCGAATCTTTCGAGATCATAAGAAATATGCTAAAGTAGCTATCACCAAGATTGAGAATTTGAATACCAGTCAATTAGTCTAAGTGTATTTGTAAGGAAACAAATCCTCTATGGACTCACATGGTGGAAATGCATGGATCCACTTTCTCACTTTCCATTGTGGTCGACTCCAACACATGTGGTATGAATTACAGGCAACGGAATATTGCATATGTCTTTGGAATATTTTAAATCAACATTGTTCAGACTCCAGTTAAATATACATATACATTTAACACTAAATTTTACAGCAATCAATTGCTCTAAGAATTCGTGTCTGGCTCATGAATTGGCTTAGATGAATTTTGGGGAATCAGTTCATCTCGGACATTATTTGTATATGTATATGTATATATATATATATAGAGGGATCTTCAAATGCGAAAAAGGGCTTTTCGCACCGTGCGAAAACAATTTTTTTATTTTTTTGAAATTTTTTTTTTCAAAAATTCTTTTTTTGATGTTTAATCCATACAATTATATACCCCAGGGAAAATAATGGGTGAACCCGTTGGGCATTAGAGCACCCATCCACCCGTTACAAATTTAACGGTCTCAAAACGTGCGAATTTGATGAAATGCCTTGATCGAAGGCCAAATGGCATTATTTCTCAACCATTATTTTTTGAGGGGGGTATAACAACATATAATGAGGGTGGAAAAAAGAATTTTTGAAAAAAAAAATTTCAAAAAAAAACTAAAAACATTTTCGCACCGTGCGAAATGTTTGCATTTGAAAATTTTCCTATATATATATATATATATATATATATATATATCTATATCTATCTATCTATTCTATAAAACAAGGATGTTATCAAGGGAAATTGGATAAGAGAAATTGGATAAGAGAATTTGGACAAGAGAAATTGGATAAGAGATGAGATTTTGAGGGATAAGAGAGGAGGTGTGGAATTTTGCACATACAACCCCGGGTTTTGCATTTTTGCCCCTGGACCCCCCACACACCCTCACACTTTTTATTCTTCCCCCCTTTCCGACCATTTTTTCAGAGATTTTAAGGGATACGAGAGGAGGTGGGAAATTTTGCACATACAACCACATGTTTTGCATTTTTGCCCCTGGACCCTCCCCCATACACACATACACTTTGTATTCTTTTCCCTCTTTTCGAACATTTTTTCCAGTCCACGTGCACGTGTGCACGGGTTATTTGCTAGTGTGTGTGTGTGTGTGTGTGTATATATATATATATATATATATATATGCCATCATCTTGAAACTTATTCAAGGCGAATTTCACAGAGGATCAACCCTCATCCCTGCCTGTTCACCTAGAACGTCAGAGGTGATTGCCTGTGTGAAAAGGCCAATCTCCCATGCCTCTTGACATACTTTCTTATGTACTCTGAATAAATGTGTTAACAAATAACACCTTTTGGGCAAAATTCATTTCACACACAATGAGTGAAGTAAACATATTTAATTGAACAATTTTAATGTTTTACAGAGTACAATCACAAGTATATATTCAATTTCTATGCAATCCCAGAGCTTTGACATGTCTCTTAAAGGCATCTATGGTAATGTGCTTAGTAAGAGGATCATCAAACATTTTGTGCGTAGATATATACTTGATAGAAACTATTGTAAGGATCGCCTTACCCTTGCAATACTAACAACAACACACTTGGGGGTGAATAGTGTAATGGCACAAATTACGTATTTAAAAATTAAACTTGCAAATGCGAAATTATAAATACAAGAGAAATTTAATCACCACAAAAATCCAAACGCAAACACAAGATATTATACTGGGTCCCCAAACTTGGGTACGTCCAGCCACACCAATATCCACTATAGTTCTCACACAGAGAAGTGAATACAATCTCACACAGAGATACCTCACACAGAGGATTTGGATTCTCACACAAAGATATCCTTGCTTTCACACAAAAAGACTTATACTCTCACACAGAGAGACTCAAACTCTCACACACAGAGATCTCAACTAACCCTCACACGGAAGGTTATACTCTCATACAGAGAGTAACTAGCTCTCACACAGAAAGCTAGGGTTTCAATGAAATAACAAAGTAAAACAAATACTCTTACCTATGACTTGAGATGGACTTACTCATTAATGAATGCAAGGCATGGAAGAGGATCTCCAAGTGATGAGATTAGCTTGAAAGCGCTTGGATGATTTCCCTTGAGCTTGACTTCAATGCATGAAGGAGAGAATGAGCTCTAAGAGGGAAATTAAAGAGTTTGAGAGTGGCTTAATTAAACTCTAATGATTTTCAATAGCATCAAGAAGTTCCAATGAACTCAGCCCTCTCATATATATTGAAACCATATATGACATCTGAAAACCCTAGGAAAACAAAAAGCTGCAACGGCTAGACTCTGAGCAAAAACGTCATCAACAGTCGACTGATGAACAACTGACAGTCGACTGTCCAACTGCTAAATAATTTCCAACGGCTATAATCTAAGTCAGGACAGTCGATTGATTAAGACAATACAGTCGACTGTATATAGGACAGGCGCATGTAAATCCTTCAGCAGGCGACTGCTGCATGGGATGGAATAAAACAGAGAGATGCAACTTACGCACTGTATGAAGACAAACGAATGATGGCCAGACTTCAGGCGACTGTCAAATGGACAGGCGACTGTAAAAACTGCAACAGTCGACTGACTTGCAAATTGGGATGAAGACCAGACATTGCAAGTTGCGCACAGTCGATTGTAGAACAATTCAAGGCGACTGTTGGAAGACAGTCCACTATAAGTTGATCGTCAGTCGACTATTCCATAAGCTCAAGTATGAGTCAATAAGAGGTTGATTTGAGCAGTGTACAACAGTCGACTGTAGAAGGCTCGATAGTTGACTGGAAATCACCCAGTCGAATGTAAAACCTTCATCAGGCGACTGTTGGAGAGCCAGAGACTCCAATTAAGTCTTTGGGCAAGATGACCCTATTGGATTGGATTCTATGATAATCTTAAGGCTCACTAAGATGGTTAAATGCATATGCATGAATGAGTAGATCATCTATCAAGGCATTACATTAAACGTAGACTGAAAAAGAGAAGAGCAATAAATGAAATATAACATGGATTACATTTCTTTCCTTAGAGTCTATGGCTTCAATCTTGATGCCTTGATGCTCCCCATCATCTCCAAGCTTTGGCACCCATTGAGTCCAAGCTTTGGCATTGCTCCTCTTGATGTCCATCCTTGCACCAAGTGTTTAGTCTCCAAAAATGATATTCTTTAATGGATAACTAAGAGACTAAAACATGAGAGACATTAGCATCAACATAATGTTGTGATCATCATCAAAATAACATTGGTATGAAACACCAAATACTCAACAATTATCTTCTCAGACACAATGTCTCTCACAAAATGATATCATATGTCGATATGTTTGGTATGACTATGATACGTTGGGTCCTTGGTGTAAGATATAGCGGCTTGATTATCACAGTAGACAATTACTGGTGCTTGCTTTATACCCAAATTCTGTAGGAACCGTCGTAACCAAATAGCTTTTTGTACTCCTAGTGAAGCAGCAACAAATTCCGCTTCCATGGTTGATAGATCTACACAAGTTTGTTTCTTGCCGCACTATGATATGGCCCCATCTCCAAGCAAGAAAAAATTTCCTGATGTAGATTTCCTCGCATCTACATCTCACGCATAGTATGCATCTGTGTAGGCTTCCAGTTTAGTGGACGAACCTTCGTAGCACAAATTGTATTTAGCTGTGCACTTTAAATATCTCATGATCCTCTTCACAGCATTCCAATGCTCAGGTCCAGGATTTGATTGATATCGACTTACTAATCATACTGCAAGATATATGTCTGGCCTTGTACATAACATAGCGTATAGTAAGCTACAGACTGCACTTGCATAAGGCACTCTTGACATTTTGCTCTTTTTGTTTGACGTACCAGGACAACCATCCCGACTTAGACTATCTCCTTTCGTAGTTGGATTTTCAACTGGATTATATTTAGACATATTGAATCATTCTAATACATTATTGATATATGTTTCTTACGACAATGCAAGAAATCTTTTAGAACGATTTCTCTGGATTTTTACACCAAGTATATAATCTGCTTCACTCGTGTCTTTTATTTCAAATTTTGATGATAACCATTCTTTTACGGTTATCAGAAACTTCATATCATTACTAGCTAACAAACTGTCATCTACGTACAATGTCAGATGACAAATTTTTTCTTATGTCGTTTCACATAAACACAATGATCTTTTTCGACTATCTCAAAACCAAATAAGGTGACAACTCTATGAAACATTTGGTTCCATTGCCTAGATTCTTGTTTAAGGCCATATATAGATTTGTGTAATTTAAAGACTTTATTTTCTTGGCCTTTAACAATGAAACCTACTGGCTGATCGAAGTAGATTTTCTTATCTAGTTCACAATTTACGAATGTTGTCTTAACAACCATTTAGTGAAGTTCTAAGTTTATGTGGACGACTAAAGCTAGTATAAGGTGAATAGGGGCAAACATAACAACTGGTGGAAAAGTTTCTTCGTAATCTATACCTTCCTTCTGGGTATAGCTTTTTGCCACCAGCCGAGCTTTATATCTTTCAATGGATCTATCTGCCTTTCTTTTTATCTTGAGAATCCACTTATTCCCAGTTGCTTTTTGATTAGGTGGAAAGTTAACCAGTTCCCAAACTAGGTTAACTTTCATGGAATCCATCTCTTTCTCCGTAGATTTCTTCCAATAATCTTGATTATGATGAGATAGATCTTCTTCTACACTCTGAGGTTACTCATCATCTTGAGGAATAGCAATTAAGGCTTCTCCTTCGATTCCAAATCTACGTCACTGAAACTTAACCCTTTTGCCTCTCCCAACAAACTCATCAAGTTGATAATTCTGAAATACTTCTATTTCAGACATATCACTCCCACTAACTTCAGGGACTCGAGAAGTATTCTCTTGTACCTCAAATGACCTAATACTTGTGGGATCTGTAAGGATCGCCTTACCATTGCAATACTAACAACAACACACTAGAGGGAGGGGGTGAATAGTGTAATGGCAATAAATTGTGCAATTAAAATTAAACTTGCAAATGCGGAATAATAAATGTAAGAGGAATTAATCACCACAATAAACACAAACGCAAACACACGATTTTACCCTGGTTCCCCAAAACTTGGGTACGTCCAGCCACACCAATATTCACTATATTTCTCACAAAGAGAAGTGAATACAAATCCCACAAAGAGATACCTCACACAGAGGATTTAGTCCTACACAAGAACCAAACCAACCCTACACAAGGGTCTAACTCCCACACAGAATTACTAACTCCCACACAGAGAATTAGGGTTAGCCCTACACTAGGACACCAAACTCCCACAAAGAGAGTAACTCCCACAAAGAGAGTATCTAATTCCCACAAAGAGAATTAGAGTTTCAAAGAAACACAAAGTAAAACAAATACTCTTACCTATGCCTTGAGATGTACTTACTCATAAATGAATGCAAGGCATGGAAGAGGATCTCCAAGTGATGAGATTAGCTTGAAAGCACTTGGATGATTTTCCTTGAGCTTGACTTCAATGCATGAAGGAGATTAAGAGCTCTAATAGGGAAATGAGAGAGTTTGAGAGTTGCTTATTTAATCTCAAAAGATTTTCAATAGCATTAAGAAGTTCCAATGAACTCAGCCCTCTCCTATATATTGGAACCCTATATCAACTCTCAAACCCCAAGGAAATAGACAAAAACAAAAAGCTGCAACGTCTAGATTTTGGGCTGAAATGTCACAGACAGTCAACTGATGAACAAATGACAGTCGACTTTCCAACGGCTAAATAAATCCCAACGACTATAATCTGAGCCAAGACAGTCGACTGATGAAGTCGAAACAGTCGACTGTAAACAGGACATGCGCCTGTTAAACCTTCAGCAGGCGACTACTGCAGGGGATGGAATAAAACAGAGAGTTGCACTCTTTCTCACAATAAGCATACAGGTGACTGATTACCAGAACACAGTCGACTGTAAAATATACATGCGACTGTTAATCCTTCATCTGTCGACTGCTGCAATAGATGGAGAAAAACAGAGAGATGCAATATTCGCACTTACGCCTTTCAGACGATTGTTGACCATTTCACAGGCGACTGTAAATATACAGGCGACTGTAAATTGAGCATCAGTCGACTGATATGAAAAGCTCAAGTAGAGTCAATAGAAATGTTGACTTGAGCAGTGCACCACAGTCGACTGTAGAAGGCTCGACAGGCGATTGGAAATCACTCAGTCAACTGTAAAACCTTCAGCAGACGAATGTAGGAGAGCCAGAGACTCCAAATGAGTCTTTGGGCAAGATGAGCCTATTGGGTTGGATTCTATGATAATCCTAAGGCTCACTAAGATGGTTAAATTCATATGCATGAATGAGTAGACCATCTATCAAGGCATTACATTAAACCTAGACTCAAAAAGAGAGAAAGAAATAAATGAAATATTACATGGATTACATTGCTTTACTTAGAGTCTATGGCTTCAATCTTGATGCCTTGATGCTCCCCATCATCTCCAAGCTTTGGCACCCCTTGAGTCCAAGCTTTGGCCATTCTCCACTTGATGTCCATCCTTACACCAAGTGTATAGTCTCCAAAAATGATATTCTTGAAATGTAACTAAGAGACTAAAACAAGAGAGTCATTAGCAACAACATAATGTTGTGATCATCATCAAAATAACATTGGTATGAAACACCAATACTCAACAGGATCCATGTGGATGGCAGACAATACTAGAAGGGTGGGTTGAATATGGTTGTCACAAATAATAAGCTTTTTCGCTGAATAAAAGCCCTTCTAAATTGTTTCCTAAGTCTCAGATGAGAGTTACCTCAAATGTACTTAACCAACACAAATATTATATGCTTGCAAAAATTGTTAGTCACATCGGAATAAAATAGTACACGCAATAACAAATAATGAGTCAGAGAGAGAGAGAGAGAGAGATCACAACGCAGACACAAATATTGTATCTTGGTTCGGCCAAACCTTGGCTTACATCCAGTCCCCAACTCCTTTCGAGATTTAATCCACTATATTGCAACACTCAATACAAGCACCTAGCTTTTCTAGCTAGGAATTTTCAACGAACACACCTAGTTACAACCAACTAGGATTTCTAACAGCAGTTTCCCTTATAACACGGGAATTAGAAACTCAAGTCTTCTACAAAGACTTCGCAAACGATATGAAAATAAAGTACAAGATTTCCTATAAGCCAATGAAATATAAGTGTGAGACGTGGCTTTAGAAAATCAGAAACTTTTGATCATATAAATGATATATGTAAAGCACAATTTGATCAAATAGTTGTCTTGAAAATTGATTTTCAAAAAAGTTGAGCACTTGGGCTTTTAGAGATCAAGTAATCAAGAATTTAATCTTTGAAAAATATTTGAATTTAAAACACAAAGATTAAAAAGTAATAGTCTTGCAATTTGAATCTCAAAGAAAAATCTTTAAGCTAGGAGATCAAATTAAAACAAGAACTATTTGAAAGGCTAAAATGAAACTGAAAATGATCTTAAAAACTTTTAGCATAAAAGAAATAAAATCAGCAGCCTTTAGCGAAGAACATCAAATAGAGATTTTTGAGAACTTTTTAGCACAAGAGAGATTTCTTTTTAATAAGAATTGTTGTATATAAAACATCTGAAATCATAGCTATTTATAGAGAATTATTAGCATAAAATCAGCTTGAAATCAGCTCAAAAAGTCTCCTCTAACGGCTAGTAAACAGCTAGTTTAAATTGAAATAAAAACTGCCAAATCTGTCAACGTTGACCTAGATAGTCGGCTATTTTTGAAAATAATCGGCTATTATTTTGACAGAGAGTATTGAATAAAATCTTCCTGCCAGTAGTCGGCTATCTGGTGAGGACAGTCGGCTATTTCTTGACACAGGAGTTTTATACTCAAAAACACTTGAAAATATTTTATAAAAAATATTTTTAAATAATATATGGTTTAACATATTTAAAAACCATTTTTCAAGAATGTTTGTGTGTGTAACGAATATATATTGGCTTTAACATTTTCAAACTATACTTACACAAACACACTTCACTAGTCTTTGTTCTTCATTCTTCGTCTTGAGTCGTTTCAACTTAATCTTAAGTCTTCGTAAGCTTTGTAAGTCGGAGCATTCATCTTCTTCAACTCATGGTTCAATAATAGACTTTTGATCTTGGCTCTAAGTTTTTCGATTTACTCACAATGCGCTCAAAAGCTTCATGGCTATAAACATAATTCTATACACACTTAAAACAAATATGTTAGTCCTCATATCACTTGTGCACATCATCAAAATCCACTGGGGTGGGTCTCAATTTCCCAACACTCTCCCCCTTTTTGATGATGATAACAAATGATATAAAATGTAAAAATAATATGAAATTAAAAATTACTTACGCCCCCTGCTGATTCGGGTTGAATATTGCATATTTAACACCCTATTTAGCCCTATTTTGTGCTTATATGATGCTTAATTGGTCTCTAATACGTTCGTATTTTGAATATCTTCATTTATTAGAGAAATCACTTGATTTGAGCACAAATCAGCAATAAACTGAGTATTTCTGCACTTTTTATATTTTTCATGGCTAGGTCTCGATCTCACGATTCCAACGACTATTTATTTGTGTTTTTCTGAGATATGTGCTAATTACTGTTAATTTTTGAATGCAGAATACCATTCAAATAAAGGAAATACAGTGGAAATACGAAAATACGGCCACAATACGGCGGCGCGCTTTCATACGGGACATGTGTCAACGATCTAAGGGCGCCAGGCCTTGATCTAGCGTCCCAGACGAGCGGCACGTTTTTATCCGTCGATCGCCGATCGAACGGCTCGCAGCCGCTTGCGAACGACGCAGATGGACGCGGCATTGAGACCCACGTGGCGTGCATCTGTGGAGTTGCCGCCTCATCGAACAGAGGCGATGGACTCCGTTTCGAAATCATATTAGAATAATGGCGGGCGACGTGGCCGCTTCAGAGCCGCACGATCCAGATCCAACGGCCCAAATTCCCCCCGCTTCGATCCGAAATCAAAGCGCGCGATGCATATACAGTGGGGCAACGTGGCTAGATCTCGGCCGCTGCTCGATCGATCCAACGGCTTCGAACGGCCGAGGCACATGCAAAGCGATAATTAGCGGGTGGCGACGTGGCTCGTCGAGCGCCGCACGATCTGCAATCCAACGGCCACCATGGATACGAGCTGAACTCGAATTCGCTAGCGGAGCAGGCGCGCACGAATTTTAAAGGAAACGCGGCAGCTGCTGGTTAAATCCCGCATCGATCCTACGGATGAGATCATCCAGCGCTATTGGATTCGGGTTTGGACGTGGATTTGGAGCGGGTTTCGACCCTTTAAGCACAATAAACCTGCAATGCTATTATATAAGCGTATTCTAGGGTTTTTGTTGCGTATTCTGGCGTATTTTGGGGCTTTTGAGGCGGATACAGTGCGTATTTCTCCAGGAAAAATTCTGATAAATTCCAGTGGCTGTTCTTCTTACTTCCAGGGAGTTTTGGTGTCTATCTTGGAGATTTGGTGATAAATTCTTGAACTTATACCCCGTATTTGGTGCTTTTTCATTGTATTTTGATACTTGAACGATGTATTCACCTATGAAATCTGATTTCTCTTGCACCATGCGTAGCTAATCTCCTTGTGCTATGGCTGTGATGTAATTAGGAGTATGTAATTGTGAAATTTCATGTCTTTAGCCTTATTATCATGTTAAAATTGCTCGTAACGTTGATTTCGACGTCGTATTCGTTGGGAATTGCTCATTGTCGATATTATTTATATTCCATATGGCTAGGCCCTGATAAGGCTAGCTAGTTCATGTTCTCTAATCAAGACATATTATTGTGCTTATCTTCAATGAAATCAACGTTGCAAGTAATGCGTATACGGCTATTTTGACTAGTTTTTACCGAATTCCCCCCCGCTTCGATCCAAAATCAAAGCGCGCGATGCATATACAGCGGGGCGACGTGGCTAGATCGCGGCCGCTGCTCAATCGATCCAACGACTTCGAACGGCCGAGGCACATGCAAAGCGATAATTAGCGGGTGGCGATGTTGAATATTGGTGTTTCATACCAATCTTATTTTGATGATGATCACAACATTATGTTATTGCTAATGACTCTCTTGTTTTAGTCTCACAGTTTCATTCCTAGAATATCTTTCTTGGAGACTAATCACTTGGTGCAAGGATGGACATCAAGTGAAGAAGGGCCAAAGCTTGGACTCAAGGAGTGCCAAAGCTTGGAGATGATGAAGAGCTTCAAGGCATCAAGATTGAAGACTTAAGGAAAGCAATGTAATCCATGTAATATTTACGTTATTGCTTTCTCTCTCTTTTGAGTCTAGGTTAATGTAATGCCTTGATAGATGGTCTACTCATTCATGCTTATGCATTTAGCCATCTTAATGAGCCTTAGGATTATCTTAGAATCCAACCCAATAGGCTCATCTGGACCAAAGACTCATTTGGAGTCTCTGGCTTTCCATCAGTCGCCTATTGAAGGATACACAGTCGACTGGGTGATTTCCAGTCGCCTGTAGATCCTTCTACAGTCGCCTGATATGCTCTGCTCAAGTCAACATGTCAATTGACTCAAACTTGAGCTTTTCGCATCAGTCGACTGCTGATCAGTTTACAGTCGCATGTAGCTTTACAGTCGCCTGGGAATTGGTCAACAGTCGTCTGAGTAGCGGAAGTGCAATCTCTGCCTCTTTCTGTTTTTTCCCATCTTCTGCAGCAGACGACTGATTAAGGTTTTACAGTCGCCTGACTAATTTACATTCGACTGTATTATTGACATCAGTCGCCTGTCTGTTTATCTGGAGAAAGAGTGTAGCTCTCTGTTTTATTCCATCCCCTGCAGCAGTCGCCTGCTGAAGGTTTTACATGCGCTTGTCCTGTTTTCAGTCGACTGTATTGTCTTCTTCAGTCGACTGTCTCGGCTCAGATTATAGCCGTTGGATATTTTCTAGCCGTTGATCAGTCGATTGTCTTTTGATCATCAGTCGACTGTTGCTGTCGTTTTCGCCCAATTTCTAGTCGTTGCAGCTTTGGGCTGATGGCTGTTTTCTTGGGTTTTAAGGGTTGATATAGGGTTCCTATATATATGGGTGTGCTGATATCTCTAGAACTTCTTGATGCTATTGAAAATCACAAGAGATCTTTAAGCCACTCTAAAACTCTCTCAATTCCCTCATTTGAGCTCTCGTTTCTCTTCATGCATTGAAGTCCAGCTCAAGGGAATTTATCCAAGTGCTTTCAAGCCTATCTCAACACTTGGAGATCCTCTTCCATGCCTTGCATTCATTTATGAGTAAGCATCTCAAGGCATAGGTAAGCGTATTTATTTTACTTGGTGATTCTTGTATCTCTAATTCTCTTTGTGGGAATTAGTCTTTCTCTCTTTGTAAGAGTTTATCTCTTTGTGGGATTAGGATACTCTCTTTGTGGGAGTAACTCTCTTTGTGGGAGTAACTCTCTTTGTGGGAGTTTATTGTCCTAGTGTAGGGCTAACCCTAATTTTCTGAGTGGGAGTTAGTGATTCTCTTGGTGGGAGTCTTGACCCTCGTGTAGGGTTGGTTGGGTCCTTGTGTAGGGCAAAATCCTCTTTGTGGGGTATCTCCTTGTGAGATTTGTATTCACTTCTCTTTGTGGGATTATAGTGAATATTGGTGTGGCTGGACGTACCCAAGTTTGGGGAACCAGTGTAAAATCTTGTGTTTACGTTTGGATTGATTGTGTCAATTATTTCCTCTTGCATTTATAATTCCGCATTTGCAAGTTTAATTTTAATTGGACAATTTTATTGCCATTACACTATTCACCCCCCCTCTAGTGTGTGTTGTTAGTATTGCAAGGGTAAGGCGATCCTTACAATTGGTATCAGAGCGATGTTATAGCATACTGCAACGATGGCATTCAACGCCTCATCTGCGTCTCATGAAGAAGGTCATTCAACCGTTCGACCCCCGCTCTTCAACGGAACCAACTACCCAAGTTGGAAGATCAGAATGATGATCTACATGGAGGGTCAAGACCTATGGGACACCACGGAGGTGCCATTTGAGAAGCCCACTACACCGACAGCTTCAAGGACAAAGGCGAAGAAGGACTCGATCAAGTTCAATGCGAGTGCTATGAATGCATTCCATTGCGCCCTCTCAGCAAATGCGTTCAACCGCATCTCTATGTGTAAAACGGCCAACGAAATTTGGCATACTTTGGAGATATGTCATGAAGGGACTACAAAGGTAAAGAAATCTAAACAAACTGTGTTTAGATCTAAATATGAAATGTTTAAGATGCAGGAAGGAGAAAACATTTCAGAGATGTTCACAAGGTTCACTGATATTGTGAATGATTTGGAGGGACTTGGGAAGACGATTTCTCAAGAGGATCGTGTTGAGAATATCCTTGACTCTCTCACACCTCGTTGGGAGTCAAAGGCCAACGGAATTTTAGAGTCATATGACACGTCCAAATACACCGTTGAGGAGTGCATTGGTAATCTCATGGCGTATGAAGTGAATCTTCAACACAAGAAGGAGATTCAACCATCAAAGCCCGAGAAGCAAAAGGGGATTGCATTCCATGCCAAGGAGGAGCCAATCAAGTGGAGGAAGAAATTCCATCGAGAATCTCCTAGTGAAGAAGATGAGCTAGAAGAAGCGAGTGGAGAAGAAATTGAGGATCCTGCCGAGCAATTCAAGGCATTCCTCAAATGCAAGCAAGGTAAGTCTTTGTCAAAGTTTGCCTCCAATTCTAACAAAGATCCTACTTGTTATACTTGCAATGGAAAAGGTCACTTATCCACCGAAGGCCCTTCCAAACCCAACAAAGAAACTTACAAGGGTAAAGGGAAGAAGCATTGGAAAGGGAAGTCCAAGTCCAAAAATCACAAGAAGGGACTTATTGGGACTTTTAATGATTCGAGTGATGATACATCTAGTAACAAAGATGAGGACGAAAAGGACGATGCTCATGCGTGCTTTGTAGCAATTAATGTTCCTACACCAATCCCCTCGGGCTTAAATGAAGATGAGTTGGAAGCATGGCTCAACTCTTACAACTCCTATGAGGAATCGTGCCTCATGGCTATCGGGGAGAAGTCTTCATCAAGCTCTAGCAATGAAGAAGTCGATGATGAGATTGAGGAGAAGATCTCATACGAGGAGCTTGAACATCGTTTCGGTATGGTTTCCGAAAATGCTAGTAAGTGCATCAACTCTTACAATAAATTAACAATAAAATATAGGATTGCTAAGAGTAGGTTGCATGAACTAGAAATTGCTAGTGTAATTCATGATGAAATGCATGATTGTGACACTAGTGAGAGAGACACACTTCTCTCTCAAGTTTAGGAATTGAGTTTAACTAATGAGAATCTTGTTGCTCAAAACCTTAGCTTAGAATCTCGCATTCAACAACTTTCGTTGAAATGTGAAGAGGATTCCCGAAAGCTCAAAAGCTTTGTGTATTCTAGGGATTCACTCCACGATTTGTTGGAAAACCAACATCCGGCAAATCATAGAGGAGGTTTGGGCTATATTCAAAATGTGGTACCCAAACCCACCTCTAATTCCTCGTATGGTACAAATATAAGAAATATTACTAAAGCACATAAGAAGAATCACCATGCTTTCTTGTACAACAATAACATCAACAAGAAGCATGTAGATCATGAGGTTATGAGGAAGAATGAAGACTCTTCATTTTTTGCTAAGTAGCAAAATCCTCATTCTATGCATGCCAAGAAATTCGTTTCTACACCTAAGCATGCCACATCCATCCCTCTTGCAAAGGCAAAACCCTTGCCTAGGAAATCCTTGAGTTTATGGATTCCCACTAAGGTTAGTGTGCAAGAGAGGGATAGTTACATCAACTCTCTAGTTAGGGATGTGATCACCTCATGTGATTACATTAGGAAGTCAAACTCCTCTTGGGTTTGGTTCCCTAATGTTTAGGGTCCCTACACACATTTGCATATTGCATGGATATTGTGCTTAAATGTTTTATTTTTTGCATACCCATTGGTTGTGTGTGTTTCATGATTTTGAAAATATTTTCAAATTTATTTATTTTTCATGAAAATGGGAATCTTGGGGATTTCATTGACTTACATGCATTTGTGATCCATATGTATGTTAATGGGGGAGTTAATATGTGTATGTTTAAAATATTTTAAAACATATTTTGACTCTCATTTCGGTGTGTGATTGAGATCAATTTTTATAATTGGTTATTTTTTGGTCTCAAACCAAACCCCTTGGATATTGCCAACATGTTTCTTGATTTACTTCCTTTTGGCAATATCATTGTGTATCTTTGAAGCTTGATTTTTTACCCATATCTATTGCTTTGATACACTTTAGGCACATGGCTCCAATATTTGTATATCAATTGGTAAATGGGATTATTTTCCAAGATTCTTTGTCTACAATTGGTATTACCTCAATTGTTAGAGATTGTTTATCTTCTACCTGTCACGACCCGCTTCCCATAAATGGAAGGCGAGGCGTGATGAGGTCTGCTCAGACTTGGAGCTGTGAGGCTTCAAGTCTGATAAGCGTCAAAAAAAACTTCCAATAACCAGGTCCTTGCAACCACGAATCGAAACAAGGATAATAATAATTTAAAGCAGAAATAAAACTCCACCAACAACATCCAGATTATTCCAAACATTCAGAGACAAGTCGTAAAGGAAAGTACAAGAGTCTGAAATGAGGCCTAAAGCATGGCCGACATAACATCAACTTAAAAGAGAGGTGATACGCATCGACAACCTAACAGCGACTAAGCAGAAACAATAACAACAAGAAAGAGCTCTAGGACTGGTCTCCAGTGTCCTCGAACTCAACACCTGCAACCTGTTCATCCTCGACGACGAACCCTGGCTCACGACCTAACATGTGACGCCCAAAAGAGAAAAGGGGCACATGTCAGCAAAGTCTATAAGGAGACTTTGTGCAAGGAAACTAATAAAGGTAAATTAAGTGCAGCTAGCAGTTCTATAAAGAATGAATGAGATAACATGGCAGGTATGGTATGGGTGCAACAAGTGAGTAAACGAGACAAGCACGACAAGTGTAGCAGAGCTACTAAACAATATTCACTATTTCACGATTAACTTGTTTTCACGATGTGCACAGGGTTTACACCTTTTGGCTAAAGTGGCTGTACGGGCACACTTCTATGATCAAGTGATCGCTTAACCCTACCCCTCCCACGTGTGTCGAGCATTGGTTTCCCAAGTACGTGAGCTCGCTTCTGGATCACGAGTCCAGGAAGTGTTTCTCAGTATGGACTGGCGCCCATCTTCTGGATCACGAGCCAGGAAGTGTTTTTGGCATAGGGTTGTGCCCGCAAAGCAGGTGCCTAACCTCAATCATTACAATAAGTGTAGCGTGTGCTACGCAATCACGATGAAACATTAAATGCAAGATGCACAAGATGCATGAACATGGCATATGGATAGTCAAAAAGAAGTGCGTACAGATATTTAAAGTAAACGTGACATACAGGGATGCATGAAATGACATGAAAATGGGTCGGATCTAGCTTCGTTGTCAAGCTAGATCTAGAAGGCGTCTAGGCGACTATCATTTCATCGCCTAGTCTCTTTTACGTTAAAAGCGAGGAATGGCCTAAAACACGGCCTAAACAAGGAGCTGGCAAGTTTCTAACATGATGTATATAATTAAACCAACAGGAATTTCTATATCTTGAACAAAATAACCATTTAATACCCCAGTACATGTATTCTAACTAGTAATCTAGTGTACTGTCACTTCAAACGAACACACACATCTATAATTTATTTATATAATGTAACAAGGTAATAATTACTCCCCCTTACCTCTCTGTCTAGAGCTGTCACCTACTAACTTCTTTTCCCCTCTTCGTTTCTTCCTTTGGTGCGGGGAAGAGGGAGACCAAAGGCACGGCTCGGAGGTCCTCAGGCGGGGTGATGGTCGGAGACGTGAGGCACCGGAGGGCAGGTCAACAGGGCAGAGGATGCGAGGCTGGCAGGGTTTGCGAGTTCGCCCTAGGTTTCTTTGAGTTGAGGAGAGAAGAGAGAGGATTTCCTTGTTGGGTTTGATGTAGGCTGACGCATGAAGATGAGAATAAGTCTGGGTTGGTTGATTGCGTGGAAGCCCTAGGTTAAAGCTTTGCTAGCTGTTGTAGGGAGAAGATTAGAGGGGAGAGAGAGAGAGTACGGGGGAGAGAAAGAGGAGAACGTGGGAGAGAAGATTGGGGTAGTGACTGTACCTATTAAAGAGAAATGGGATAGCAGTTGGGATATGATGGGTTGGAATTGATTTGATATCTCTCAAAACTAACAGCATGCTATCCAAGTTATAAGGTTAGGAAAATAATTTATTAGTTATAAGTTGATTTGATCCCTTAAGGTTTGATTTAATAGGATTAGGTTAGACTAAATAAAAGATTTGGTCCCCAGGTCATTAGATTAGGATTTAAAAGCAATTAATAAAAACGGGTTTGTTTTGGAAATGAAATCGTACAGAACTTAGCAATAGAAATATTTATAAAAGAAACTGTTTTTAATAATTAATAACACGTTATAGCAGACCGGTCCCTCGACGTCCAAAAATCAAAAAGAAAATACCGGGGCAATAGCGCCTCCAAGAGAGTTGTGAAAACGGGGTTCCGACTCGCGACTGAACTACGGAAGACTGTCATCAAACATGAAAATTACGCATACGAACAAGATACGTGCTAAAATTCGTACAGCCGGAAAGTGACCGTGACATCCTACCCACCTTAGAGTAAAGTCCGTCCTCGGACTTTCTAACTATGACTATATCTAGTCACTCTAGTAACTACCCCAAATCACATCACACTATAAGTCAAACCATGCATAGTCACCACAAGTGCTTGTATATGCACTAGGTAGTCAAACATTTATACTACAAACATGTATATATATACACATTCTATACTTATACCTATCATAGACAGTCAAAATCATACACGCACTTCAATCATCATATAGTCACGTACGTCACTTATATAACTATTACTTACTAAGCACAAAACAATGGTTCAGATATTCACATAAAAAATAGTCTCACACTAGCAAATACAATCATTGTACTTTACGTTTAAATAACTACCTACGTACAACGACTAAGAATATATTATCATCATTCAGTACCAAACATACAAACACACGCAATCACCTCATACAATATTAAATCATGCTTGCTATATCTTATTACACATTCACCCTCACTACTAATACACATAGTTACTCTAATACAAGCACATATTTCATCATATATACACTTCACATACAATCCTATAACTATATTCAAGGCGCAACACACATCCTATAGCTACGCACTAGTCAATATTATTAACACAATGATAATATTCACACTTCTAGTAAGGCATTCTAACAATCCTACTAATAACAATAATAACTCTCACACATATATCACCATGTCGCCAACATAGCCACTAATATACGACAACCATAAGACAACGCATTCATTACAATGCTATCATATATAGACATTCACTTAATATTACTAACACTAATATCAAGTACAATAATAATTATACTAATAAGTAGCAATACTAATATACGCATGTCCCACCAATCACTTATCACATTTCAATATTACTAAATCACGACATATATAAATAACATGATTAATATAATATCATGATACGATATCATTATAACCAACTTTATAATTACAACAGATACTAACACTTTACTACTCATACACATGCATCACTAACTATATATCTATAATAATACCACATTGTTACACAGTAGTATTCACACATCACCTTCATGCCATAATTAGAATAATATCAAAATTTAAGGCACTCACCAATATTTCACTATACACACGTACATCCAATAAAATAATACTATATAGCAGGCATACATACATATATATATATATATATATATATATATATATATATATATATATATATATACTAGTCATAACCCGTGCCCGTAGGGCACGATTCATTTAAGATATTCCCATGTCAAAAGCTTAGTTCCCCAAGAATTTTGCTCATCCCAAGGAATTAAGTTAATAACAAAAATCTTAGTTCCTCAAAAAATTTAGTACCATCCAAATTTAGTTCATCTCCAAAATTGTAGGGTTCTCCCAGCGAAATTTTCGAGTTCAAAAAATTTTAGTTCAAAAAAGCTTAGTTCCCCAAGAATTTTGCTCATCCCAAGGAATTAAGTTAATAACAAAAATCTTAGTTCCTCAACAAATTTAGTACCATCCAAATTTAGTTCATCTCCAAAATTGTAGGGTTCTCCCAGCGAAATTTTCGAGTTCAAAAAATTTTAGTTCAAAAAAGCTTAGTTCCCCAAGAATTTTGCTCATCCCAAGGAATTAAGTTAATAACAAAAATCTTAGTTCCTCATCAAATTTAGTACCATCCAAATTTAGTTCATCTCCAAAATTGTAGGGTTCTCCCAGCGAAATTTTCGAGTTCAAAAAATTTTAGTTCATCCCAAAATTTAGTTTTTCAGAGAATTTAGTTTCACACAAAAATTGATAGTCAAAATTGATAGTAAAAATTGATAGTCAAGCTTTAGTTCAGAGAATTTTAGTCTCCTGCAATTAAATGTCTGTTGCTGTCTTGGAAAAGATCTTAGAATCAAATGGTTGTTGCTATCCCCAAAAAAGCCTCTTGCTCTCCCCCAAAAGCAGACTCGCTTTCCCAAGTCAAATGGCAAGTTACGAAAAGAAATGGGCCCCACACAAACTCAAAAATACAAACCATTCATATGAATTTTTAATCCCAACCGTTCATCATCCAAGATTAAATCTCAGCCACTTTTTATCCCCCTCACTTGTCCTAGTCAGCTTGTCATAGTCAGCCCTAGGATTCAAAAAACTCTGTCAAATGTAATATATATATATATATATATATATATAGGAAAATTTTCAAATGAGAACATTTCGCACCGTGCGAAAATGTTTTTAGTTTTTTTTTGAAATTTTTTTTTTCAAAAATTCTTTTTCCCACCCTCATTATATGTTGTTATACCCCCCTCAAAAAATAATCATTGAGAAATAATGTCATTTGGCCTTCGATCAAGGCATTTCATCAAATTCGCACGTTTTGAGACCGTTAAATTTGTAACGGGTGGATGGGTGCTCTAATGCCCAACGGGTTCACCCATTATTTTCCCTGGGGTATATATTTGTATGGATTAAACATCAAAAAAAGAATTTTTGAAAAAAAAAATTTCAAAAAAAAAAAAATGTTTTCGCACCGTGCGAAAACCCCTTTTTTCGCAACCGAAGATCACCCTATATATATATATATATATATATATATATATATATATATATATATATATATATATATATATATATATATATATATATATATATACTCACATTATCATTAATACATCGCACACAATCAAATATACGTATTTACATACACATTTTATATCATTCAATACAATACGTAAGCATACTAATATTCAGCCAGGTAACGCCACCATAATACAACCACTCTACAACCAGTAATAATATTACAATATCAATACACGTATACAATCATAATACACCATCCTATACATAGTCACATCATACAATAATCGTGTATACCTCATGGTATATACGTACACACAACATCCCGTAAGGGCAACCAATACTATACAAAATTATAATCCTATAACTATATTCAAAACGCACATATTCACACAATATCTATGTATCTACCTATAACTAATCACATACATATCTACGTATGAGCACACGCTCAAACGTACAGACATATAGATCATATATTAGGCATGCACACTTAACTATGAATACACCTAGTATCATTATACCTAATATACACATAACTTTTCCAACATATTATTTCAACCATTATTAAGTATCTCCAACTACATACATCCCAGTAGATATTCCAACACTAATTCTTATATACACAGACATCCCTAGAGTGGTATAGCTATCCACACACATATTTATAAATACTAACACTCATACGACTTCATATATACCATGTAATTATATGCACTACAACGACATCACAATCTATACTAATGGGCCCACCATACTATAATAAGGTTAACGTAGGCAACAGTAAGCACTAATGCAATAACTAAACAATAGTGAGGAAACCGAAATCGAAATTGAAATGAAACAAGATCGGGATGAACGGGTTCAGATGAGGCGACATATAAGGGAGTAGCTTGGTTGGGTGGAACAAAATATAGTTCAGAATAATCAAGTAGGGAAGAAGGATATAAAATACGAAATAAGGATATAATAAAATGTAAGTTATAAAATAAAAATATAATAATATCCTTATAAAACGTAGAAAGGTAGCATGAAAGTTAAATCATGACATGAGGATTAGACGCAGAATAATGAGTATGGAGGTGAATGAATTGTTTTGCAATTGGAGATAAATTTAAATGGAGATAGTATTTTACAAAAATTTTGAAGTAGGAATATGATGAGTATAAAATCGACACTCTGAATGCTGAAGTCCAATGCAACTTAGAAAAGTATATTTAAAGTAAGCGCGACGAGTTATTCGAATAAGTTTTAATGACATAGGTAAGAAGAGAAAATTATAAATCGAATTAGGGAAAATAGAAGTACGGTTCAGAATAAAATTAGTATATGAAAAGGGACAAGGTATTTATATAGGTATGAAAAGTATAGGCTGGAAAATATTATAAAATAGTAATCAAAATCTCGACAAAAGTTTCGAAATTCAAAAAGAAAGAATTTAAGTCAACGGAAGAGTATGAAGTCTAAGTATATATATTAAAAGTTTTCGAACGAATTTAAACTTAGCAAATGAGGAATATCGAAAATACTTTCAGAAGATTCAAGATTTGTAACGAAGAGATTCGAAAATTAACGACGATCGTCATGAGGCGATCTCGTGAATCGAGGACAATGAATATGGTCGCATGATCGAAACATAAATACGCCTAGGATATGACTCATGAAAATCTACAGGGAACTCCTACGGACGACCAACTACAGATTAGGAAACTTAGCGCTAAGACTTTCTAAAGAATTAGACTGTAATGAACTGCGTCCGGCTTGGTCAGAGATCGATGAACCCAAGTGAACGACTAAAGAAATTCTAGAAGTCTAATATGGTCAGAGCTAGGCAAGAACCACTAAGGTAACTCCTAAGACGATCATATCAATTTCTAGCATGGAGTCTAACTAACAATTAGGGACCTCTAACTAGCAAACACAGATGTCTAACTAAGTCTTACTATAGTCCTGATCTAATGGATTTCCCTACTAAGCTGAGACAGATGCTCGGGCAACACGTCTTCCAGCCACCTAAGACACGGAAAACGCTCTAATTAGACTCAGATTTTATGACTTGAATGTTTCGAATAATTAATGAATGTTTTTATTATTATCGTTGTCCCGATATTTCGCAGTTGCAAAAGGACCTGGATGGGCCACCAACAAAACCTGTTACGACCCGCTTCCCATAAACGGAAGGCGAGGCGTGATGAGGTCCGCTCAGACTTGGAGCTGTGAGGCTTCAAGTCTGATAAGCGTAAAAAAAACTTCCAATAACCAGGTCCTTGCAACCATGAAACAAGGATAATAATAATTTAAAGCAGAAATAAAACTCCACCAACAACATCCAGATTAATCCAAATGTTCAGAGACAAGTCGTAAAGGAAAGTACAAGAGTCTGAAATGAGGCCTAAAGTATGGCCGACATAACATCAACTTAAAAGAGAGGTGATACGCACCGACAACCTAACAGCGACTAAGCAGGAACAATAACAACAAGAAAGAGCTCTAGGACTGGTCTCCAGTGTCCTCGAACTCAACACCTGCAACCTGTTCGTCCTCGACGACGAACCCTGGCTCACGACCTAACATGTGACGCCCAAAAGAGAAAAGGGGCACATGTCAGCAAAGTCTATAAGGAGACTTTGTGCAAGGAAACTAATAAAGGTAAATTAAGTGCAGCTAGCAGTTCTATAAAGAATGAATGAGATAACATGGCAGGTATGGTATGGGTGCAACAAGTGAGTAAACGAGACAAGCACGACAAGTGTAGCAGAGCTACTAAACAATATTCACTATTTCACGATTAACTTGTTTTCACGATGTGCACAGGGTTTACACCTTTTGGCTAAAGTGGCTGTACGGGCACACTTCTATGATCAAGTGATCGCTTAACCCTACCCCTCCCACGTGTGTCGAGCATTGGTTTCCCAAGTACGTGAGCTCGCTTCTGGATCACGAGTCCAGGAAGTGTTTCTCAGTATGGACTGGCGCCCATCTTCTGGATCACGAGCCAGGAAGTGTTTTTGGCATAGGGTTGTGCCCGCAAAGCAGGTGCCTAACCTCAATCATTACAATAAGTGTAGCGTGTGCTACGCAATCACGATGAAACATTAAATGCAAGATGCACAAGATGCATGAACATGGCATATGGATAGTCAAAAAGAAGTGCGTACAGATATTTAAAGTAAACGTGACATACAGGGATGCATGAAATGACATGAAAATGGGTCGGATCTAGCTTCGTTGTCAAGCTAGATCTAGAAGGCGTCTAGGCGACTATCATTTCATCGCCTAGTCTCTTTTACGTTAAAAGCGAGGAATGGCCTAAAACACGGCCTAAACAAGGAGCTGGCAAGTTTCTAACATGATGTATATAATTAAACCAACAGGAATTTCTATATCTTGAACAAAATAACCATTTAATACCCCAGTACATGTATTCTAACTAGTAATCTAGTGTACTGTCACTTCAAACGAACACACACATCTATAATTTATTTATATAATGTAACAAGGTAATAATTACTCCCCCTTACCTCTCTGTCTAGAGCTGTCACCTACTAACTTCTTTTCCCCTCTTCGTTTCTTCCTTTGGTGCGGGGAAGAGGGAGACCAAAGGCACGGCTCGGAGGTCCTTAGGCGGGGTGATGGTCGGAGACGTGAGGCACCGGAGGGCAGGTCAACAGGGCAGAGGATGCGAGGCTGGCAGGGTTTGCGAGTTCGCCCTAGGTTTCTTTGAGTTGAGGAGAGAAGAGAGAGGATTTCCTTGTTGGGTTTGATGTAGGCTGACGCATGAAGATGAGAATAAGTCTGGGTTGGTTGATTGCGTGGAAGCCCTAGGTTAAAGCTTTGCTAGCTGTTGTAGGGAGAAGATTAGAGGGGAGAGAGAGAGAGTACGGGGGAGAGAAAGAGGAGAACGTGGGAGAGAAGATTGGGGTAGTGACTGTACCTATTAAAGAGAAATGGGATAGCAGTTGGGATATGATGGGTTGGAATTGATTTGATATCTCTCAAAACTAACAGCATGCTATCCAAGTTATAAGGTTAGGAAAATAATTTATTAGTTATAAGTTGATTTGATCCCTTAAGGTTTGATTTAATAGGATTAGGTTAGACTAAATAAAAGATTTGGTCCCCAGGTCATTAGATTAGGATTTAAAAGCAATTAATAAAAACGGGTTTGTTTTGGAAATGAAATCGTACAGAACTTAGCAATAGAAATATTTATAAAAGAAACTGTTTTTAATAATTAATAACACGTTATAGCAGACCGGTCCCTCGACGTCCAAAAATCAAAAAGAAAATACCGGGGCAATAGCGCCTCCAAGAGAGTTGTGAAAACGGGGTTCCGACTCGCGACTGAACTACGGAAGACTGTCATCAAACATGAAAATTACGCATACGAACAAGATACGTGCTAAAATTCGTACAGCCGGAAAGTGACCGTGACATCCTACCCACCTTAGAGTAAAGTCCGTCCTCGGACTTTCTAACTATGACTATATCTAGTCACTCTAGTAACTACCCCAAATCACATCACACTATAAGTCAAACCATGCATAGTCACCACAAGTGCTTGTATATGCACTAGGTAGTCAAACATTTATACTACAAACATGTATATATATACACATTCTATACTTATACCTATCATAGACAGTCAAAATCATACACGCACTTCAATCATCATATAGTCACGTACGTCACTTATATAACTATTACTTACTAAGCACAAAACAATGGTTCAGATATTCACATAAAAAATAGTCTCACACTAGCAAATACAATCATTGTACTTTACGTTTAAATAACTACCTACGTACAACGACTAAGAATATATTATCATCATTCAGTACCAAACATACAAACACACGCAATCACCTCATACAATATTAAATCATGCTTGCTATATCTTATTACACATTCACCCTCACTACTAATACACATAGTTACTCTAATACAAGCACATATTTCATCATATATACACTTCACATACAATCCTATAACTATATTCAAGGCGCAACACACATCCTATAGCTACGCACTAGTCAATATTATTAACACAATGATAATATTCACACTTCTAGTAAGGCATTCTAACAATCCTACTAATAACAATAATAACTCTCACACATATATCACCATGTCGCCAACATAGCCACTAATATACGACAACCATAAGACAACGCATTCATTACAATGCTATCATATATAGACATTCACTTAATATTACTAACACTAATATCAAGTACAATAATAATTATACTAATAAGTAGCAATACTAATATACGCATGTCCCACCAATCACTTATCACATTTCAATATTACTAAATCACGACATATATAAATAACATGATTAATATAATATCATGATACGATATCATTATAACCAACTTTATAATTACAACAGATACTAACACTTTACTACTCATACACATGCATCACTAACTATATATCTATAATAATACCACATTGTTACACAGTAGTATTCACACATCACCTTCATGCCATAATTAGAATAATATCAAAATTTAAGGCACTCACCAATATTTCACTATACACACGTACATCCAATAAAATAATACTATATAGCAGGCATACATACATACATACATACATACATACATATATATATATATATATATATATATATATATATATATATATATATATATATATATATATATATATATATATATATATATATATATATATACTAGTCATAACCCGTGCCCGTAGGGCACGATTCATTTAAGATATTCCCATGTCAAAAGCTTAGTTCCCCAAGAATTTTGCTCATCCCAAGGAATTAAGTTAATAACAAAAATCTTAGTTCCTCAAAAAATTTAGTACCATCCAAATTTACTTCATCTCCAAAATTGTAGGGTTCTCCCAGCGAAATTTTCGAGTTCAAAAAATTTTAGTTCAAAAAAGCTTAGTTCCCCAAGAATTTTGCTCATCCCAAGGAATTAAGTTAATAACAAAAATCTTAGTTCCTCAACAAATTTAGTACCATCCAAATTTAGTTCATCTCCAAAATTGTAGGGTTCTCCCAGCGAAATTTTCGAGTTCAAAAAATTTTAGTTCAAAAAAGCTTAGTTCCCCAAGAATTTTGCTCATCCCAAGGAATTAAGTTAATAACAAAAATCTTAGTTCCTCATCAAATTTAGTACCATCCAAATTTAGTTCATCTCCAAAATTGTAGGGTTCTCCCAGCGAAATTTTCGAGTTCAAAAAATTTTAGTTCATCCCAAAATTTAGTTTTTCAGAGAATTTAGTTTCACACAAAAATTGATAGTCAAAATTGATAGTAAAAATTGATAGTCAAGCTTTAGTTCAGAGAATTTTAGTCTCCTGCAATTAAATGTCTGTTGCTGTCTTGGAAAAGATCTTAGAATCAAATGGTTGTTGCTATCCCCAAAAAAGCCTCTTGCTCTCCCCCAAAAGCAGACTCGCTTTCCCAAGTCAAATGGCAAGTTACGAAAAGAAATGGGCCCCACACAAACTCAAAAATACAAACCATTCATATGAATTTTTAATCCCAACCGTTCATCATCCAAGATTAAATCTCAGCCACTTTTTATCCCCCTCACTTGTCCTAGTCAGCTTGTCATAGTCAGCCCTAGGATTCAAAAAACTCTGTCAAATAATGTAATATATATATATATATATACTCACATTATCATTAATACATCGCACACAATCAAATATACGTATTTACATACACATTTTATATCATTCAATACAATACGTAAGCATACTAATATTCAGCCAGGTAACGCCACCATAATACAACCACTCTACAACCAGTAATAATATTACAATATCAATACACGTATACAATCATAATACACCATCCTATACATAGTCACATCATACAATAATCGTGTATACCTCATGGTATATACGTACACACAACATCCCGTAAGGGCAACCAATACTATACAAAATTATAATCCTATAACTATATTCAAAACGCACATATTCACACAATATCTATGTATCTACCTATAACTAATCACATACATATCTACGTATGAGCACACGCTCAAACGTACAGACATATAGATCATATATTAGGCATGCACACTTAACTATGAATACACCTAGTATCATTATACCTAATATACACATAACTTTTCCAACATATTATTTCAACCATTATTAAGTATCTCCAACTACATACATCCCAGTAGATATTCCAACACTAATTCTTATATACACAGACATCCCTAGAGTGGTATAGCTATCCACACACATATTTATAAATACTAACACTCATACGACTTCATATATACCATGTAATTATATGCACTACAACGACATCACAATCTATACTAATGGGCCCACCATACTATAATAAGGTTAACGTAGGCAACAGTAAGCACTAATGCAATAACTAAACAATAGTGAGGAAACCGAAATCGAAATTGAAATGAAACAAGATCGGGATGAACGGGTTCAGATGAGGCGACATATAAGGGAGTAGCTTGGTTGGGTGGAACAAAATATAGTTCAGAATAATCAAGTAGGGAAGAAGGATATAAAATACGAAATAAGGATATAATAAAATGTAAGTTATAAAATAAAAATATAATAATATCCTTATAAAACGTAGAAAGGTAGCATGAAAGTTAAATCATGACATGAGGATTAGACGCAGAATAATGAGTATGGAGGTGAATGAATTGTTTTGCAATTGGAGATAAATTTAAATGGAGATAGTATTTTACAAAAATTTTGAAGTAGGAATATGATGAGTATAAAATCGACACTCTGAATGCTGAAGTCCAATGCAACTTAGAAAAGTATATTTAAAGTAAGCGCGACGAGTTATTCGAATAAGTTTTAATGACATAGGTAAGAAGAGAAAATTATAAATCGAATTAGGGAAAATAGAAGTACGGTTCAGAATAAAATTAGTATATGAAAAGGGACAAGGTATTTATATAGGTATGAAAAGTATAGGCTGGAAAATATTATAAAATAGTAATCAAAATCTCGACAAAAGTTTCGAAATTCAAAAAGAAAGAATTTAAGTCAACGGAAGAGTATGAAGTCTAAGTATATATATTAAAAGTTTTCGAACGAATTTAAACTTAGCAAATGAGGAATATCGAAAATACTTTCAGAAGATTCAAGATTTGTAACGAAGAGATTCGAAAATTAACGACGATCGTCATGAGGCGATCTCGTGAATCGAGGACAATGAATATGGTCGCATGATCGAAACATAAATACGCCTAGGATATGACTCATGAAAATCTACAGGGAACTCCTACGGACGACCAACTACAGATTAGGAAACTTAGCGCTAAGACTTTCTAAAGAATTAGACTGTAATGAACTGCGTCCGGCTTGGTCAGAGATCGATGAACCCAAGTGAACGACTAAAGAAATTCTAGAAGTCTAATATGGTCAGAGCTAGGCAAGAACCACTAAGGTAACTCCTAAGACGATCATATCAATTTCTAGCATGGAGTCTAACTAACAATTAGGGACCTCTAACTAGCAAACACAGATGTCTAACTAAGTCTTACTATAGTCCTGATCTAATGGATTTCCCTACTAAGCTGAGACAGATGCTCGGGCAACACGTCTTCCAGCCACCTAAGACACGGAAAACGCTCTAATTAGACTCAGATTTTATGACTTGAATGTTTCGAATAATTAATGAATGTTTTTATTATTATCGTTGTCCCGATATTTCGCAGTTGCAAAAGGACCTGGATGGGCCACCAACAAAACCTGTTACGACCCGCTTCCCATAAACGGAAGGCGAGGCGTGATGAGGTCCGCTCAGACTTGGAGCTGTGAGGCTTCAAGTCTGATAAGCGTAAAAAAAACTTCCAATAACCAGGTCCTTGCAACCATGAAACAAGGATAATAATAATTTAAAGCAGAAATAAAACTCCACCAACAACATCCAGATTAATCCAAATGTTCAGAGACAAGTCGTAAAGGAAAGTACAAGAGTCTGAAATGAGGCCTAAAGTATGGCCGACATAACATCAACTTAAAAGAGAGGTGATACGCACCGACAACCTAACAGCGACTAAGCAGGAACAATAACAACAAGAAAGAGCTCTAGGACTGGTCTCCAGTGTCCTCGAACTCAACACCTGCAACCTGTTCGTCCTCGACGACGAACCCTGGCTCACGACCTAACATGTGACGCCCAAAAGAGAAAAGGGGCACATGTCAGCAAAGTCTATAAGGAGACTTTGTGCAAGGAAACTAATAAAGGTAAATTAAGTGCAGCTAGCAGTTCTATAAAGAATGAATGAGATAACATGGCAGGTATGGTATGGGTGCAACAAGTGAGTAAACGAGACAAGCACGACAAGTGTAGCAGAGCTACTAAACAATATTCACTATTTCACGATTAACTTGTTTTCACGATGTGCACAGGGTTTACACCTTTTGGCTAAAGTGGCTGTACGGGCACACTTCTATGATCAAGTGATCGCTTAACCCTACCCCTCCCACGTGTGTCGAGCATTGGTTTCCCAAGTACGTGAGCTCGCTTCTGGATCACGAGTCCAGGAAGTGTTTCTCAGTATGGACTGGCGCCCATCTTCTGGATCACGAGCCAGGAAGTGTTTTTGGCATAGGGTTGTGCCCGCAAAGCAGGTGCCTAACCTCAATCATTACAATAAGTGTAGCGTGTGCTACGCAATCACGATGAAACATTAAATGCAAGATGCACAAGATGCATGAACATGGCATATGGATAGTCAAAAAGAAGTGCGTACAGATATTTAAAGTAAACGTGACATACAGGGATGCATGAAATGACATGAAAATGGGTCGGATCTAGCTTCGTTGTCAAGCTAGATCTAGAAGGCGTCTAGGCGACTATCATTTCATCGCCTAGTCTCTTTTACGTTAAAAGCGAGGAATGGCCTAAAACACGGCCTAAACAAGGAGCTGGCAAGTTTCTAACATGATGTATATAATTAAACCAACAGGAATTTCTATATCTTGAACAAAATAACCATTTAATACCCCAGTACATGTATTCTAACTAGTAATCTAGTGTACTGTCACTTCAAACGAACACACACATCTATAATTTATTTATATAATGTAACAAGGTAATAATTACTCCCCCTTACCTCTCTGTCTAGAGCTGTCACCTACTAACTTCTTTTCCCCTCTTCGTTTCTTCCTTTGGTGCGGGGAAGAGGGAGACCAAAGGCACGGCTCGGAGGTCCTCAGGCGGGGTGATGGTCGGAGACGTGAGGCACCGGAGGGCAGGTCAACAGGGCAGAGGATGCGAGGCTGGCAGGGTTTGCGAGTTCGCCCTAGGTTTCTTTGAGTTGAGGAGAGAAGAGAGAGGATTTCCTTGTTGGGTTTGATGTAGGCTGACGCATGAAGATGAGAATAAGTCTGGGTTGGTTGATTGCGTGGAAGCCCTAGGTTAAAGCTTTGCTAGCTGTTGTAGGGAGAAGATTAGAGGGGAGAGAGAGAGAGTACGGGGGAGAGAAAGAGGAGAACGTGGGAGAGAAGATTGGGGTAGTGACTGTACCTATTAAAGAGAAATGGGATAGCAGTTGGGATATGATGGGTTGGAATTGATTTGATATCTCTCAAAACTAACAGCATGCTATCCAAGTTATAAGGTTAGGAAAATAATTTATTAGTTATAAGTTGATTTGATCCCTTAAGGTTTGATTTAATAGGATTAGGTTAGACTAAATAAAAGATTTGGTCCCCAGGTCATTAGATTAGGATTTAAAAGCAATTAATAAAAACGGGTTTGTTTTGGAAATGAAATCGTTGTTGTGAGTTGAGGGAGGCCTTTGGCCTCCCTCCCTTCATCACTCTCCATTACTCCCCACTAAGTTAGTGGGGAGGCCCTTGAACTCCCAACTCAACATGAGAGATTTATAAATATAGTACCATGGCTATTTGCCATGGTTAATCCTCTTCAATCCTCTTCTAACACGTTATCAGCACGTTTGCAATTATTAATTTGTTAGTTTTTTGTGGCAAATGAGCCTGCAGCCCAAATATAAATGATATATTACAATGATTAATATTTTTGGGCCTACTGCCTAATTCAAACTATTAATTTATTTTAATTTCTTGTCATTGGCCTGTCGCCCAGTCTTTCATACTGCTAAAATAATAACACTATTGCATTATTATTAAATTATGGAATATTAGGATTTTTTTTTTCAAAATATAATTATCTTAAGGATCCTGCGACCGCTCTGCCGTTAGTCAACTAACCTAACGGTGTATGACGTCTCCCCGTGATCCGAGAGATTATTATATTTTATAGTCTCTTTTTCCATATTATATAAGCATGTGTTATATAAACTGCGTGGTTGTTTCTTTTGTGCCTGTAGCATATTATAAACTGCGTGATTGTTTATATAAGCTAAAATGTGATTTTTGGGATCGGCCAGTTTGATACCTTTTAAATTCCTTGCAATTTTATTTTCTTTTTGAGAGAATTTGTAAGTGAGGATTAAATGTATTAATGCCAAAGACCGGTGTACCGAGATATGAAGACGGAGTTTATATTTTCAATTGACAGGGACCACTTCTTGGTTTCCAAATTGTATTTTTCTTCTCTTTATGAACTGTATATTCGGACTTTGGACTTTGTACGTTTTTGGGTATCTGGCCGATCCCCACATTTTACTTATTTTAATTTTTAATGCGTGAATTTCAATTTTATTTAATTCATGCTTATTTTAAATTGCATAGATAAATGGTAAAATTGGCAAGCGTCGATTTCGAGGTTCTTGATGATGCAGGAATGAATTACCTGAGTTGGCGAGTGGACCTGAAGTTCCACTTGCGTTCGATGGCCCTCCTCGGTTCAATTTTAGCTCCTACATCGGCCCCAGCAGCAACCGATGCTTATGCTAGTAAGGCCCCAGAAGCGGCCCAATCATCTAGCAGCACTCCTATCACTGTCTCTGATGTGGATAAGGCGAAAGCCATAATCTACATTAGGAAACATATAGATCGGACCTTAAAGGCCGAATACTTAACGGTATAGGACCCAAAGGAACTGTGGACAACGTTGGAGACACGGTATAAACATCAAATTGATGTTATATTACAGTGTGCCAGTTATGAGTGGGAAAACCTCAGAATTCATGACTATAAGTCCGTCGCTGAGTATAATTCTGCACTTCATAATATCACCTAACGCCTGAAGTTGTGCGGTGAAGAAGTGACAGAACAACGCATGTTGGAAAAGACATTTACCTCGTTTCACGAGAAAGATGCAATCCTCATGCAGCAGTATCGTAAATGCAACTTCACGAAATTCTCTGATCTGATCTCTTGCCTACTTAGGGCAGAGCAGAATCGAGATTTACTGCTCGCCACTCCTAACTTACGTCCAGCTGGTACTGCACCTATCCCTGAAGCCCACCACGTTTCTCCCCAGAAGTGGAAAAACAAGAAGAATGCTAATAATAACAAAGGGAAAGCTGTGATGAAGATGGACGAGGAGCAGCACCCCCGTCAAACAACAACAATACATGAAAGAGTAACTTCATATGGAAGCAAAAGAACACTGACCAAGTGTCACTTCCTAAGAAGAACTGGGAGGATAAATGCCATAGATGCGGCATGACTGGCCATTGGTCCAGAATCTGCCGCACTCCTCGCCAACTCCAGGAACTATATCAGGCGAGCCAGAAGTCTCTGCCTGAAACAAACTTGGCGGCTGTTCAGCCACCAATGATGTTCACTGCAATAGACTTCGAGAACGACGACCTGCTCGATTAAGCTTCATCTTTTATCTATGCATTTAAAAGTCAATGTTACTTCATCTTTAATTTGCTTAAGTTCGTCTTTTTCATTGACTTAAATAAATTTTCGTTTTAATTATAAATGAAGTATGGAATACTGTGGACAGTGCCTCATTGTACTGGTGTAGCATTGATATTGCTCCCACATACAACGAGACTATAAGATGCAAATTCTCCTCATAAACATATAGGAAATCTCCAATTTTCAAGGATATTTCTTTTAAAGAAAATAACTTGAAAATTGTGGATAATATATATTGAATATCAATATGTAACTCGTCAAGAAAATGGCCAGAAGACCATCTACTTACGATTTCATTGGACCCCCGTCGGGCCCCTATAATTACAGATATTCATCCTATAGAAAGCCAACTTGACTAAGCACCAGAAGTGTCTTTCATTGCCATAGTTTTTAACTCTGGCAAAATGGACTTGGTCATCCTGGATCAGTGATGATGGACGCATCATCCAATGAATCCATTGGAGAACCTGAAGATTCTTCAAAAGGTTGAGTTTCCTTGTCCCCCTTTGTCATAAGGGAAAACTTAGAGAGAGACCTTCCCTCCTGAAAGTGGGTTTAGAGTCTCCTGGCTTCATTGAGAGAATACATGGTGACCTTTTGCGGGCCTATTCACCCCGCAAATGGACCATTTTCGGTACTTCATTACTGTACTGATATATGCATCTACTTGATGGTCTTCTGTGTGCCTTCATATTCACTCGCAACATAGCTTTCTCAAAGCTAATAATGAGGGTGAATTCACTACTCATATCATTCAAGACTTCTGCCAGGCAACTGGCATTGAAATTGAACATCTTGTAGCATGTTCATACTCAGAATGGGTTATCAGAATCTCTGGTAAAGAGACTCCAATGGATTTCACGTCCATTGTTAGATTCCAGTTGCCTGTTGATATTTAGGGACCAACAAGCTGCACTCCGCATCGCTTATCACGATACGGCCCGCTTGTGGCCATATCTTATTGCTGATGCCGCTTCCTTATGGTTTACCACCAGGTCTTGATAAATGTGAATTTGATGAGTAAGGCCTCATTGTAATAGGCACGCAGTCTAAAGAAGCCTGAAGCTTCTGAGACCATATCATGGGACACAGAAGTCCTCATCTCGTTATTATCCGCATACTTTTTCTGTGTGACGTTGAGATCCAGAAGATCCTTCACATTCAGACTAAAGTACATCAATTGACGGATAAAATTGCGGACAACCAGAAGATTGTTCGTTCACACGTCCCTGCTGCCAACACGCCAGCTAGGATTGACATTCTCAAAGATGGATGCAATCCACCGGCAGCAGAATTGGTTGTACCTCATTTGAAAAGAGGACGCCGGCCAGGTTCAAAATAAAAATTTCCTCATAATAGGAAGATTCCTGGATATATAAAAATGATCCAACCACAGGATGCTGAGCTCAGACCAGCAACCTCTCCCCTCCTAATTTCCCCTGCAGAGGAAACAACAGGAGAAACATCATTATATTACGTACGTACTGGAGAGGTACTGGACAGATATAGCACAGTCGTCGACGACAGTTTTGCTTTCGCTATTGCCATTCACGTCACTGAATACGACGATGACGTCTACCCACTTTTCTATAGCGTAAACGCATAGAATGGCCAAAGTGGGACGGGGCAATAAGAGTAGAGCTGGACTCACTCTTGAAAAGCAAAGTCTTTGGACCAGTAGTCCATACACCTGAATGTGTAAAAACCTGTGGAATATAATTCGAATTTCATAAAGAAATTGAAATGAAGGAAATGTGATCATTTTCCTACTAAGCCTACACTTCTCTGCAAAATCCAATACATGCAGCTCATGGACGTTGTGACTGCATATATATACGGCAATATAGATATAGAGATCTATATAAAACTTCCAGAAGGGTATACTCTACCCGCAGAGATGAAAGAGAAACGTAGAAACGTCTTCTCCATAAAGGCTACAAAGATCATTAGTTGATCTTAAGCAATATTCTGCCCTTGTATCTTTTCGAAAGATCGTTGACAGGATTTGTTATATTTGCCTTACATATGGTCGACTTAAAGCTAATAGGATCTCCAGCAGAGACCATTGAGATTTCAGATAGCTTTAAAGCGTACTTTGGAAATGAAAAACCTAGGTATAACTATCATCCTGAAGATGACATTAATCATCCTGGAGATGAACCATCATCCTCAAGATGACATTAATCATCCTGAAGATGAACTATCATCCTGGAGATGAACCATCATCCTGAAGATGAACTATTATTAATCATGCCGAAGATATCTCGACTTACATATTAAACACCTTCGTGGTGGAACCCTTTCATATTCTTCATACACCTGGAGTTTATGAAGAATGATGTCCTTTTGCAACCTATTAAAAATGGATACTTATTTATGACACCTTTCAGTAGCTGAAAGAGGGGGAGGACATCCTAGGTCCCGAAGAGCCTAGCTCTAGTGTATTATCTGGCCAACTGCACGTATCTTTGATAGAACGTCTCTAGTAAAGTTGTTAACCAGATACAGTGTTGTCCTGGAGAGCAACACTAGACCAAGGATAAGCTGCTTTTGCGCAACTTCCAAGGGTCAAGGAATATATATTGCATATGCAGGTTTAAAATCATCGCGATGACTGAAACACAATAGGCCGGCCACCTCCTAAATATATACACATCATCATCCAATGTCTACATATTCTGAGAAGCTCATCATCCAAGAAGCAAGTATTGAAAACGCTCAGCCAGGTCTAGCAGTACCTTGCAGACACACTGAAGACTGATTCAAAGAATACTTTAGTTGAGTCATCTACCAACTTCGAAGAGCATTACACTCCAGAGCGACGCTGCCTTCCAATAGCCGCTAGATGAGTGAAACTTGTGCAGATGAGTGATAATTGTATTTTCTTTCAGAACATGATGGATGTATAGACGAATAGGAGATGATTGTATAGATACATAGGAGATCTGCAAGCCTGAAGCTTGTACATATCAGGGGGAGTCCCTCGATAGTAGTACTCTTTTTCCTTAAGCTGCTGGTTTTTCCCACTGGGTTTTCCATAGCTAAGGTTTTAACGAGGCAACCACAGTGGCTCTGGATCCAGAAGTATCCACCCCATTGGCATACTGAATCCTGAAGTATTCATATGCTTAACCCAAGGTAATGGAGAGATGAGGGGGAGTGTTGTGAGTTGAGGGAGGCCTTTGGCCTCCCTCCCTTCATCACTCTCCATTACTCCCCACTAAGTTAGTGGGGAGGCCCTTGAACTCCCAACTCAACATGAGAGATTTATAAATATAGTACCATGGCTATTTGCCATGGTTAATCCTCTTCAATCCTCTTCTAACAATCGTACAGAACTTAGCAATAGAAATATTTATAAAAGAAACTGTTTTTAATAATTAATAACACGTTATAGCAGACCGGTCCCTCGACGTCCAAAAATCAAAAAGAAAATACCGGGGCAATAGCGCCTCCGAGAGAGTTGTGAAAACGGGGTTTCGACTCGCGACTGAACTACGGAAGACTGTCATCAAACATGAAAATTACGCATACAAACAAGATACGTGCTAAAATTCGTACAGCCGGAAAGTGACCGTGACACTACCTCTCAATTGGTATTAGATCCTAGAAGTCAACATTTGACCATTTCTATGATATAGGGGGAGCATGTGATAATGATTGATACCCATTAAAATTTTCAATTTGGTATCATACATCTTTTTTTCTTGCATATTATCACATCTTTGATGAAGATGACAAAGTGGATATTGTTGATGTCCACCTTTTTCGACGATGTCCAGGGTGAGAGATATATGCATTATGTAAATGTATAGGGGGAGATATATACATATGCATATGGGGAGATATATATCTATGGGGAGAGATATATATCTATGGGGAGAGATATATGGGATTGCATGATATTTTCCATTGCAATTGGTTTATGAATCCATGCCTATTATATGTCACCATGACTTTATTAGGCATAAATGAGAATTTACATTTTGTGTATCTCATTGTATAATTGGTGCATATAAGTAGGGGGAGCTCATTAGCACTGTGCTTTAATTCTTTGTGTTTTACATAATGTGTGTCATCATCAAAAAGGGGAGATTGTTGAGTATTGGTGTTTCATACCAATCTTATTTTGATGATGATCACAACATTATGTTGTTGCTAATGACTCTCTTGTTTTAGTCTCACAGTTTCATTCCTAGAATTTCTTTCTTGGAGACTAATCACTTGGTGCAAGGATTGACATCAAGTGAAGTAGGGCCAAAGCTTGGACTCAGGGAGTGCCAAAGCTTGGAGATGATGGAGAGCTTCAAGGCATCAAGATTGAAGACTTAGACTCTAAGGAAAGCAATGTAATCCATGTAATATTTACTTTATTGCTTTCTCTCTCTCTTTTGAGTCTAGGTTAATGTAATGCCTTGATAGATGGTCTACTCATTCATGCTTATGCATTTAGCCATCTTAGTGAGCCTTAGGATTATCTTAGAATCCAACCCAATAGGCTCATCTTGATTAAAGGCTCATCTTGATTAAAGTCTCATTTGGAATCTCTGGCTTTCCATCAGTCGCCTGCTGAAGGATACACAGTCGACTGGGTGATTTCCAGTCGCCTGTAGATCCTTCTACAGTCTCCTGATATGCTCTGCTCAAGTCAACATTTCAATTGACTCAAACTTGAGCTTTTCGCATCAGTCGACTGTTGATCAGTTTACAGTCACCTGTAGCTTTACAGTCGCCTGGGAATTGGTCAACAGTCATCTGAGTAGCGAAAGTGCAATCTCTGCCTCTTTCTGTTTTTTCTCCATCTTCTGCAGCAGACGACTGATTAAGGTTTTACAGTCGCCTGACTAATTTACTGTCGACTGTATTATTGACATCAGTCGCCTGTCTGCTTATCTGGAGAAAGAGTGCGGCTCTCTGTTTTATTCCATCCCCTGCAGCAGTCTCCTGCTGAAGGTTTTACAGGCGCCTGTCCTGTTTTCAGTCGACTGTATTGTCTTCTTCAGTCGACTGTCCTGGCTCAGATTATAGCCGTTGGATATTTTCTAGCCGTTGATCAGTCGACTGTCTTTTGATCATCAGTCGACTGTTGCTGTCGTTTTCGCCCAGTTTCTAGCCGTTGCAGCTTTGGGCTGATGGCTGTTTTCTTGGGTTTTGAGGGTTGATATATGGTTCCTATATATATGGGTGTTGTAATACCCCGTATCCCTATATACGTATATATGTAGGTATTTTTGGGCGTAGATACGTGCGTATGATTTTTGGGAGTATGCACGTATTTTTCTTTAATTATTTTGGTATAGGAATTAATTTTAAAAGAATTTAAACTCATCTTTTGAATTTAGTAAATAGGAGTATTTGGATGAATACTTGTATTTAATGTGTATAAGGTATTTCATCATGTATTCTTAATTTTCATAAAATACAAAATCTAAAATTTCTAACCATGACAACACACTAAGTGAGGTGTCATCTTAAGAATTAAAAAGAAAACACATGGCACTCATCTTGACTTGATGAAGGGTGGAAAGGAATTTAGGAGTACAAAGATTTAGGCAAGAAAAACACAAAAACAAGAAAATTTCACTCTCTCTCATTCACTCCCTTGCTCCCTCAAACCAGCCCAAAAATTCCTCCCCTCTTTTCTCCCTTGTTTCTTCATTCCTCCACCAAAAAACTCCATCCCAAAATACTCCCCTTCAACTACTAAGAGCCCAAAAATTTTCTCCACCATTCTAGCTTCAAATTCATCCAAAAAACACCTCAAAAATCCAAATTTTGGAGACCAATTTGGAGCTTGAAGATAGAGGCTAGGAGGCTCTCCATCAAGGACTAAGAAGGGCCCAAGAAACAATTTTGGAGGACTTGCAAGGTAGAAATTCTTATCACCTTAGTAGGGTTTAGTTTTAGAACTAAGGGTTTAATTAATTAGGAAGTTCTTTAGATTTTGTGTAGAAATTAAGTTTTGAACTTCATGCTGAAATTTACACAGAATTGGCAGATACTTTGGTAGATTGCTGCACTTAATTGGCTACGTAGAAATTCATGAAAAAAATATATGGTGTACATATTGAAGTCCTTAACAACTTTCATTTTTACAAGTTTTGCAAATTCGAACTGAAAAATAGAGTAAAAATTCAGTTTCTAAAACTGGTCTGTTTTTAGACAGTTTTGACACCTTTCAGTAAAACGAGTAGAACTCCATGCACACTTTATAAAATATTATGATCTTGATGCCGTTGGAAAGCTGACTTCAAGATCATCAACCCATAATTTCTTAGATTTTAATTCTATCTGTAACTTGTAGCAAAATGTACTCGAAGTGAACTCAGTTTCTGGTTCAGAATGCTGAAATTATACCTGTTGGGAGAAAATCCACCATAAATCACATATGTCAATGGAGTTTATGAAAATTGGTCAGTAAAAGGAAAACACCCATATCTACAACTTTCGTGAAGGGACCAGAGACCAATTCTGACTGTAGATAGGCTAAAAGTGGTGTTCTTTCTGCTGTAACCGTTTAGACAGATTCAAATTTTACACTATTGTCATACCATGCATTACTCTTTTATGTTTTGTTCAAATTCAGTTATCATGCTATTATTTGTCATGATTTATGTGATGATTAGTAGCTATGTTCACATGCTTTCCAATTCGTTGTAGTAAATAAAATTGTGTTCAAGTTAAAGTGCATATTAACATGTTTGCTATGTCCAAATAAAAGCTAGTATATTATGTTGTGTTTAAAGGACGTTTTATGTCATTTACTAACATGCAACAAGCTAGTATACATGGTTGTGTTATTACGCCATTACTTTCCATTATGCTAGCATGTAGCTTTATTTTGATTGAGTATGTCAACTTGAGACATTTGCTAGTGTTGTAGTTTCATCTTGTTTAGTGTATCATATTAGTGTTGTAACTTCATTAAGAAAGTGAATGGAATTGATGGAACTATGCGATGTTGAAATAAGATGAAGACGATGGTCGTTGTTGAATCACGGCATCGGTGAGAATATGAAAGAAACGGAAATCTATGAATGCGGTATTGAGACCGCTGAAATTAATAAATGAGGAACTATTCCATAAACTGAGAGTGAGAATGAGGAATGTATCAGTCCTCCTAAAGGAGGGTGACACGGGTTTGGGGGAAAACGGGTAAACTATAACTGTTAAGGAGCGGACCGTAGTACGATTTCTCACTTGCTACGTCACTCCCGAAAGGGGGAGTTTGACTAGAGTTGGAGAGGCCGGTGGTGTGCTCGTGTCACATCATGTTTGGTAATTGATGGTTTTCTCCGTTTTCCACAGAAAAACCGAGCTGGGCTCGCTCCAGTACCTTACCCAGTTCGGGTACGGAGTTGCGAGAGGCCCCCTCCGGTGCCCGTGTTGCTGGTTGGGGTACCCCTTTTTCACCCACCCTGGGTGAAGTCCTCTTCCCTAGCAGTCTACAGTTTACCCGGGTTCCAAGCATGTGAAATCAACAACTTATGATAATTGTCTTTAAATTATAAATGTTGTTATCTTATGTCTCCTTGCTTTTGTTTACTTTAATGCTGCTATCCCATGATAACATGTTCTCATGTTTCCTTTTAATATCTGCATTTCATGATATGGTTTCATATGCATGTTTTATAAGTTCTCATAACTAAGATGTCGCATGTTAGAATGTGATTACTTTTACGCACCATGAACCTTAATTGTTAGACCACCCTCTTCTGCATAATCTGTGATGATGTGACACTTGTAGTTAGTTGGTTAGTTAGGGAGACCAGTTCTAAAACTGGGTTCTACTAGAGTGTTAGGAGTTTCTACTGGGTCACGCGTTGACGTGTCCCCGTTGACTTTCAGGTCATGTGAGTTGGAGGTTGGAGATAGCGGCTGGAGCTTTGGAGTTGGTGATCAGTTGTAGTATTGGGTGGTGAGGGGTATGATGAGAGACTTGTACTTTCGGTGTTTCTTTTTCGAGTGGACCTTTGTACTTGGAGTTGTGAATATGAAGATGGTGTATGTATAAGATGTATCAATGTATCAATAAAATGGAATATTGTACTTTTGTTATTTTCTCAATGTTTTTATCTGTGATGGAGTCTTACTTGTACTTCCCAACACGTGCGTAGTACCTGCAGTGTTCTTCCTACTCTCTTCTTTTCTTTCTTTCTACGTAACACTCGTCTCTTTGGAAATACCTGATACGGATTTGTACTTATCAGGTATCCTGGAAAGCAGGGCGTTACAGGTGTGCTGATATCTCTAGAACTTCTTGATGCTATTGAAAATCACAAGAGATCTTTAAGCCACTCTAAAACTCTCTCAATTCCCTCATTTGAGCTCTCATTCCTCTTCATGCATTGAAGTCCAGCTCAAGGGAATTCATCCAAGTGCTTTCAAGCCTATCTCAACACTTGGAGAGCCTCTTCCATGCCTTGCATTCATTTATGAGTAAGCATCTCAAGGAATAGGTAAGATGATTTATTTTACTTGGTGATTCTTGTATCTCTAATTCTCTTTGTGGGAATTAGTCTTTCTCTCTTTATGGGAGTTTATCTCTTTGTGGGAGTCTCTTTGTTGGAGTAACTCTCTTTGTGGGAGTTTAGTCATTACACTATTCACCCCCCCCCCCCCCCCCCGCTAGTGTGTGTTGTTAGTATTGCAAGGGTAAGGCGATCCTTACAGGCGACGTGGCTCGTCGAGCGCCGCACGATCTGCAATCCAACGGCCACCGATGGATACGAGCTGAACTCGAATTCGCTAGCGGAGCGGGCGCGCACGAATTTTAAAGGAAACGCAGCAGCTACTGGTTAAATCCCGCATCGATCCTACGGATGAGATCATCCAGCGCTATTGGATTTGGGTTTGGACGCGGATTTGAAGCGGGTTTTGACCCGATAAGCACATTAAACCCGCAATGTGTGTATATAAGGTATTTCTAGGGTTTTTGAGCGTATTCTGACGTAGTGGGGGCTCTAAGAGCCGTATTTCACCATGAAATTTGGAGGCCCTGTGGACAGAGGCTAGTTCTATCATTTGAAGGAGATTTGGGGCTATTTGGAGAGAATTGGTGACATTTTGCCTATCTTTAGCCTTGTATTTCACGTATTTGGCTTAGAATTGAAGTATTATTCACGTATTTTGAGGTTTTAATGATGTATTTGTCTATGAATACCAAATATATTCTCTTCATGCGTGGTTAATCTTCATATGTGTTGGTGTTGATGTAGTTAGGGTGTCGTATTCATTGATTTTTATATCTTTTCGCCCTATTTGCATTGTATAATCACGTATTTTGTCAATTTCTATATATATCTTGTTTGGGTATGTTATACGGAGGCGTGGGCATGCTTGAATTGAATATGATCTTTGCGGACTTATTCGTGATGTGACCCGAAAGGGCATTTGTGTTTATTTTCCTTATGAAATTGATGTTATACGTGATTAACTCTTTGGCACATTTTTACGCGCTTTATCGCCATACTTTCCGATGTTCTCGTGCCCAAACCGGATGAAACGTGAGTCATAGAAAAGATATTTATAATCATTGATTGCACACACCTAACGAAATCATATCCAACACATACTCTCCATATTAGTACCCAATATCAACTTCACCGTAAATATCGTAGGATTTTCTTTTGTTATTCTACTCTTTATCCTTGATTGGTGGTTAGTTATTATCGTTTTAGTACTCTTTACAAACTGAAGTTCGTAGTTTTACAGGTAAATTGTCCCGTGGATTCGATACATGGACTCACCAAGATTATTACTTGTACGATCTCCTGCGCTTGGGAGTAGAGCTCACACTTTGAGACGAGGCACCTACAGAGTGCATGATTGCTATGGAGAGACTACTCCCACTGCATCAAAGCTAGTTAGCAATAAGTAATAATATATGCACAAGTTACATATTATTTTCCATGTCAAGTGTCATGGTATATATCATGCATTGTGAGCTTTTCTCCCCCTTTGTCACATCAAAAATTAATATGAACAAAATACCTTTTCTCCCCCAAGTATTGTAGTAAGAGTTGTGACAAGAGTAAAGATTATGGTACCAAGTGTATATACACAGATATTGTATAGCATAAGGAACATGAAATTAAGGTACCACAATATAGCAAAAGATATTATTATTTCTTAATACCAAGTGTAATGAAAAGAATCATTAATTAATTTAATATTAAGTGTATGCAAAAATATGTGACATCAAAATATAACTTCTTAATACCAAGTGTAAAAATATCATCATTTAATTCCAAGTGTGAACAAAAAATGAGACAATATAATTGAGCAATTTTGCTAGATGTCTCAACAATTTCTCATGAGAAGTGTAGGTATCATTTTGCATAAGTTTTTTCAATTTTTTCATACATATGCAAAAGAGTATAACTTAAAGTGAATATACAAGTTTCCAATCATGCCAAGCAATATATAGTAAGCAAATTCAAGTCAAGCACTAGCATAACAAACAAACCATAGGTGAGTGTCAAATATTACATCATATTCTCACATCACAAGACAAATTGTGAGAATCGCATGATTGTAGCAAATAATATTACAAACCATAAAGTTGTTCAAAATAACATAATACTCATAAGTCAACAACGTGATATGAGATTATCTGCGTTTGATATCCTCTTTGATCTTCTCGAGCTCGTCTGCAATGTCTTCAACGAAGGCATAAGTGATGTCATACTTATCTTTCATTGTTTACCTCAAACTCTCGTTCCTTTCAAACAGATCATTTCTCACACTATTCACATGAAGCTCCAACTTGGCAAGCCTAGCAATTACAGCTTTTTGGAATGAGAGCATGTAAGGAGGCATATCTTCAGAAAATGAGGCTTCGCCTTGCTCCATAAGTTCTCTTCCTTGAGCTCTCTTCTTCTTCACTATCATCAAAATTCTTCTCGGGGTCCGCATGGAGTCCCATTCGATTGAGAGCTCCCGCATCAAACAAGGTCATGGGTTCAACAAAGTGGGTCTCACTCTCAACGTCTATTCCGACCAATATGAAAATATATATGAGGTAGTGGCCGTGGTGTAGTGGGGAAGTGGGATTCACGGAAGTGGTGCTATGAAGGATGTTCTTGAAGATAATCTCAGACCAATTGATTTTAATCTTAGCCAACATGGCGTAAACACACTTAGATTGTTTTAGGGATAATACGGCTCTAATCCCTCCCTTTTTATTAATGTTATACAATAGAATGTTCGCGAGAATTCGCGCTTTAGGAGTGAGGTGGCCGATGGGCAAGCTAGGCATATAATGTTTGCATTCTCGATACATGAGATTTAGGACATCCTTATCGGTCATTTCTATCTCACGAAGTAGTGCCCATGTGGTTGGGATGCCAAGTCTCAAGCCCAAGCCCTCCATGTCAAGAACAATAATCTCATTAATGTCCTTAGAGGAGATCCTAGGTGTTCGAGTGGATGTTGCGGTGTTGATGATCATATTAGTGTAAAACAAGTTGATTAGCCTAGGAAAATATTTGCATCTATTGTTGTATAAAAATAGGTTGGTCAAGCCTTGATATTAAAATATGATATCAATAACATACTTAGCCAAATCTTCAATTTTAACATACCTCTCTTGGAGGATGGTTTTTTGGGAGTTTAAGTCATAGGTGGTCATGAGATTGGGCTTACGAAGATATGGGGTGAAGATTTCCCTCTCCGATAAAGGTTGGGAGGATGATGAATCTTCCATTCTATTCTGTTTGATGGAGGTTCCCCTAACCATGGTTCTAGTTATTAATATAAACTAGAAAAGATGAAATTTGAGTAGATAGAAAGTATACATAAGATGTTGATGGTGATTTCCTTGAAAATCCTTTACCAAAGGTCTTGAAATCCTTGAAAATTTCTTAAAGATCCAAGCTTTGAGTGGGAGAGAACTTAAAATTTCAAGCTTAGAGGACAATAGTCGGCTATGGTGTGGTATGGTGAAAGAGGGGTGAAATTCTAGGGTTTTACTCTCATTCTCGTGAATCTTAGCCATATGATCAAAACTAAGGGTGTAGATCACTTCTCTTAGTGGGTATGAGTGACAAGATATGGTAAAAACCCAATAAGAAACCCAAAACCCGAAAAACATAAGCCCAATAGTCGGCTGTTTTAAGAAATGAAAAATACCCCTAGATAGTCGGCTATTTCCAGGATAGTCGGCTATCTGGCAGTTCGGTTAAAAGTGTTTTTTTATCATTTTAATTAATACACCAAACTGACTAATATTAACATGTAATCATACAAAATGTAATTCTAATGCAGAAAAATAATTTTTCAGTATTTTACCTTATTTTAAAGTAATTAAAAATAATTTACTCACTATATTTCCATTTTTGTCATCTCTCCAATTTGTATGCAAGCGAATGTTGAGAGATACCATATTTTGCTAATCCCCATATTGGTACCTGAAAAAAAAAATTTGGCACCCTTTTTATTTTGGGTCCGGGGGATTAGATGAGATTAAATCTCATTTTGGTGGAGGCCAAACCCAATACGGTTTAGTACTTCCGTCACAAATATAAGTGTAACTTTTGTTGAAATGAATATTATGCAAATTCATTTACATACCTTTCTTTTGCTTTGCTCGTGCCACTTTTAGGAATCCACATTTTGATGTACCTGTTTTTCAAATAAGAATTACTAATATGCTTTTCTATATGCTTAGGGTTGGAATATTCAAAACCTAAGCCAGTCCTATTTTCTGAAGATTTCTGCTTATCAATTATATCATCCAGTTTTCCCTTTTCTTTGTTAAATTTCTCCACAATCTAAGATAAATCTTCAAATTTCCTTTTTGTGGTGGTCACTATATTGTCTAGGTCATTTTTCATAGTTTTCATTCCATTGACCTCTTCTAAAAGGGATTTATTCTTATTAATTCTTCATTTTCTTTCTCAAGATCTTCTTTTTCTTGGTGCATGTCTTAAATTTCTTATTCAATTTGTAATGTTTTCTAATAAGATTTTCATGAACATTACACAATTCCTTATATGCACCTTTAATGTCAAAATCAGAGTCACTATCACTACAATTAAGTAGGTCATCGTCGCTATAATGATGCGAAGATGGATCAGAATTAATTACCTTGGGTGATGTTAACGTCATAAAACACATGTTCACATGTTCTCCTCTGGGTTCTTCTTTGTCGGATGAGGACGACAATTCATCGGAACTTGATATGTCGCTTTGATCAAAAGACAATTCATCGGAACTTGATATGTCGCTTTGATCAAAAGCCGTAAATGCTCTTTTCTTTGGCTTTACGAACTTTTTGCCGCTTCGTCTCTTTCTTCTATCTTTCTCCTTTTCTTTGCCCTTGCCTTGGTCATGATTTTTCTCCAAGGGGCAATCTCTCCGAACGTGTCTTGGTTTATTACATTCAAAACAAATAATATCGTTAGTGGAATGAGATCTTCGTTTGTCGAACTTACCTCGGAGGAATTTTCTGAATTTCCTTGTAATGAAGGCGATCTCGTTTTCGTTTCTTTCAGAAAGTTCTGAATCTGAGCTCTCTTCGTTTGCTCTAAATGCCAAGTTCTTCTTTAGCTTTTCTTCGATTTTCTTATCCTCCTTCAACTCTATCTTATAAGCCATGAGATTTCCCATTAGCTCCTTTAGAGTGATTGTCTTTATATTGTGTTCTCCTCGAATGGCGGTGGTCTTTCCTTTCCATTCGGGTCGAAACAATCGAACAATCTTCATTACCTGAGCATATTCAGGAATTTTCTTTCCTAATCCTGCAAGCTCATTTGTGAAGTTAGTAAATCGAGTATTGACTTCGCTAATACTCTCTCCTTCTTTCATTTTAAAATTTTCGAATTTTAAATGCAACATATTTATTCTAGATTCTTTTACCTTTTCTGTACCTTCATGACTTACCTCAAGAATATGCCATATTTGGTGTGCGGTTGTACATTGCGATGCTCGGTTGAACTCAATACCTATTAGTGCACAGAATAAAGAATTCATTGCTTTTGCATTAAGATTACCTCTCTTCGTTTCATCTGCAGTCCACTTTTCCATTTCTGCTTCAGGTTGTGTGTACTTGTTTTTGGTGATAGTCTATAAATCAATGTCCACGGATTGTAGATGAATCATCATTCGAATCTTCGAATTTGCATAGTTTGTTCCGTCGAACAATGGTGGACGCTGAGTGTTGAGTCCTTCAGAGTGGTGAGATGTTGATGCCATCGACGTTAATCCAAGATCCAATACCAAGTGTGGGATCCCTATGGATGGCAGACAACACTAAAAGGGGGGTTGAATATGGTTGTCACAAATAATAAGCTTTTTCACTTAATAAAACCCCTTCTAAATTGTTGCCTAAGTCTTAGATGAGAGTTATCTCAAATGTACTTAATTAACGCAAATATTATATGCCTGCAAAAATGGTTAGTCACAACGGAAATAAAATAGTACAAGAATAACAAATAACAAGTCAGAGAGAGAGAGATCACAGCGCAGACACAGAGATTTTATTCTGGTTCCGCCCAACGTTGGCCTACGTCCAGTCCCCGACTCCCTTCAGGATTTAATCCACTATATTGCAACACGCAATACAAGCACCTAGCTTCCCTCGCTAGAAATTTCCAACGCACACACCTAATTACAACCAACTAGCATTTCCAACACCAATTTCTCTTATAACGCGGGAATTACAAACTCAAGTCTTCTCCAAAGACTTTACAAAAAATATGAAAATAAAGTACACGATTTCCTATAAACCACGGATATATAAGTGTGAGACGTGGCTTTAGAAAATCAGAAACTTTTGATCATATAAATGATATATGTAAAGCACAATTTGATCAAAATAGTTGCTTGAAAATTGATCTTCAAAAAATTGAGCACGTGGGCTTTTAGAGATCAAGTAATCACGAATTTAATTTTTGAAAAATATTTGAATTTAAAACACAAAGATTAAAAGCAATGGTCTTGCAATTTGAATCCCAAAGAAAAAGCTTTAAGCTAGGAGATCAAATTAAAACGAGAACTATTTGAAAGGCTAAAATGAAACTGAAAATGATCTTAAAAACTTTTAGCACAAAAGAAATAAAATCAGTAACTTTTAGCGAAGAATAGTAAATAGAGATTTTTGAGAACTTTTTAGCACAAGAGATATTTATTTTCAATAAGAATTGTTGTATATAAAACATCTGAAATCATAGCTATTTATAAAGAATTATTAGCATAAAATCAGCTTGAAATCTGCTTGAAATCTGCTCAAAAGTCTTCTCTAACGGCTAATAAACGGCTAGTTTAAATTCAAATAAAAACTGCCAAATTTGTCAAAGTTGACCCAGATAGTCGGCTATTTTTGAAAATAGGCGGCTATTATTTTGACAGAGAATTTTGAATAAAATCTTCTGCCAGTAGTCTGCTATCTGGTGAGTATAGTCGGTTATTTCTTGACACATGAGTTTTATACTCAAAAACACTTAAAAATATTTTATAAAAAATATTTTTAAATAATATATGGTTTAACCTATTTAAACCCCATTTTTCAAGAGTTTTTATGTGTGTGTAACGAGTATATATTGGCTTTAACATTTTCAAACTATACTTACACAAACACACTTCACTAGCCTTTGTTCTTCATTCTTCGTTTTGAGCTGTTTCCACTTGATCTTAGTCTTTGTAAGCTTTGTAAGTCGGAGCCTTCATCTTCTTCTATTCATGTCTCAATAGTAGACTTTTGATCTTGGCTCTAAGTTCTTCGATTTACTTCACAATGCGTTCAAAAGCTTCATGGCTATAAAAATAATTCTATACACACTTGAAACAAATATGTTAATCCTCATATCACGTGTGCACATTATCAAAATCCACTGGGGTGGGTCTCTATTTCCCAACAATACTCACGAAGTCTGGATCTTCCAACGCATGGAGATCATCTTCATTTCTAACTTCGCCTTGTTTAGGAAACATATCCTCTTAAAACGTGTCATACCTTGATTCAAATTCTGTGACATTGTTGTCTTCTTGCTCACCCAAGAAAACATAACCCTTCAAGTGTTCAGCGTATCTAATGAATATACTCTTCTTTCCTCTGGGTCCCAACTTTCCATGCTTATGAGAAGTGTCATAGACATAAGCTGCACATTCCCATGGCTTTAAGAAACTCAAATTTGGACTTCTACCAGTCCAGAGTTCGTATTGTTGAGTATTGGTGTTTCATACCAATCTTATTTTTGATGATGATCACAACATTATGTTGTTGCTAATGAATCTCATGTTTTAGTCTCTCAGTTTATTTCAAGGATATCTTTCTTGGAGACTAATCACTTGGTGTAAGGATGGACATCATGTGAAGAAGGGCCAATGTTTGGACTCAAGGAGTGCCAAAGCTTGGAGATGGTGGAGAGCAATCAAGGCATCAAGATTAAAGACTTAGACTCTTAAGAAAGCATTGTAATCCATGTAATTTACTTTATTGCTTTCTCTCTCTTTTGAGTCTAGGTTATTGTAATGCCTTGCTAGATGGTTTGCTCATTCATGCACATGCATTTAACCATCTTAGTGAACCTTAGGATTATCATAGAATCCAACCCAATAGGTTCAATCTATCCAAAGACTCATTTGGAGTCTCTGGCTTTCCGTCAGTCGCCTGATGAGGGAAACACAGCCGACTGGGTGATTTCCAGTCGTCTGTAGATCCTTCTACAGTCGCCTGATATGCACAGCTCAAGTCAACATTTCAATTGACTCAAACTTGAGCTTTACGCACAGTCACCTGACGATCAGTTTACAGTCTCATGTATATTTACAGTCACCTGGAAATTGGCCAACAGTCGCCTGTCTAGCGTAAGTGCAATCTATGCATCTCTCTGTCTTCTCTCCATATTTTACAGTAGTCGACTGATGTAGAATGTACAGTCGCCTGACTATTTGACAGACGACTGTAGTATTAATATCAGTCGCCTGTGCGAAGAATTGGAGAAAGAGTTCAGCTCTCTCTGTTTCGATCCATCCCCTGCAGTAGTCGTCTGCTGAAGGATTAACAGGTGCCTGTCCTGTTTTTCAGTCGACTATATTGTCTTCATCAGTCGACTGTCCTGGCTCAGAATATAGCCGTTGGATATTTTCTAGCCGTTGATCAGTCGACTGTCTTTTGATCATCAGTCGACTGTTCCTGTCGTTTTCGCCTAGTTTCTAGCCGTTGCAGAATTGATTCTTTGGTTGTTTTCTTGGGTTTTGGGGTCTGATATAGGGTTCCTATATATATGAGTGTGCTGATATCTCTTATACTTCTTGATGCTAGTGAATATCTCAAGAGATCTATAAGCAACTCACAAACTCCCTCAATTCACTCTCAAGAGCTCTCATTCATCTTCATGCATTGAAGTCTAGCTCAAGGGAATTCATCCAAGTGCATTCTTGCAAATCTCATCACTTGGAAATCCTCTTCCATGCCTTGCATTCATTTATGAGTAAGTTCATCTCAAAACATAGGTAAGAGTATTTGTTTTACTTTGTTATTTCATTGAAACCCTAGCTTTCTGTGTGAGAGCTAGTTACTCTCTGTGTGAGAGTATAACCTTATGTGTGAGGGTTGGTTGAGATCTCTCTGTGTGAGAGCTCAAGTCTTTCTGTGTGAAAGCTGGTAGGCCCAAAATAGTGCTTCTCTCAAGCGCAAGAGTCCGTACAAGTAATATAATCTGGGAGTCCAGATGTCGAATCCTCAGGAGAAAATCTGTTGCAACCACAGCTTAAATCAAATAGAAATCCAATGAAAAGAAGCTAACCACTTATGGTGACGATGATTTTAATGGGTTTGATCGTGGTGAACAATGCGAACAAAGAAAAGTCGTGTATGAAAATATCGATGAAAAGTACGCACATGGTATGGGTTCATTAGGGTCCATGAGTCGTATTAATTTGGTTGACGAATATAACACAATGAATTCTCTTTTTGAGAGCAATTCACCGGAAAATACCCAATATAACTCAATGAATTCTCCTTTTGGGAGCAATTCATCGGAAAATACCCTTTTGGGGGTTCAAGCACAAAATTCAATAAGATCGTTGCTAAAGTTTTAGTCTTTTAAATACGATATGAAAGTCCCTTTTGGGGAAATCAAAAATCACCCTTGTGGGGTGATCATCTACTCTAACACATTCTTTTGGAAAATGAAGAGAAGATTTAATTACAAAGACTATAACTTTATCAACGTTAACAATTTAGCACAACGAATATTCAACCAAATGAACACAAATCATATCCCCTAACTACACCATACCATGCACAATAAGAATCTAGCTACTCATGGTGCAAGAAAAATCAAGTTTCATAGCAAAATACATCATTCTAATAGCAAAATACAATAGAAAAACACCAAATACGGGGTATAAGTTTAAGAATTTATCACTAAATCTCCAATATAGACACCAAAACTCTCTGGAAATAAGAAGAATAGCCTCTGGAATTTTACAGAATTTTTCCCTGGAGAAATACGGCTCCTAGAGCCTCCAATACGCCAAGAATACGCCAGGAATACCCTCAAAACACTAGAAAATACCTTAAATACACACATTGCGGGTTTAATGAGCTTATTGGGTTCGAAACCGCTCCAATTTAAACCCAAACCCGCACCACAACGTCGGCGCAAATAACAGCCGCACATCCGTGCGGGATTTAACCAAGGGTCGCCGCGTGGCCTTTAAATTTCGTGCGCCCGCCTCGTTTCGATATCGGATCGAACTCGCTTCGCCCTGGGCCGTTGGATCAAGATCCAACGATCGGAGATTGGCCACGTCGCCTTAAAAATTTCACCCGCATCGTCGCTTCAGAATACGCGTCGGAGAGAATCGTAGCCGTTGATTTCAAGCGGGATTAAACCACATGCAGCCGCGTGGCAATCAAGATTCCCGCTTGCCGCTCCGTTCTCCTCGAGCGCGGACCGTTGGATCGGGATCCAACGGCCACGATCATTCCGCATCGACCGCTCCGCGTTGCTTCGATCTGAAGCGTTGGATCGCCAATCAACGGCCCTGATGGGACCGCGTCGCCTGATCTCCACTGCGTTGCGGGTGAAAGGCTGGCCGACGTTCGATCGCGATCGAGGGGGATATATTTAGCCGCGTCGTCCGCTTGATTTCCTCGCTTACGATCCGTTGGATCTCGATCCAACGGCCAAGATCGCTCCGCGTCGATCGTATATACGTATTTTAACGTATTTCTTCCGTATTTCTTCAATTAAATGGTATTCTGCATTCAAAAATACACAGTAATTAGCACAGATCTCAGAAAAATACAAATAAATAGTCGTTGAAATCGTGAGATCGAGACCAAGCTAGGAAAAATATAAAAAGTGCAGAAATACTCAGTTAATTGCTGTTTTGTGCTCAAATAAGGTGTTTTCTCTAATAAATGATGGCGTACAAAATACGAATGTATTAGAGATCAATATAGCATCACATGAGCACAAAATAGGGCTAAATGGGGGGGGTTAAATATGTAATATTGAACCCGAATCAAAAGCAATGATTTCTTTGTGTGAGAATCCTAAATCCTCTGTGTGAGGTCTCTCTGTGTGAGAGTGAGGATTTCTCTGTGTGAGAATCCAAATCCTCTGTGTGAGGTATCTCTGTGTGAGATTGTATTCACTTCTCTGTGTGAGAATTATAGTGGATATTGGTGTGGCTGGATGTACCCAAGTTTGGGGAACCAGGGTAAAACCTTGTGTTTGCATTTGGATTGATTGTGTTGATTAATTCCTCTTGCACTTATTATTCCGCATTTGCAAGCTTAATTTAATTGCACAATTTACTGCCATTACTCTATTCACCCCCCTCTAGAGTGTTTGTTGTTAGTATTGCAAGGGTTAGACGATCCTTACACGTATGTGGTTTTATGAAGCGATTTGGAGGGCACTAGGTTCAAAACATGTGATGATGTCAACAATGTATCTCCCCAATATTTAATTGGTAAATTTTCTTGTGATATCATGCATCGAACCATTTCTAAAAGCATTCTATTTTTTTCTCTCAGCCACACCATTTTGCTGAGGTGTATAAGGAGTAGTAAGTTGTCTTAGAATCCCTTTTTCATTACATAAATCCTTAAATTGATCTGATATATATTCTTTCACTTGATCTGTCCTTAAGGTTTTGACTTTTCTATCCAATTGATTCTCAACTTCGTTGAGAAATAATTTAAAACAATCCAACGCCTCGGATTTATGGGATATAAGGTATACCTTTCCAAATCGAGAGTAGTCATCTATGAATGTAATGAAATATGAGGCACCATGCCTTGCCCACACACTCATGAGTCCTCAAATATCAGAGTGTATAAGTTTTAATGGAGAGTCAGCTCGTATTACCTTACCAAATGGTTTCCTAGTTATCTTACTTGCTAGACATGGTTCACATGCAAGAATATTAATTTTGGTAAGAGATCCCAAAAGGCACTCTTTAGCCAAGCTTTCTATCCTGGCTTTCCATATGTGACCTAGTCTAGCATGTCATAACAATGCATCGTTGTTATATGATTCAGACGAAGATGTGGTTATCATATATCTAGAAGAACAATTATTAGTATTAAGAAAAGCCAATCAAATAAAATAAGTACCAGATCCATAATATTTATTATACAAACTTATTTACAAACCATATTGATCAAACAACAAATCAAATCCAAACTTAGCTAAAGAAATTACAGAAACCAAGTTCCGCCTAATATCAGGAGTGTGCAACACATCATCTAATAATAAAGTCCGACATTCGCGCAATTCCACTTTGCACATACCAACTCCATTTACTTCCAATTTGTTGTTGCTGCTTACATATACCCATTTTGTTCCACCAGGAACACGGTGGTACTCCACATAGTAGTCTCTGTTTCTGGCTATGTGGTATGTCGCTCCTGAATCAATAACCCACCAAGGATCAGGTTCAATGAGCATAACAGAACTATACACATATGCACTATGATAAGACATAAAAGAAGAATCAGAAGTTACCTTCTTCGGCTCAGGACAATCCCGAGTGAATTGTCCCTTCTGACGGTAGTTGAAGCATCTCGGCTTATCAATATTCATCTTTTTCTTTTTCTTCACATCAAATTTCCTCAGCTCTTTGAATTTCAAAGCTGCACCCTTACCTTTGTTCTTTTTCTAGAACATCTTCCTCTTAAAGTTGCCTTTCCTGGAACTTGACTCAGTTACGTAGGAATGAGATTGTGGTTTTAGGGAAGATAACCTTTCATCTTCCAATTCCATGTGACGTGCCACATCATCGAAAGTTTTGACATTTTCATTAAGTGTCAAGTTAACTTTCATATATTCCCAGGAACTGGGCAAAGAGCGAATCACATACTGTACTTGTTGTTCATCAATGAGGTTGCAGCCAGCAGCAACCAGCTCCTTGATCATTATTGACATCTCCCGAAGATGTTGCTTGATAGTCTAATTGGATCTCATTTTATAAGTATCAAACTTAATGGTAAGCTGCCTCAACTCCGATACAGTAGTTCCTCCCAGCTTATTATTCAAGACCTTCCACATGTCACTGGCTATAGGATAGTCATTGTACTCATAAGCCAAGTCATCCTTCATTGAGCTTACAAGTAAACCACACACAATGCCATCCTTTTTCTTCCATTCGTTGTAAGTCTTAACCACACGTCTATGCTGGGCAGTGTTTCCCTCACCAGGATCTTCCAACTTATGCTTAATGGCTTTAATGACTTCGTGTTCTTGTAAGACATACTTGATACGAAAACTCCAGACATTGAAGCTGTCTCCATTGAGATGATCACCTTTGTTAAGGTCGACAAATATGTTTTAGGTAGCAGCCATTATGTATGTTGGTCTAATAATAACTGAAATAAAGAGACAAACAAAAGATTAGTTATATGCCCAAAATATTATATATATATATATATATATATATATATATATATATATATATATATATATATTCTCCATTAACTTAGTTTTTAATAATAATGATTTAGTTAATAGTATGGAGTCGAAAGTTCATTAAATTCATAATCATCGTCCATAACTAAAAATTCATTATTATCTTAAAGACACTTGCAAAAATATATTCATACTTATATTTTGTTCACTTTGAAAAAAAATAAGTCACATCGTATTATCAAAACATAATATTACTCCCACTAATTTTATATATTCACATAGAATATAAATTATAAATTTAATTAGAAACATATACCTTTATAATAATATTTACATAATATATTATTATGACATTATTTATAAAAAATTTGGGATAGTTCTGATTAAACTTAACAAACTAAAATAGTCAAATTAAATGTTACTATATAACATTTAAAATTTTGTTTAGGAAAAATAAACATTTAACTCATGCAAAAATTTATAACAAAAATATGTAAGAGAAAATATGCAACATATGCATAAATCATATGCTTTGAAAAATAAAAAATTTCCAAAGGCTGCTAAATTTCAAATGAAATAATTTATATTATTGCAACAATTCATTTAAAATATTATTATTATTATCAAACTAATTTATTATATAATCCATTAATGCAACAATATTATTTAAACATAATAATAATAATCAAACTAATTGATTATATAATTTATATTGCAATAATTTTCCTAAAAAAATTTATGCAATCATTATATTATTCGCAATTTATTTCCTTTTGAAACATATTCTGCAAATCATTTATGCAATTAACAACTTTTTACATCACTTCCATTTAAAATGAATTTTATGCAATATTAAATCACTTGCAATATTTCCATTAAAATAAATCTGTAAATAACAATTTTCGAATAATTCCCATCTAATATATATATGCAAACTCTAATTACTTGCGACTCTTCCGTTAAAAAGAATTTTTTAATGCAATAATAGATTTGTATGCAATACTTGATCTTGAAAAGGGTATTTAGCGATAAATTAAAAAATAATAATAATAGAGTAATGGGGTTGAGCCACTCCGATGGAATGTAGGGGGGCGCAGCCCCCTCGATCGATCATGGCAAGGGGGAGCCCCCTTTATCAGACGCAGGGGGGTTGGAGACCCCATCGATCGGGCGCAGGGGCGAAGCCCCTTGACTCAGCCGCAAGGGGAGGAGGGGGCGAAGCCCTCCTCCATCGGACGCAGAGGGGGCGGACCCCCTCAGTCGGCCAATTGGACGAGGAACGAGGTGGAGCCCCATAGGTTAGAGCGCAGTGGAACCATCCGTTGTCATCCGAGTGCAAGGACGGAGGCTCTCTTCCTCCGAGCGTCGGAGCTGAGCCCCTTCTTCCTCTGATCATACGCAGCAGGGGCGAAGCCCTACAGTCACATAGAGGCAAAGCCTCCATCGCATGCGCGTAGGGGTCCCGTAGAGGCGTGTGTTGGGCCTCTTCAGACGACGGCATGAGTCACACAACGTTGCGTAGGGGCGGAGCCCCTTTTGCATGCGCATAGAGGCACATTGGGGCGGTGGCTGAGAACGCTCTGATACCAATGTTTTTCTTCTTCGACGAAGGGATGATGACATCACCTTTGTTTGCAGCGGAATAATCGGATCGGATTTGGAATCACCAATGGAAACCAAAAGTTCTCACCACCAAGATTATCTCCTCCTCCTTCTTTGTGTCGGGAGAGAGGAGAAAAGAACGTTATGTTCTATTTTCTTTGTTGTGTTTCCTCTCAGAGAGATGGGGAGTATTTATATGCTTAAGGGGAGGAAAAGTTAATTAACATTAGAAAGAAACAACGTAACTTTTCCAACGATAGAGTTGTTAGGATAACACATTTCCAATGGGAACCCTGAAACTCTCTTAATTACAATTATTCACAAAGAATAATCGAATTTACATATAGCCCCCTTATATTTATTATAATTACGTTTTGCTCCATGGGCTAAACCCGTCATGGGCGTATCGAATTCAAACAGCTGTCTTAGGGCATTGCTCTCTTCTACTAAAGTGTGTGCCTGATGATTATGGGAAGAAGTCAAAGTTTGGGTTTACTGTTTACATATCGCCTTAGGTCTCTACTTTTGTTGTTGAGCGATACAACAGTGTGCTCTCAACACACTTCCTTTTGGAAAACACTAATGTGGCTATTCTTTTGGACAATGAAGCCTTATATGACATATGCATGAGGTCTCATGACATTGAGCGGCCTACATATACAAACTTTAATATGATTGCTACAATGTTCTAAAGGAACTATCTAGTTGTACTTGTGACTTGATAATGACAAAAAGATTGACTTGATATGGCCACTTTGTACTTGTACATGGAAATTTGAAATTGGTTTGAACTATCTAGTTGGTTTGACTTATCCAAACCTCTAAAGTACACCGAATATTACAAAACAAATAATTAAATAATTATATATAAAATATTTTATAAAAATCGTCATCCAAATATGGATACTGTTGAAACAGCATGTTAGTCGACTAGGATTTACTATGGTCAACTAAGAAAAATACAAAATAATTCATAAAAATTCATAAAAATATATAATAACAAACATGTTATTTTAGATAGTTTATTCTATAACATATCAAAATTCAGATTCACTAATTATTACTAATTCTCTTCTAAGTCTTAACATATTTTTTCTTTTAAAGGCTTAGTTAGGATATCAGAGATCTGATGTTCGGTTGCTATATATTTTAATATTATGTCACCTTTCTGTACATGATCATCTAAAAAGTGGTGGCGTATATCTATTTGTTTAGTGCGTGCATGAGGAACTGGATTCTTAGATAAATTAATAGCACTAGTGTTATCACACATAATAGAGCATGTGTTACACTTAATGCTATTATCTGATATAGTTTGTTTCATCCATAAAATTTGTGCAATACTAATCATGCGACAATATATTCTGCCTCAGTTGTTAATAATGAAATAGAATTTTGCTTTTTGCTAAACCATGAAGCCAGAGCTTGACCAAGGAAGTGACAAGTGCCACTTGTACTTTTACGGTTAGATTTGCAACCAGCAAAATCAGCGTCATTATATGAAATTAAATCATATGTGCTTGTTTTAGGATAAAATAAACCAAAATCAGAAGTGTGTTTAATGTACCTAATTATTCTTTTTACTACTGTTAAATGTGATACCTTAGGATCTGATGATACCAAGCACACAAGCATATTAAAAACATAATATCTAGTCTACTAGCAGCAAGATAAAGTAATGATCCGATCATACATCGATGTAAACGTTGATCAACACTTTTACCATTTATATCGTTGTCAAGATATGATGAAGTACCCATTGGAGTACGTTTCTCTGCAGAATTCTACAATCCAAAACCGTTTGATGAGCTCCTTAAGGTATTTACTTTGATGAATAAATATTCCTTCATTTGTTTAATTTGAAGTCCAAGAAAGTATGTTAATTCACCCATGTGGCTCATCTTGAATTCATTCTACAATGCTTTAGAAAAATCGTGACATAAAAGTTCATTAGTAGATCCAAAAATTATATCATCAACATATACTTGTATGATAATAACATCAGATTCAATGTGCCTAGTGAATAAAGTGGATTTTACCTTACCCATGGAATAGCCAGATTTCAAAAGAAAATTCTTAAGTATTTCATTCCAAGGACGTGGTGCTTGTTTCAGACCATATATTGCTTTCTTTAATTTAAAAACATGATCTTACAAGGTTTCATGTTAAAATCCAGGAGGTTGTTCTACGTAAACTTATTCCTTAATAAAACCATTTAAAAAGACACTTTTAACATCCATTTGAAATAGTTTAAAATCTTTATAAAATGCATAAGATAATAACATTCTAATAGATTATAGATGAGCAACTGGTGTGTAAGTCTCATTATAATCTATTCATTCTTCTTGATTATATCCTTGTGCGACTAGCATTGCCTTATTTCTAACCACTTGACCAGATTCATCTAATTTATTCTTAAATACCCATTTTTTTCATATAACTGGATGATCTGATGGTCTTGGAACTAATCCTCATACATCATTCCTCTTGAATTGATTTAGTTCTTCCTGCATTGCTATAATCCATGAACTATCTTTATAAGCTTCATTGACATTTTTTGGTTCAATGGAAGAAATAAAAGCATAATGCGTCATTTGTTCTATTTGTGATCTAGTTCTTACACCATCGGATATATTTCCAATAACTAATTCATGTGGATGGTTAGGAACGTCCACAAATGCCGTAGGAAGATCTAAATTTTCTAAGGTTGATTCACTATTGTGATTAGTAGAATTATTCTTACCATCATCATTACCATCTAATTTAATATTTTCAAGTGAATTAGATAAGGGTATTGATCGTTCATCGTCTTCTATAAATGTACTAAATGTGTAATTTTAATCAAATGTTACATGAAGTGATTCTTCAATACACAAGGTTCTTTTGTTATATACCTTATAGGCTTTACTACGTGTAGCGTAACTTACAAATATTTCTTCATCTGACTTAGAGTCAAATTTATCTAGTGGATCTCTAGTATTAAGAATAAAATACGTACATCCAAAAACACGAAAATACGATACACATGGAATACGATCAAAAAATAATTCGAAACATGTTTTATTTAGTATTGGCCTTATTAGAACTCAACTTAAAATATAACATGCAGTAGCAACAACTTCTGCCCAAAGATATTTAGGTAAATTACTATCACGTAACATAGCCCTAACACATTCTTCTAATGTTCTATTTTTCCTTTCTACTACACCATTTTGTGGAGCAGCTCTAGGAAAGGAAAGGTTATGTGTTATATCGTTATCATTACAAAATTTTGTAAAAGATTCATTTTCAAATTCTCCTCCATGATCACTACGAATAGTAATGATGGTTGAAGATTTGACTTTCTGAATTTTTCGACAAAATATTGAAAATTCTTCAAATACATCATTCTTGTGTTTTAAAAATAAAACCCATGTACTTATGGAATAATCATCAATAATGACAAATGCATATTTACATCCATTTAAAAAAGCTATTCTAGAATGACCAAATAAATCCAAGTGTAGGAGTTCAAGTGATCGTTTCGTTGAAATAGCATCTTTTGATTTAAAAGATGCTTTATGCATTTTTTTTCCGTATTGACATGCATCGCAAAATTATGTGATTGGAAGAGATATTTTGTATTCTTGAAACTAGTTTGTGTTTAGTTATGCGTGCAATATGTTTGAAATTAGTATGTCCAAAACGTGTATGTCATAAAAGTGAATTATCTATGGATGCTAATAAACAATGATTATGTGTAGTAATTTTCAAGCATAGAATATATATATTATTCCTACGATTACCTTGAAATAATATATTAGACATATTAATATCATATATGATGCAAGCATTATTTTTCGAAAACAATTTTAAACTCATTATCGCACAATTGACTAATATATAGTAGGTTATGTTTCAAACCGTCAACAAGGAGCACGTTTTCGATAATTGGCTTATCTGAATCACCATCTGTTCCAATGCCAATAACTTTGTCTTTGTTGTTATCTCCAAAGGTAATTGTGCCACCATCTTTGAATTGAACGGTTGATAGAAGTTTGATGTTCCCTGTCATGTGTTTGGAACATCAACTATCTAAGATACATCTTTCCTTTTTAGGTACCTGAAACATAAACAATAAGCATATGTACCATTTGCTTTTGGGTCCTTGGGATTAGTCCGTATGAAGCCAACCCTAGTAGAATTTGGCTTTTGCAAATAATTCAGTGAATATATAATATCTTTCATATAATTTGAAATGTATAAATTCATATCATATAAGCATAAATCTTTAGGAATCCATAAGAGAAATGTAGTATATTTCCTAGAAGATGTATTAAATGTATTCTTATTTGTAACTACACTTGTACTTGTAAAATTAGTATTCTGTTGTGTAGAAATACAAGAATTTATTTTCTTTGTATAAATAAATGCATGCTTCTTCTTTTCTGTTTTAACGAAGTTTGTTGATCCATTAGTTTTGGGAGCATCTTTATGAGAATAACCCAAACCATGTCTACGGTTTGATGGATGTTGAACTTTAAGTAAATCATCAGGATTATTCTTACCTTTATTAAGCTTATTTATACTAGTAGTCATTTCATCATATTTTAGTTTTAAAGATGAAACATTATTATCTTACTCTGAAATACTAGTAAGCATATTATGATTCTCAGATATGAGAATTTCATTTTCTTGCAATAACTTTGAATTTTGATATGTTAAAATTTCCTTCTCATTTTTAAGTTCATCTAATAAGATTGATGAAGAAGTTAGTTCTTGATGAGTAAGAACTAAAGCTTTATGTTGTGCATTAAGTTTCTTAAATCTAATGAACAATTCATTAAATGCATCTAATAATTCTTCATTATTTAGATGACTTACCTTGTTGTCATCGTGTGCCATAAAACACATGTGAGTGTTTTTTTCATTAGTTTGATCATCACATTCTTCTTCATCAGAAGATTAAGAATCTCAAGTGGCTACTAGTGTTTTCTTCTTTTTATCGAACTTCCATTCCTTTTGGGAATTGTTGAAAGTTCTATCTTTAGACTTTAGTAGTGAACAATCATTCTTGATACGTCCAGGCTTGTTACAATTAAACCATAAAGAGACATCAACATTCTTCGATTTCAAGTTTTTGTACTTAGCTCGTCGTAAGAACTTTTTGAAGTTTCTGTTGATGAGTGCCACATCGTCATCATTCATATCTGAGTCATCTGTGTTAGACCATGCGTTGAAAGCACGTACTTTCTTCTTTGAGTCTGATTGTTCTTTGCGGTCTTGTATTTGGACCTTATATGCCATCAAATTGCCAGCTAGATTTTCAACTGTGAGAGTTGATAAATCATTGGCTTCTTTTATCACTGTTGTCTTCTTCTCTCATTCTGGTGTTAATGCACGAAGAATCTTTCTGACATGTTCAGTTTGAGTATATACTTTACCAAGATCAATTAGTGAGTTTGTGATGTCGGTGAATCTATTGTCTCTTTCTCCTTCATCTTAAATAACTCAAACCTGTAAACAAGAACAAAAATCTTAGTTTTCTTAACGTTATTAGTTCCTTCGTGAGTTACCTAGAGAATATGCCATATGTCATATGCTGATTTGGCCTGTGAGACTCGGTTGAATTCATTTTTGTCCATTGCTCAGAACAGTACATTCATGGCCTTAGAATTGTGGGTTGCTGCAGATTTGTCAGTTGCAGTCCATTGGGCGTAAGGAGTAGTGGTTTTCTCATATTGTCTCTCCAATGTGTTCCAAAGTTCATAGTCAATACTTTGAAGATAGATCTTCTTCTTCTTCTTCTTCCAGTATGAGTAGTTGGAACCACTGAATAAGAGAGGCCGAGTTGTCGAGTGCCCTTCTGGAAATTGTGATGATGATGATGAATTATTCGTCGGATAGGTGTAGGCCATCTTAACCATGCTCTGATACCAATTGTTGGATCGCTTGGCACACCAAATACACTAGAGGGGTGAGAATAGTGTATATCACGACAAATATTGCAAAATTAGACGTTACGAAAAAATTGCAATAAAGAGTGCGGAAGTAAAATCACAATACAGAGAATGAGCAATCACAAACACATAGATTTATATTGGTTTGGATCCTCTTGATCCTATGTCCAGTCTCATAATCCCCGTAGAGATTTTAATTCCACTATTACCACTTGCTCCCCACAAACAAACAATATACAAAGATGCCAACACTCCCTATGTTCTAAACTTGTACAATCTCTTCAACAAGAGATTCAGCCAAAGAAAAAAAATTAAGTATAAAATAATATCACATATAGCCTTGATGATGTATGAATTGAATCACAAGGAAGGTGAAGATATTTCCAAGGTTTCTTGATGAGAACTGTGGTAGAAACACTCTTGGAGAAGGACTTTCAGTGAGGCAAAATTTCGGCAGTATAACCTCAAAGAAAATCTGAAAAACACCATCTCTTTTAGAGTGAGAAGGGAAGTTTTGGAGTGAGAGTGAGAGTGAATGATTTCATAAAAATGGCAGAGGGTTTGGGGTCTATTTATATGCCAAAGGAAACCCCAAATAACTGTCTAGTAACTGTCCAAAACGGTTCCTATGTCAGTCCAAAAATTAGTCGACTAAGAAGGCAAATTAGTCGACTAAGCTTGAAGATGAACTAGAAATTGGTCGTTGTAAATAACTTTAATCGACTAGGAGACTTGTATTAGTCGACTACAACTGTAAAACGGCCAGAACTGTAGCCATTTGAGGAAGTTATAACTGACTCTGGTCGACTAGAGAGTTTGTTAGTCGGCGAAAACTATAACTAACAAACAGTCAAAATGCGACTGTTGGAATAACTAGCTCTTAGTCGATTAGGGATTCTGTTAGTCGATTAGGACCAAAAATTATGAAATTTTACAAAAAATGATCATGTCAACTAAGGAATAAGTTTGATTAAGAAAGTTTGTTTTTATAAAAATGAAATGAAATGAATTAGTCGAGTAATAAGGTCTATGGCTTGGTAGTTTGAAGAAATCCTAAGTTGCTAAGATAGATCACCATCAAGGCTTTCACAAGCTAACTATAATCAAGAAGAAAAATAAAGATTACATCATTTATAACAAGATACAAAATATTTGATCTTTGAGCTTCATCTTCCTTGTAGTGGTTCTTGCAATATATGTGTTGTCTTGAATGATGATTGGTTTATCTGAATAAGACATTTGTTGAAGCTAATAATCTGTATAGATAAAATTAGTCCACACAAATAGAATTATGTTTGTATCATCAAAACTTTATGAAGAGAGAGAAAATCAAATCTTATTTTCCAACATCAGCTTCCAGGCGACCCCTCCAGGGGGCCGCAAACCCCGACAGGATCGCATGGGGCCTCGTGGCCCTTAGGCAACCCTGACGGGGTTGGCAAGCCCGGCCAGGCCAGCCGGGGGCCGGCGAGCTTCTCTATCGACCGTCGTCATCCGGTGAACCTTCCTACATCACCATCGAGCTCGCCAACGCTCGACGTCACCACCTCATCGTCTAGATCTTGCGAATCTCACCAACGTCAAAACTTGTGAAGCTCACCGGTGCCGTCTCTGGTGACATCCGAGACCGCCGACCGCACCAGCTTCTCCACCTCCAGACATCTGGCAACATCTGGGACCCAAACCAGCACAACCGAGCAGCTGACCCGAGCCAACTCAAGCCAAGCCGTTGACCGTTCAACGGCTGCATAGTGTGCTGTCCCATTTTCTGCAGTTTTCTAGGCTATTTTCGGAGAAATTTTTGAGCAGCTTCTGTCTTTTGACGATTCCGGGCCCGTTTGGAGTCTAAGTTCAAAACAATTCATGCCAATGCATAGACGACTCAACCACAGACACACTACCACCCTACTTGGACTTATTCATCTTCCGTGCATGAAGATCTACTTGCTCATCAATCCATGGCGACCAGCTGCAGCAACGTTTCACGAAGGACGACGGAGATCCTGGGTGTCCCTTTGACCCAGGAGGAGACAAGCATCCCTTAGATCCCGGAGGGAACGGGCAATCTCTTGCACACACACACAGACTTCATGCACAACATTGAGGATAAAGTGGTTTTTCGGGGGCGAAGTAAAGCTAGGAATGGAGGGTTGCAACCACACCGGTGGCAATTTTGTAATTTTGGGACCTGAGGGGGTAATTTTGTAAATATGGACAAATCAGCCTTACATATATGAGTGAGATGTTAGTGTTAGAAGATAGGAGTAGAATTGAAGATGAATAGTAAGTAGAGATTAGGAGTACAAAATGGTTTAGATCTTGGGAGAGTTAGCCACTTGTCTCGAATCAAGGGGTAGGGGAGTAGTCTTCTTCTCTAATTGAGGCCATTATCTTTGTATTTCCTGTATAAAAATGTCACCTTTCTCCCAAATCCCCAAAGTTCTTCCTCCAAAGCCCTTCCTCCAAAGCCCTAGACTTTCCTATCAGCATGTCACCTCAAATTGATTTCTGTATCAAACAGAACATCATTAGCAGGTATTATGTCAGAGCCATAGAGGTATAGACATTGCCCATTCCTGAGACTGGTCCTGAAGAAGGGATTCATGTAGATCAGGTGGCACCTGATCTAATAAATCAGGTGCCAAAACACAAAAAGGTGGGCCCCACAGCAAGTACAAGCCCATGTGCGGCTTGTACTTTCCATTTTTTTTGTCTTGGCACTTCATCCATTAGATCAGATGTCATCTTTTCTACATTAAATCCCATTTTCTACATTAAATCCCATGAAGAATCTTATTCTGTTGTAGACATGATAATAAAGGATTAGTTTAACAGACCCATACACATGTTGTGGAGCAAACATTATGTCAATGAATCAATTTAACACACTCTCCCTTGATACTTGGACTTGGACCATAAAGGGCAGTCCATGTACCTTCCAGCTTCTATCTCTCTTACATCATTTGAGCACAATTTACATCAATGAGCAACAGTATTGCTAGAAATTAAGCTTCATTAACCTATGCATTGTACGATTTGGCAAGGTTCAGTGTTAGCAACCATATCTTTAAGAAGAAATCTTGTGAGCTTGTTATTTATATTTATATATATATATATATATATATATATATATATATATATATATATATATATATATATATATATATATATATATATATATATATATATATATATATATATATATATATATATATATATATATATGGGGCAAATGTGCTTGAGAACGTGCGCAGGTAGAATTACCTGCGCACGCCCCCTCTGTTCGGGGTTTCTAAATATTTTTTTTTGAAAATTTTTTTTGCAGTAGCTAGATATACTTGTTATGAAGCTCCCCACAAAATTTCAGGTCAATCCGACACCGTTTGAGCCTCCGTTCATCGATTTCAAAAACGTTGCGCAAAACTGTCCAGAATTTGGACAGTTTTGCGCAACGTTTTTGAAATCGATGAACGGAGGCTCAAACGGTGTCGGATTGACCTGAAATTTTGTGGGGAGCTTCATAACAAGTATATCTAGCTACTGCAAAAAAAAATTCAAAAAAAAAATATTTACAAACACCGAACAGAGGGGGCGTGCGCAGGTAATTCTACCTGCGCACGTTCTTAGGTACATTTTTTGCTATATATATATATATATATATATATATATATATATATATATATATATATATATATATATATATATATATTATTTCTCAATAAAATATGGCAAAGTAAATTCCGCATACCATTCTTAAGAAAGATCAGACTACTCTATGCCAAGTAGACAAATACGGCCACATCATATTCTATTGCATATGTCCTATGACATCAGAGCATATTCTGTGTAGCAATGACATGTCCTTGGCAAACATAGGTATCCCTTAAGCAAGCAAATAAATTTGAGAATTGCTACATGCACCTCAAACTTGAGGTGCATGCAATGATTTGTTTCCAGTTTTGGAAACAAAAATCAAATCAATCAATTTGTTAACACTTCTTAGTTTTGTTCTTTTTCCAAAAACAAACATTAATCATTGAATGCACCTCAAATCTGAGGTGGATTTAGTCATCCTCATAAATTTTTACTTGACAATAACAAAACGTCGGCAAGCATAAAAATTGGTTACGTCAAAATATCACCCAACACATTACAAGCATATTTGATATGATAATGGCAGAGTCATATTCCATTCCTAAAAATAAAAAATTCCAAGGAAAATAGCAGTCGGCCCAGTGACTAGGCTCCACTTGCAACATCTGAAAGAAAATTTTTTCTCTTGTAATTCACCTTCTATGAATCATTTTCTCCTTGGGTGTTTATTGCCAGCAACTACCACTGATGCCACATACTAGTCCCTTAATTTTACAGCCAACCCACATTTGGAAAGCATCCGTCATAGTTTCTCTGCAAATGCCGAATATGTATGACTGGAAGTGCCCAAGAAAAGCAGTTGGTTTCTTCAAACCCTTGTCACAATCAAAATAAAGACCACATAGTCTTCAGCAGACAAGGGCACTCATCATTGTAAAAAGATAGCGAGTAAAAAAGCGAAGCAATTGTTCCTTGATTCTTATTATTTTCTGATCAAATTGCATGCATCCTTCATCTAATTGCATTCTTAAGCCAGTCTTATTCTTATATATGCTACTCTTATTATTAGAGCCTCTTGTGTAATCTTTATTGTATGGGCATGGGATACTTTTTGAGCTTAATTCTTAGTTCTCACACTGCTGTATTCATTTGAGTGGATAGATAAGATATTCACATCACTAGGGTAAGTACATTGGTGGAAAATCCAGGTATTAGAGAGAGTCTTTGTAGAAAGTCATTATCAATAATAAAGATGGCAAAAATGCACCAAAGGAACTGGTCGTGAAGATTGTTTCATGCAATACAAAGAGCATCTCAACTGACAAACTTTCGCAAACTTTTTCTGCGAAACAAACCATGTAGATTACTTCAAATACGTCCTTATCAAGAATACAAGGAAGAAAAGCGCTCTTAATATTCACATGATGTAATGCTAGTGATAAGTAGCGACGAGCGAATAAGTAACCCGTACTGAAATCATCTGAGCTACCAAAGAGAATACATCCAAATATTTCATACCATACACCTATGAGCAACCCTCTGTAATAGGAACCTAACTTAGGTTCATATTAATGTTTTAATATTTTAATCAATTTAGTTGTGATTTTTTTAGCTCTTTTAAATTTGGTTGTGTGAGTCCTTTCAGAGTTTTTCGTTCTAAAGAAGTTTTTCGTTCTAAATTTGGTTATGCGCCATTAGAATGTAGCTTTATAGTACACATCCATTTACATCATTCAGCAGCCTTGTGGGGAGGGAGTTGAACCAGATCCTAGGCATCATTTTTCCTTCGATGCTGTCATTTTCTCTGAAATTATTGTTTGCAAATCTATGTGTGCAACATCTTCTGACAAAAACTTAGAAACGGGATAAGTATTAATAAAAATGAGAAAAGCATAATAACCAGAAGATGTGCAAAGGATACAAGTTCTTATAATGGATAAGCAGCTGAGGAAGATAGAGGAATGTGCAATGCAAAAGTTCCTCTGGAATTAGAACTTAGCACATGAACATGAGTCTTGGAGCTTCTGGTGTACACATGCAACTATTTTTCTTGTCCTTGTTACATATCATTCTCTAGTGAACCTGAAAAATCAGTTTCTACAGTTACCTTATTGTGAAGGTTTAGTGTAAAAAATCATCCTTGGAAATACAATCGTCGGTGTGACCCGGATCCGAAGTTCGTTTTAAAAAAATAAAATTGAAACTCAAATAAAGTGACATGCAAACACAATATATTGTTTAGTTTGTAGATAGAAATAATTATACCATTTCTGTGTACATAGCTAACACAAAAGCACTTCTATAATTGTGGACCAAGTTTGTACGCAGTAGGTCTTTGAATTATGAACAAAGTATACACATCCGAAAATGCACAAGATTAAGAAGCAAAAAAAGGAACTTCAGGAAGTAGCAACAAATATGAAATCTTATTGTTAAGAACCGATGACGATATTCTATTAATTAGATAACATGCAGTTTGAAAACCATCTGCCTAAAAATGTTTAGAAACATTTCTATGAAATTACAACGTATGTGCTACTTTAAATAAGTGTTTATTTTTGTGTTCGGCTGATCCGTTTTGTTACTATGTATATGATTGATGCATATCAGATTGTATCATGACCACAATGAAAGTCAAGCTAAAGTTCTCTTTAGCATTATTACCACGCAATATGCATATGGTTAAACCAAAACGCGCTTTAATCTCAACACAATATTTTGAAAGACATAAATAACGTAAGCACTATTCTTTAAGTAAATTCACATAACACAAGCAAATCGTTAACAAAAATAATAAAATATATATCGGGCTTTGATAATACAGGACATGGTCTCCACACAGTATAATGGACAAGTTTGAATCATTTGTTTGCTCTCATATTAATGTTAGGAGGTGAAAAAATATGATGGTACTTTTTTTTGAATTTTTCTAACAAGAATCATACTTTAAATTTGACAAATAATTCAATTGAAGAACTAATAATTTCATATTATTTAGATAGGATGCTCCAATTGATTATGTTTGTCAATTGGATACATACCAAATAATATAATAGTATCGTAATCCCATCGACATGATAAAATCTGTCAAAGTCATGCCATGTGCCAATCAGCTTTATCTTTCTGATCTCCAAAAAAACACAGTAAGTAGGCAAGAATGTTACTGAATAATTTAACGATTTTGTAAGTTCACTGACCAATAACAAATTGAACCAAAAATTAAGTAAATAGTAAACATTTGGCAAAAAAATGTTAGGTGTTGCACGTGTAGTGCCAATACCATGAACTAAAGAGACATGCATATATGCTAATGTAACAAATAAAGAGGAAACAGATTCTAAATGAGAAATGCTAAAATGATTACCAGGCATATGATGAGAAATTCCTGAATGTAACATACAGGTTCATGACGCAGAGGATGAAATGAAATCAGTGGAGTTACCAGTTTTAAAAAGCATCATAGTAGGTAGAATGATGATGAAGTCATAAAATCCTGAAACTGTAGGAACATCAGCCATGTATCATAATCTTCTTTAGGTAGAAATACACATATTTGAACCCGACTCTTTTTCACCAGAAACAGTAATGTGTTAATTGAGGACTGAACATCGTATTCTATTCTGTAACTCACAGCATATCCATTTTGTATGTCTATCCTTCTTACATTAATGGCATAAGCTGATATCACCACCAATAGGGCTCTCACGGCCCACTTCTATAGGGCTATCACAGTCAGCTCCAGTATTGTCACCTTTATCATGACCCCTGCCAAGAACATCACCATGATTCCTTTAGGTTGATAAATCATCTCAGCTAAATCGTTAAAACAATGTGACCCTGCAGTTCCTTCGCACCTGTAGCAAAGGTTCTTCTAAAAATATCCTTCGAATGAGACTATATCTCTTAAACATGACGTTAACTACTAAACTCCTTATCACCAGGGATCAAGCAAATGCATAAATTAGAGGTAAAGCTTTAAGAAAGCACAGTACAAAGACCTGTTCCTAATTCTTATGTATCTTCAACACCTTCGTATTACTAAAACGATGACTTCAACTCATTAACAGCCTATTATATCCTCCATAAAACTATGAAAGCGATAGATCATCCTTCGTGTTATCCCTGAACAGTTCCGATATCACCTCATAAGCTTTATTGAGGTTATTGGATCCTGAATAGAATAATGTCAAACAATCACATAGCTACTTGACCGTCATCGTATGAAGCACTATATCATGCACATGTTACTCCATGTTGTTCACCATCTAGTTATAAAGACTAGTATCGTCTCGCTTTCAGTTAACAGTCTTTAGATTTAGAGGGTCATCAGTATGATGCAATGTGGTTCTAAACAAGTTTTTTTTAATTTAAAAAATTGGTATTATCTGTCATCATTTCTGATGAGTTATCTTCTCAAAAAATAAACTCCTGAATAATAATCTAATCTCAAACTTCAACTCATTGGCCATAGCTAATCAACCCCCATTAACCCAATACAGTCAAAGGTATAATTCATAACATGCAATCCTCCCATGTGATCATATCATCACAAAGATCTTTTCTTGTGATCTAACACATCCAAACTACATGATCCTCCCTATGGATCTTGAAAAGTTTGTCGGTTGAAGCGCTTTTTGTATGGCCTAAAGCCATCTTCATGGATATGGCATTAGAGCCAAACCCTAACCCTAACCTTAAATTAGATTAACACTAAATTGGACCTCTCTAGCTCTTCTACCAAAATACCAGATCTTTGATGGTACTAGGAATAATAAAGTTTTGGCTGGAAATCACGGAGAAGATGTCTCTATGTAGTGAAGTCATCTTAGCTAAGGAGCATGAAAACCTGCATCATTGCATCTGCATGATTGGATTTTTTTTTCTATTTTAACTCTGGGGTTGAAACTTAAACCTCCTAACATTTTGATAAAATAAAGGAATCCCCAATCTTTAACAAAACCAGTTAATATTTTGGCAAAATAAAACAAATCTATTTATCATTTAACTTTGCACACTTCTCTTCCGCCATCAAAACTTTTGATTATAAAAAAGTTTATCGTGTTATCCAACATGACTGTTCGGTTGTCTTTAGACATTCTCTCCAAGTACATAGGCGTTTTCTAGTTATTCAAGTTCACATTTGAGTCTCAACATTTATGCTAAGTAAAGAAAAAATTTGTTGTTTGGTTCTGCCACTTTTCGGTTCCCAACATAACTTTATACATAATAGGTACTCTTGCAATGTGCCCAGTAGATAACGTGATTGTTTAGATGATAATACCAAAATAATGGGATGATGATACCAAAGTACAACATCATGTGCTTCCTTTTACATGCCTAATGCAAAGATATCACATCAGTTACAACTGCTCAGTTGACACCTGATACCCATTAATCTCATAAGATTATGAGAACAATGTAAATAATAGTAGTGGATGCTTACCTACCAATACCCACGATGTTAGAAATATAAATCTTATCTAAAATTTGATTTCTATATACATTAAGAACAACCATAAACAATATATTAAGAATTGAAAGCTAGATTTTATAAAAGCTACCATGTATTTTGAGTAGATTTCAACATACTATGAACTTTAAAAAAATATAAAACTACCTCAAACTTCCAAGGTTTCACAAACTACCTCATGGTGGTAATAGAAAACCGAAAATGACCAAAACCCCCTTTTAAATTAAGTTTCATAAAACTACTATGAACTTTTGGACATGATTTTAAAAACTATAATATATTTGGAAAAATTATAAAATTAACATGACTTTTCATTTTTCTTCTTTTTTATCACTATTTTTTATATTATATTTTTATGATATCTTTTTTTCTCGCTATTACGTTGTTCTCTTGCCAAATTTTGTTTCTTATTTTTTTTGTGTTGCAATGTTTTCCTTTTATGTTACAATATTTTTATTTCTTTTTTCTCATTGTCGCTTGGTTCCCTCACCAACTTTTTGTGACTAGCAAAAAGGCAAGGATAATAGTAATTTAGAAAATTATGTCAAAGCCTAATATATCCCATCAAAATGGATATTTTCTTCAATTCAAAGGGTGAAGGAAAAATTTTTACTGGAATTATAGTTTTCAAAAAAAGATTGTTTTGGATTCAAGCCATATAATTTAAGAAATAAAAATTCAAAAAGAGGACAGTTAGATATCTACAATTGCAATGTCTAAAACGACGGTGCAAATTTGAAAATTTTAAGGCTAGACAAGATTAATACATGCGAAGCCTTATGTGAAGAACTCAAACCTCTTCTCAGGATTAATTCTGTGTCTTTACAAAGAAAGGACTTTTCATTCCCAACTAAACCTTACACGTGTTACATCTCACGTGTTTCATCTCATGTAGCAGCCTATTTGGCATTTAATTGCCATGTAAGATAGCCCAGTCGCAACTAAACAATGATTTCATTTTCCCAATCTGCCTCTCTCTTCCACTCTCACTTCTTAACCAAATGTCAATTAAGCCCAGCTTGTCGGAGTTTAACTTGCAATTGCCGTGTACTCACCTTGCTTTCTTTTATGAGCTTTTCAGTAAACACTATTATATGACATCGCAAATCACTCCCAAACTGCTACAATTACCTCAGCCTCAAGCTTTCTCACCCACCAGAAACATTCTTACATTTACCACTACATCGAGATCTTGGGAAGATGGTCTAATTGAGATCGTGTTTCAATAAAGAATATAGACAGTACAAGGAGAGAAGAAGCTGAAGCTTTGCATTTTTTTTTTCTTTTTTCCCCTTTTTTAAGGAAAAAAAACAATCTATGATGATATTAATGGCTGAAAAAGTAAATCTCCATCTGAATTTTCATAACAAAGAGCTGTAACATGCTCAGTAATAAAAGCTAAAAGCATCCAGGAGTTTCCATATGGACCAAGATCATCATGTTGATTTATCTCTATTCTTTCACGATCTGAATATGTTTAGCGAGACGCATAAAGGGCATCTTTGATGCAAAAAGTGCCTCCTGCTCCTGCATAATTGTTCCTGTTAAACATAAGAGACTCAAATTCCTCTTTCTTTTGGCTTGAATTCATTAAGCCAATGAAGTTATATTTCAGAACCTTTTCAAACATCTTATAGGCATCAATGTTGCATGTTCAATTGCTTTACTCAACATCCATAAAGGAGGATGTTGGGATAGGGTGTGGTGATTAACTTCAGTGCGGTATGGATCAGGCGAAGGGTGACGGAGAGGAGCGCCATGGTGAATGAGGAAGAAGGCAAGAAGTCACATCTTATTCAAGTGCTTGTTTGTGGATGAAGAAATTTAAGAGGAAGATTGAACGGGTCAGGATTTGGGAGAGAAAGGAAGAAGGCGACAGCGTGGCAACAATAATAATGGCAATTTGGGCATTAAATTCACATGTAACCTCCACGTGATCACTTAAGTGACACATGTTTGACGGAGGGTAGTTTTGTGAAATTTTTGGGAAAAGTTTGAGACATTTTTCTGTTTGTTACAAATTAAGATTAATATTTTGAAATTTGCTCAAAGTTCAAGGTAGATTTGTGAAATTTAACCAGATGTGAACCAATAAACTATGGTAACTTTTAGTTTAAGCATGAATTCCACTTAGACTATAGAAAGTGGTGATAGCCTTTACAATATCTTTACATTATGTAGAATGAGAAAGAAAGGTATCTCTGGTGTTATAAGTAACTTAAAATTAAACTTAGTTTTGGTCTTCTATTAAAATTTGGTTTATTTAATGATAAATAAAAAAAATACATAAAGCAAATAATCGTAGATATATAACAAGGTTTGATGTCTGGGTTTCGGTCTCGGTATCGCTCTATCGAAAATTTAGGTTTTGGTATCGGTATCATCCGTTTCGACGATTTCGGACGTGAGTTTCGGTTCGTCCGTATCGGTAGTTTTAAATATTTAAATACCTATCAAATATTACCAAATACTAAAGTATCAAATTATACTGTTTACACATTTTGCGAAATATATAAAAATATATTACATTGTTTGCTAAATTTATTACATGTAAAGAATGAATGGCAAACTTGTAAATAAATTTGTTTGTAAACCGAGCAAGATGGTCTGTACGCATAGCAACTCTTCCCCAAAATATTACACATATCAAATAGTGTTGTACGCATATCAAATAGAGCTGCTATTCACATTACACATGTTTCTAAACACACTCCATTTATTTACAAGCTTTGCCATTCAATGGGGAACTTGTAAATAAATGAAGTAGGTTTTAGAAAATGTGAAATGTGATTAGCAGCACTATCTATTGGATAAATACAATGGCAAACTTGTAATATATTTGTAATCTTGTAAATAAATGCAATATGTTTTGCAAAAATGTGTACGTGACTGCAGTGCCCATTATTAGGGCTAGCTCCTTCTTGTTGTTGGAGGCGGCGGGAACCTGGAAACGCGAGGTGGATGGAGACTAGAGGTGGGATGCGGAGGTAAGTTTCCTTTCTCTCTCTCATTTCTTCTTCTTCCTCTTCTTTTTTTTGTTCTTCTTTTTTTGTAGAATTTGAATTTTTTTTCATTTTTTCTTCATGATTTGATCTCCTTCCTCTTACTTTTTTCTCTTCTTCTTATTTCTTCTTTGGTTTCGGCTGGAACGGCCACATTCTGGCTGAAACCGAAACCAATGGGCTAGTTTCGTCTCGTTCTCCTCCGGTACCGGAACGATACTGCCGAAAACCTAGGGTTTCGGCCGAAACCTAAAACCTTGATATATATAATGTGCTTGGATGATCTTTATTGGTTTTATGTTCAAGGTTGTTCATATGAAAATTAAAAAAATAATTATTATTTCTTGATTTCTGACAAACTTTCACGCTTGAAAAAGGGAAATCAATGGTGTTGAGATCAGTATGAATTTTATTATGTCTCTGTTAGTTTATACTTTATAGTATTTCATCTGGAATAATGGTTTATTTAGTGGACCGTTTGACATTGTATGAAGATTATGACAGAGCGTAATTATGACATATCCTCTTTTTTTCTTTTCTATGAAATTTACATTTGAATGTAGCTAATAAAAATTGATACACAGTATACGTAATTTTTTAATTATGTGATCATTGAGTGACAACATAATAATTATCTCAAAATATTTTTATCTTAGAATGATAGCAAGAAGGTTATAAATTATCTTATGCATAGTATACGTTATTCTAATGTTATTGAGTGATCTTATTTGCAAATCATTGACTACATAAAACATGCATTGCACATACCTTTAAACTACTATTAATAAACAGGCAAAGCATTCCTCGATATGTGCTTAGCTGGTTATATGCGCAGGTTTTTTTCAACACCAGCTGGGGCTACAGAGACCATGTCAAATTGAGAGCAAGAAGCAAATAAGTAGATTTCCTTTGTAGCTATTTGCAATCAGAGAGTTTCAAGTCTGCTGCAAGTTGCTTATCTAAAAGATTGGTGTGTGTATTTTGCACTCAATCATGAAAACGGACATAAGGTATTAAGGATTTATACAGCATTGATTTTGTATAATCAAGCCATATCAATAAATTTTCACATAAAATAAACTGATATGTTAGCCTAAGCATGCAGCAGCCACCACAACAAAATAATGAACAACAACAACAAAATATTTTCTTATTCACACAGTACAATTTTACGTTGGCCTAAGCATGCAGCAGCCACCACAACTCAAGTAAATAAAAGAGAAATCTTGCAAATTTGTCAAAATAAAATTGTACCACATGCTTAAAGAGAAGAACATGCCAACAGAGACATTACATACCTGAGGCAAAGCTCAGATGCAGGCCCATGGGTCGCTTATTTAAATCAAAAAAAGTTACAAAGTATAATTGGCTGGTATGGAAATCTGCAAGAGGTGACTACAGACCAGCGAACTGTTAGATCTGGTCGGCCCAATTGGGGGGGGGGGGGGGGGGGGGGGGGGGGGGGGGATTTTGAGTGTTTTATGTTATTGTATTAGTGTAGGGGTATTTTGGTAATTGGCTATTTTCTGAAATTGTATTAGAAGGAGGGGTGCTAGCCGGCCCTAGTTCATGCGTTGTTTGATTATTTTCATAATAGAGAGAGTTCTCTTATATCTTCGGAAAGGTGCGGACGTCCCTTATCAATCGGCGTCATGTGAGGTCGATTACCCCTACAATTGTAATCACTTACCCATTTATTTTCAGTTTATTCTAATAAAATCGCAGATTTCCTGTTGGTTCCTATCATTTTGGTATCAGTACATCTACGATCCATGACGGCATCGACGAGATCCAAGGACAAGTTTGAGACTTTAGAGGAGAAATTCAATGGCGAGATAGAAGGTGTCAAGAAAACTCTAACGGGACACGATGAATCAATGACAAAGTTGATGGCTTCCGTTGAACGGTTGACGGCTAAGCAAAATAAACAAGAAGATGCTCTCACACAAATTATTTTTCAGCTATCGATCCTCACGGAAAAGGAGTGAAAAGGTGACGCGAACCCTAAAACCACGACAAAGGCGCCACCTTTGGACAAGGGGAAGCACGCGATGAAGAATTCAGAGGATTAGAGATACACGGATCCAGAGTATAGCGATCCAGAGTTGGAGGAAGCTCACCAAGAGGTCGAAGGCTCCATCCGCACATCCCGACGGCTGCGGAAGCACGCAGGAGGGCCGGCGGCTTCCTCCCAGGAAGCCGCGGCCCCCTAAGGGCACCGACAGCCCCATGTGACCTTCCCATGGACCCCGGGAGCTCGTCGAAGCAAATCCTAGGCCATGCGGACTTGTCGGTCAGCGGCATGGCCGCTGGGCCCCTGACGACCATCGACAGGGCCCGACGGCCCCTTTTCAGGGCCGTCGGGGCCTCACCGAGCATGGAGAGCCCTCCCACAGGGGTTTTGAAGCTTTGCATGGAGGAGGGAAGTACATCGGAGATTTTCAGCCCTATTCGGAGGACCCAGCACATGGTTACAATGATGGTTTTGACCAGGGGGTGTTTCAGAAATATAGTGATGATGGTGGGGGGTTTCGGGACCCTCCCGGCCCTAGTTCATGCGTTGTTTGATTATTTTCATAATAGAGAGAGATATCTTAGTTCTTCAGAAAGGTGCGGACGTCCCTTATCAATCGGCGTCATGGGAGGTCGATTACCCCTACAATTGTAATCACTTATCCATTTATTTTCAATTTATTCTAATAAAATCGCAGATTTCATGTTGGTTCCTATCATTTTGGTATCAGTACATCTACGATCTATAAAGACATCGACGAGATCCAAGGACAAGTTTGAGACTTTGGAGGAGAAATTCAATGGCGAGATAGAAGGTGTCAAGAAAACTCTAATGGGACACGATGAATCAATGGCAAAGTTGATGGTTTCCGTTGAACGGTTGACGGCTAAGCAAAATAAACAAGAAGAGGCTCTCACACAAATTATTTTTCAGATATTGATTCTCACGGAAAAGGAGTGAAAAGGTGACGCAACCCCTAAAACAACGACAAAGGCGTCACCTTTGGACAAGGGGAAGCACGCGATGAAGAATTCAGCGGATTGAAGATACACGGATCCAGAGTATAGCGATCTAGAGTTGGAAGAAGCTCGCCTGGAGGTCGAAGGCTCCATCCGCGCATCCCGACGACTGCGGAAGCACGCGAGAGGGCCGGCGGCTTCCTCCCAGGAAGCCGCGGCCCCTAAGGGCACCGACAGCACCATGTGACCTTCCCATGGGCCCCGGGGGCTCGTCGAAGCAAATCCTAGGCCCTGCGGGCCCTGTCAGTCAGCGACATGGCCGATGGGCCCCCGACGACCATCGACAGAGCCCGGCGACCCCTTTTTAGGGCCGTCGAGGCCTCACTGAGCATGGAGAGCCCTCCCACGGGGGTTTTGAAGCTTTGCATGGAGGAGGGAAGTACATCGGAGATTTTCAGCCCTATTCGGATGACCCAGCACATGGTTACGATGATGGTTTTGACCAGGGGGTGTTTCAAAAATATGGTGATGATGGTGGGGGGTTTCGGGACCCTTCCGACCCTCGGTATAGTGATGACAGAGGGCGACCTCCACTCCGCACCTATGAGGAGCACCCTGGAGAGCACGGGGGAGGCTACATGGACTTTCAGGAGGAGCACGAGGGCAGATTTAGAGGCGACTGCGAGGGAGGACATGTGGGTTGAGGAGGAGGCCCATGACGGGTCACGTTTTCCAGAATGGAGGCTCCCGTGGGGACTATGAGCGGCACCATGAGAGGTGACAGCACTACCACCAGCCTAGACACGACGGGGGACGAAGATACCAGGGAACATTCAATATGGACAGTCTGCGAAAGCTGAAGATATTTGTCTTCGAGGGAGAGGACCTAGTGTCGTGGATCTATAGGGCAGAGAGACTTTGTAGGGTCTCTCGCATGACAGGAGCAGAAGTTGAAGGCAGCGGCAATTTGTCTTGATGGGAAAACCCCCGCTTGGTTCCAGTGGAAGGATGTGAGGCGTCCTTTTTGCTCGTGGAAGGGAGAGATCAGGGACCAGATGGTGGAGATGTTCAGATATCCCCATTTGGGGAATGTGGAGGAGCAGCTGCTGACACTCAGGCAGGATGGTACCGTGATAGACTATTTTGAGAGGTTTGAGGCCTTATCAGGACAGGTGCATGGGGTGTCTGACGAGATGATGGAGAGCACCTTTACGAAGTGACTGAAGGCTATTATTCGAGCAACGGTCCGCATGCAGAAGCCTCAGAGCCTGATGTAGACCCAGGAGTATGCTCAGATGGCAAAGGACTGCCAGTTGGAGAACAGAAAGACGAGATGTGATTGGAATGGACCGGTATCCCGCAGTGTTCCGACCACGACAGAAGAACAGAAGACAGCTACAGTGACGGATCAGGCGAGTATTGAGAAGACTGGGGAGAAAAGTAGCGCACCGTCAGTAGTGGGTCAGTTCAGGGGGATGACTGACTCCAAGATGAGGGAGAAGAGGTAAAAAGGGCTGTGTTTTAGAAGCGATGAGCGGTTCACCCCAGGCCACCACTGTGGGGTGCGCACGCTGCAAGTGCTGAAAGCCGGAGAAGACGTGGAGGATGAAGAGGTCGGAGTGGAAGACGACTCCCACTTGGAGTAGGACCGCCAGAAACTTCATACACCACCTTAAGGACAAGGTGGATTTCCGGTGGCGGAGTAATCTTAGATCCGATCGGCCCAATAGGGGGCATTTTGAGTGTTTTATGTTATTTTATTAGTGTAGGGGTATTTTGGTAATTGGCTATTTTCTGAAATTGTATTAGGAGGGGTGCTAGCTGGCCCTAGTTCAAGCATTGTTTGATTATTTTCATAATAGAGAGAGAGTTCTCTTAGTTCTTTGGGAAGGTGTGGACGTCCCTTATCAATCGGCGTCTTGGGAGAGCGATTACCCCTACAATTGTATCACTTATCCATTTATTTTCAGTTTATTCTAATAAAATCACAGATTTCCTTTTGGTTCCTAACACGAACCAAAGATTTGTGCATGATGTGCCTATTTAGTAGTATTATGCAAGAGAACTGAGAACACTACCAACCAGATAAAGATGAAAGTCCTCACTTCTTATGAGAAGCCAGCTTGACAGAAACCAGCTATCCTCCTCTTTGAACCATAACGAGAACGAGGGATGTACGAGAACCTGTTTCCCCTCTCTAGAACTCTGCACATGCACATAAACATAACTTAGAAAGCAACCTGCAAAAACTAACCAAAAATTACTCAGTATTAAATATTAATATAATCCAGTATTTATTTCACAACAAAGATGCACAAAACAAACTCCAAGAAGATTACTACCCCCTGCGAGTACCACAACCATAATGTATACGTTCATACATACTTCCGTGTGACCCATAAAACAAAAGAAGACAAAGAAGAAGCTATGATGAAGAGAGATGAGGCATTAGAACAACCACTTTTTCATCAGCAAAATTATCTAAAAATTAGGAATTCTGAGGCATCTCTAGTAGCCCATGCATGATTATCCTTATTGAGACATTTTGATCATCAAGTACATTTGTTATCACCGAGAAGTTTTGCTTACAAAGTACCTCTTCTACTTTCTTTTACCTTTTGACTAAAAAAAGATGGTGATATTTGTCATATGTTGTTCCAGAAACTGCATGGCTGGTGCAAAGTAGAGAATTTTATAGGTGCAAAATGAATTAGCTTGAATCCAATCTGGAAGCAAGAGACTCTACTTTAACTTTGTAATTCCATTAAGCAAGGATCATCAGTATATACAAATCTTACCATAATAAATCAAAGCTTCAGGGCGTCGGGGTCTTCAATTTGCACTAATTTAGTTTCAATTTGGTGTCACAACCGTTTAGATCAATTATTTATATATATAAACCTTTTTATAAGAAACAGATTTCTTTTGGTCAACATCATCAATTCAGGCTTATAATGGTGTGTGTCAAACAATTTACCAGCTGAAGAGATTCCACTCGATAATAGGACCCTATGGAAGGAAACATCTAAAATACAACCAATTACAAGTCCAAGTTACTTCTTTAAATATACCTGCAATATATGATGAAAAAGTTTTTAAAAAAATGATACGCACCCGAATGGAAAAGGCTGCAGAGCATGGTAACTTTAATTGTTAGTTTTACTTTCTTCTGCTGAAATTATAATGCCCCCGGCCCACAGTGTTCCAAATACTATAATGCGCCTAAATCTCTATTTAGCACAATCATAAGCAAGAAAACATTATAAATATAGAACGAATTGTGAACCCAATTTGGTTCAATTGCTTTTTTTTAATCATTTCAGATACATGAATGTCAGGATAATTAAAGAATGAGAAGAAAAAAAATGCCATCACGTGGCCAATAAAGGTTTAAAATCCCTTTTTTTTTTGAAACCCGGCACATCCCTCTTTCTTTTTTCACTCTTTCTTTTTATTTTTCTTTTTCTCTTCTCCCAGCCCAATCAACTGCGGCCCAGCCCTGCTCCCCACTTAATCTCAGCCACGTGCGATGCACGTGGCTCACTTCTCTCTCCCCCCGTTCTCTTTCTCTCGTTCTCTCTCTCGCTTGCGTGAGGCGGTGATGAAGCAAGCAACCAACCCTCTCTCTCTCATTCTCCCACTCCACCGGTTGTTTTGGCAAGAAGGGAAGTTAACCGCAGCTACCGAGGCTTCTCTCCTCTCACCACATCACAAGACACGTGTCCTTTCCTCACAAATCCATCGACGCCCAAAATCGTGTGAATTCGACACTGCTTCGCCTGAACTGAGACTGCCCGCCTTCATGGCTGATCCACGGCCTCCATTGCTTCTCTCCAACTACCACATGTCCTACCTTCCCCTATTTAAGCTCGGTTAAGCTTAGGGTTTTTATTTTTTAAGTGAAAAATATTTTTCAAAAACTTTTAGGCTTTTCCTCTTGAATCTGAGCTTCGGATATCAATTTGAAGGGGGATTTTCTCTTCAAACCCTTCCGGTAGTCGACGATGTGTGGTATAATCATTTTAATTCTTTAATTTTGGTTTTAAATTTGGTGATTTTGTTGTAAATGATTGCGATGATTATCTGAGCAAGACTTGGGTTTCCTTGGAGATTGACGGCGACCCCTGCTATTGCGCCATTCCATTGTCGTGGCTATCCCGTGGTTTCTGTCCATGTCGAGGTTGCCCTAGCCACTGTCTGGCCCTCCCTTGTCCCTGTTGTGTCTGCTCTAGGCTCTAAAATCTACATCATGACTTGTGGGTCCCTCCTATCTCTTTGTTGTAACTGTCCTGGGTTTTAACCCACTGCCTGACTTTCCAGATGCCTTGTCGTGGCTTGTGTGGCCCCCTTAGGCATCACAGTGCCTTCCCTTGACCTAACCATGATTGAACCTAGACACCATGCCCTAATCTGTGATTGATCGAAGGAATTTCCCCCCTTCCATGACTGTTTGGAATTTTTTAGATGTGCCCACTTTTCGATACTGGTTGTAGATGATGTTTTGACTGGAATTGAGGCTTGTTACAAGCCATGAGATGGTATGGAAACCCTGGGTCTTGCCCTATATGTCGAAGTTGGTTTAGAATTACCCGATGATTGAAAATGATAGTTTTGGCCTCTAAAGGCCGTTAGAAAGTTATGAAAATTACTACCAGTTGGATCATACACTAAGCTACTGCCTGAAGGATCATTGTTTACCACATGTGGGATCATAGGCTACTGTCTGAAGGATCATATAAAACCATGAACACATGCTTAAGTCCTGAAAAACAATCGATGATGAAAATTATCTGAGATTACCATAGTTGTCCCTCCCCTATTGTCCATCCACATACCTTAAAGCATGACACCGATTGCTACCTCTACATGCAGGTTAGCACGAATTATTTATTTATATTTTAGTTTTTCTAGCATGTTAGACTATTCAGCTTGTTGTCTGCCATATATATGCTTCTTGACGTATGTTTAAAATAGTATGACTCATATATGCTCCATGGTAAATGTTTAAATTAGTGAATATCTATAGCATGATAATGTTTCATTGTTTCCGTCACTATACTTTACATGTTACTTGGATAATCATAGTATAATCTTGCACAGTGGCCCATGACATTAAGAAAAATTGATAAGTTAAGTGTGCTATAAAAACCAAAATGAATTGAAAAGCCATTGGAATATATGTATTGTTACTATACTGTTGAAACACGCTTATTAGAATAGAATCTTAAAAATATGACTGGACCTGGAATGCCATAGCACACCATCATATGATTTAGTATCAATGTGACTAAAACTTAACCCAGAACTTTATTTCATATATCATGTTTTAAAATAATTAAATAGTAACAATTTAGAATTACACCTAAATTGTATCACTGAGACACTGAGAGATGTATACTTGACATACACTTGGCACTTCAAACTCACTGGATTTTGGGGTAAATCATATTAGTGAGAGTACGGGAGCGACTGGAGCCATGCTTCTATTGATATTGACATCACATCAGGTGTTCTGACCGGGTCACATCATGAATCCGATGGACCTCTAATGTATCACCGGACTTAATTAATGAGTTCCAAACAGTTACCCTACTATTCCTACTTTGGGCATGGCCCAGGTGATCGCTCCCGTAATACTGAGGTGGACTCCTTGGTTGCTTACTATACTATTCAATATGATTCACAGCATGTATCATCCTGGAAAGGTCAATGTCGTACCCGATGCGCTGAGTCATCTTCCAGCAGTAATGACATTCACGACTCAATAGAGACTGCAGCAGGAGATCAAAGTAATGGAGATAGATATAATTTTACATAGGCTGGCTGCATCGTTGAAGAATATGTAAATACGGTCAACTTTGGTGGATAGAATCAAGGCCGCTCAGGCGAGTGATGAGAAGCTGCAGATGATTAGGAGTCTGATGTTGGCATGGCAAAGACCATAGTTTCGAATTCATGAAGATGATCCTTGCGATATGGCAACAGAATTTGTATGTCGTCTGGAGATATTCGAGGAGAATTATTGAAGGAAGCTCATAACTCTCCATATTTTATTCATCCAAGCGGAACCAAAATGTACAAGGACCTGGGCAACATTACTGGCGGCACGGTGTGAAGAGAAGTGTTGCACAAAGCAGGGCAAAGTGCATGGTATGCCAGCATGTGAAGGCTGAACATCATCGTGTTGCTGGTTTATTACATCCTTTACATATCTCAAAATGTAAGTGATAGCACATTACGATGGATTTTGTGACTATACTACCTAGAAACACGAGGTATAATGACGATGTATGGATAATCGTATATCGGTTGACTAAGTCAGCACACTTTATTCCTTTCAGAGTTGGTCAGTCAACAGAAGTGCTTGCCAAGAAGCATATAGAGGAAATTGTAAGGTTACATGGAGTTCATATGAGCATCATTTCAGATAGAGATACTCGATTCACATCACATTTCTGGAAAAGCTTACAGGATCATCTGGGGACTCACTTGAGTTTTAGTTTGGCCTATCATCCTCAGACAGATGGCGAGTCCGAGCGCACTATTCAGATCTTGTAGGATATGCTACGTGCATGTATGCTAGACTTCAAAGGAACGTGAAAAGATCATCTTCACCTTATGGAGTTTACATACAATGACAGTCATCAGGCTAGTATTAGTATGACACCTTGTGCAGCATTGTATTGAAGGAAGTGACGTTCGCCCTTGAGTTGGAATGATGTGGATGACATGGAGCTAATATAACCAGAGATGATTATCGAGGCTGTAGATGTTGTAGATTACTCTGAGATCACAATGCAGCCTGACCTGACATATGAGCAGCAACCGGTGAGGATCATTGACCGTCAGCAGACGGCCCTTCAGAATAGAGTCGTCAACATAGTGAAAGTAATGTGGCATCGAGACTCGCCTAGGGAGTCCACTGGGAAAGAGAAGATGAGATGTGTGAACGTTATCCACATTTGTTCATTGTATCTTAGTTTTGTTTTTGTAATTCCAATGATAGAATTTTTGTGAGGAGGGCAGAATATAAAAGCCCATTTTTTGAAACCCGTCACATCCCTCTTTCTTTTTTTCTTTCTCCTTTCTTTTTATTTTTCTCTCTCTTCTCTCGGCACAATCAACTACGGCCCAGCCCCGCTCCCCACTTAATCTCAGCGGCTCGCTTCTCTCTCTCCCCAGTTCTATCTCTCGTTCGCTCTTTCGTTTGTGTAAGGCGGTGATGAAGCAAGCAACCGACCCTCTCTCTCTCGTTGACTCACTCCACCGGTTCTTTTGGCAAGAAGGGAAGTAAACCGCACCCACAGAGGCTTCTCTCCTCTCACCACCTCATGAGATACGTGTTATCTCCTCACAAATCCATCGACGCCCTAAATCATGCAAATTCGACATAGCTTCGCCTTGAACCGAGGCTGATCACCTTTATAGATGATACACGGCCTCCCCTGCTCTTCTCCAACTACCACAGGTCCTCCCTTCCCCTATTTAAGCTCGGTTGAGCTTAGGGTTTTTATTTTTTTACGTAAAAAATATTTTTTAAAGATTTTTGGGATTGTCCTCTTAAATCTGAGCTTCGAATCTCAAATTGGAGTTGGGTTTTCTCTTCGGAAACTTCCGACAGTCGACGATTCGTGGTAAAATCACTTTAATTCTTTAATTTTGGTTTTAAATTTCGTGATTTTGTTATAAATGCTTGCAATGATGATCTGAGCAAGACTTGGGTTTCCTTATGGATTGACGGGTGACCTCTGCTATCGCCCCATTCCACTGTCGTGGTTATCCCGTGGTTTTTGTCCCTGCTGTGGCTTACCTAACCACTATCTAACTCTCATGTGTCCCTGTCGTGACGGTCCTAGTCTCTAAAATCTACATCGTGACTTGTGGGCCCCTCCTATCCCTCTGTTGTGATTGTCATGGGTTTTTAACCGTTGTCTGACTTTACAGATGCCTTGTCGTGGCGTGTATGGCCCCTTAGGCCTCGCAGTGCCTTTTCCTGATTTGTTCATGATTGAAACTGGACACATGCCCTAATCTGTAATTGATCAATGGAATTTTTCCCCTGTCATGATTGTTTGTGATTTTTTCGATGTTGTCCACCTTTGGATACTGATTGTAGATGATGTTTTGACTAAAATTAAGGCTTGGTACAAGCAATGGGATGGTATGGGAACCCGGGATCTTGCCCTACAAGTCGGAGTCGGTTTAGAATTACCCGATGATTGAAATGAGGGTTTTGACCTTTAAAAGCCGTTAGAAAATCATGGAAATTAGTACCTGTTGGATCATACACCATGTTACTGCTTGAAGGATCATAGCTTACCATATGTGGGATCAAAGACTACTGCTTGAAGGATCATATAAAACCATGAACATATAGTAAAGTCCCGAAAAACAATCGGTGATGAAAATTATCTGAGATCACCACAGTTGTCCATCCCACATTGTCCATCCCCATACCTTAAAGCGCGACACCGATTGCTACCTCTACACACATGTTAGCTTGAATTATTTATTTATATTTCAGTTTTAGTTTTTTAGCATGTTAGAATATTCAGCGTGTTGTCTGCCATATATATGCTTCTTGACGCATGTTTAAAATAGTATTACTCATATAAGCTATATGTTAAATGTTTAAATTATCGAACATCTATAGCATGATAAATGTTTCATTATTTCCGTCAATATACGCTACATGTTCCTTGGATAATCATAGTATAACCTTGCACGGTGGCCCATGACATTAAGAATAATTGATATGTTGAGTGTGCTATGGAAACCAAAATGAATTGAAAAGTCATTGGAATATATTTATTGTTACTGTCCTGTTGACACACGCTTGATAGAATAGAATCTTGAAAATATGACTGGAACTGGAATGTCATAGCACGCCATCATATGATTTAGTTTTAATGTGGCCAAAACTTAATCCAGAACTTCATTTCCTAAATCTTGCTTTAAAATAATTAAATAAGTATACCTGGATCGTATCACTGAGACACTGAGAGATGTACACTTGACATACACTTGGCACTTCACACTCACTAGGTTTTGAGATAAATTATATTAATGAGAGTGCAGGTCGACTAAAGCCATACTCCTTTTGGCATTAACCGCATCAGGTGTGCCGGACGGGTCACATCATGAATCCAATGGACCCCAAATGTATTGTCGGACTTAATTAATTAGTTCAACATTATTACTCTTTAGGCTCATGGCCACTACTGTTCCTACTTTGGGCCTGGCCCGAGTGAGTGCTCAAGTGATATTGTGGTGGACTCCATGGTTGCTATTATACTCTCTAATATAATTTACAGCCTAGTTTTGGCATAAATTGATAGGTCCATATTAGTATCGCTTTAAATTATTAACAGATTTGCATGTTTGTCTTAAATTCCAATACATGCTTGATAGAAAGTATTAATTAATCAGTTATCGGTTCCCAGATCCTACTTTCTAGTTAGTGTATACTCATTCTCACATGCAGTGTTCTAAATATCGGTCCGATATCCGATATATCGGCCGCAATATCGGTTTTATCACTAGTCCGATACGATATGGGCTTATATATTGCGGTTTCCGATATTTGGGAAAATATCGCCGCAATATCGGGTTGCGGCCGATATTACGGCTGATATATCCCTTTGAAATATCGGCCGCAATTAATAGTTTTTTAAAAACAAAGTTAGCGGGCCGGTCCACTTAAAAGTGGATTCGACCGGAGTCACCCGATCCAATCATTTACTTAAAACGACGAGAGTCATCAAGATTTTTGAGAGATAATTGTTGTTTTGCCCTAATTCTAATCACACCGCTCCGCTCCTCTCGACGCTCCGGATAAAAATTTCCGACGACAATCGATTGAGCTTCGACGTCCGACATTCAATCTTTACAAGGAAGTATTTTCTGATCATGGTGAGTAGTCGAGCCCTTTTTTCAGTTTTCCCTTCTAGTATTGGGTTTTTTTCGTCGATCGAGCTTTTGACATCCGACGTTCGATCTTTGCAAGGGTTTTTCCAATCAAGATTAGTACTTACTACGTAGCATTCTTTACCTTTTTCATTTTTTTCATTTTTTTCATTTTCTCAATTTTTTCAGTTGGTTTTTTCAATCTACCATTTGTTCTTCTTAAGCGGGTTTTCCGATCAAGGTGAGCATTCTTTCCATTTTTACAATTATACATTTTTTTCAATTTTTTTGATTTTCATCTTCGCACTGGTAATATTGATCCACATGAATCATATATTGTAGGTATTTAACTAGTTTGGTTTGTGACCACTTAAAGACATATTCCACCAAGTGGATGACCGGTATTCACGTTTAATGAGATAAGTATACACAAAACATACTTTTCTTTGAGTTTCTATAGTTTATATTTTCTTAGACTCACTCATATGCTTTTATTTGACATAATTTTTAGCCTCTGATATGACACTCCGATATTAAGTCAATATCCTCGATATTCATGGTTAACGAGATGAGTATAACCAAAACATACTTTTATTTGAGTTAGTATAGTTTATATCTTCTTAGATACATCTATGCTGACATATGTCATAATTTTTTAGCCTCCGATATGAAACTTCGATATTTAGTCAATATCCCCGTTATATCCCCGATATCCGCAACCCGATATCAAATTTACTAGGCCGATACGCGACCGATATCCGATATTTAGAACACTGCTCACATGTTTAAATTCAAAAATTCTAGTATTATTGTGATTCACCTTGTGGGCCTTCGTGTTGTTGCACCACTAGGTGTTAAGTCAGAGACAGATGAGGCCCCAGTATATGAGGATTCAGATTTTCCGGTGGAGACCGCTGACTTCTGATCTAGAGATAGTAGTTATATTCAGGTCATCTCTTGTAAATATATTTTTGTTAGTGTGTGGATGATATGATGTATATGATTTTGTAACCTTGCATATATACACACACACATATAACCTTTTTTGTTAAGCATTTTGATGCATCTCTGCTCATGTCTAGATTGTTTTCACTAGTTAACTGCAGGACCTACCATTCCTTTGTGAAACATGTACAATTCCAGGTTGCAGGGCGTGACAAAATGTAATAGTTTATCTTTACTGAGATGATCTGAATATTACACTGACACTAATTTCATTTGTCATAATCATTGGTAACACTGAGAACATAATTAAAATGAAACAATGATTTAGCTTAGCTTCATGCACACAAAACCCTTATCGACCATACCAGGTCGTAGGGACCACACTTAGTCAACAGGGTTCGGTCTATTTTAACCATGATTCCACACAATCATGCAAAGAACAGATCCCCCCCCCCCCAAAAGACCAATATCCACATCCCAATTGAAAATTTTGCTTTTCGCAACTTTTCTAAGTTTACGTATCCACTTTATTGAGGCCAAAAAGGCAGACCAGCTTAGGCAGATCACAAGCAGACATATTAAGCTATATTTTATTTTTAAGAACAAGTTCTTTTGCGGATACATTTTAAATGGAAAACTGAACATCCTCCCACAATTATCACATTATTTTATGCCACCAAATTTGACTGAACCTAATGATGAGTAATTGGTGATAACATGTTCAGAAAGAACCAAAGCTGGATCCTACTTGCATGGACACAAAACTGACAAGAAAAACAAAATAGCTCAAACAAATTATATTCAACAAATAGGTTCTACGCAATTCTAACAACAGTTCTATACAAGCCTATAACCATTTTTTCAAGAGGGGGAAGTTTCCAGCTCTGAGTTACTTTTAAAGTATCATTCTTACATCACATGTGTATTGTAACCATTGTTCAGGGTTTAATTTTAAAAGAAAGAAAGAAAAAAGACACCATACAGCAAGAAAATACTATCCAAAATAGACGCATCTAATTGATTTTGATTTTTCCAGTACATTTTCCTGATACAAGTTCTGTTTTAAACAAAGCTCTAATGTTTTTTAAGTCCACCATGACGTAATGTTTTAAAGTCTAACTTTAGCCAAGAGTAAACTTCTAATAAGGAAAAATATAATGAAGAAAGACCAAGTTATATTATTTTGACCACCATTGCATCAAAAAGCAAGGAAAGAACAAAGAAAATTTTAAAAATCAAAGGAAAGAAGAAAGAACCACTTCAAGGGTTCACTTTGTCTAAATTGGCTTCATTTATATATGATTAGGGTGTCGCCCGCTTGAGTAGGCAGCTTGGAATGCCTCTGATATCTGCATTTTTTTCTGTTGGCACTGTAACAAGCTGCTAGACAAGCCATTTCACTTCTTCTCTGGGCTTTGCAAAGTATCGATCAAAATAGAAGTTCAGAAATTGACAAAGCTCCTCACTGGAGAATAATTTTAAGCACCTTGTTTTATTGGCCAATGGCAAGTTAAGACTACCAAGGCAGCTCTGGCAAGGACAGAACTATGTACGTAGCTTGTTTGTCAGTCTATGGCGTGTCCGCCTGTCAAGGATAAATGAAAGACAAGTTCTCAGCTCATAGTCCTAAGCAGTCAATTTATCACATCGGCATAAAACATAGTAGTACATCTTGAAGAAAAATGAATAAGCCAAGTATAAACTAATAGAATGGGGCACTGTCTAGGATAAAAATGGAAGGTGTGCAATGTAAGTACATGTAAGGACCTATAGTCTTTGTCAACAAAATTCATCTGTTGTTCAAGGAAGTAAATGACACGCGGGATGACGCGGGATGAGAAGGAACATTGAATCAATGAAATTCCATATCCCCACCCCCACCCCCACCCCCCCCCCCCCCCCCCCCCAAAAAAAAAAACCGCATACACACAGACACACTAAACACCCGACACACTAACGATCAACGCTCAGGCACTAACCTCTCCTACGACGGGCAGGGCCCGTGCCGACAAGCAAAACAACCATGCATGGGTCATGACCGGATGACTTTTTCGGCATGCGCGCACATTATAGCATAGGCTACTCAAAATGTGGTATCAGTAGGAAAGTTGCGGACTTAATACTGGTGCTCTGTAGTTATAAGTTCGTGAGTGATTCATGAAAAGAGAACTTCTCTATATAAACAAGAAAACATGTGCGGTATTCTAAGAAATCCTATGTGCCTCAAGGTCTAGATGCTAGAAGCATGTAGATAATCCAAGTAATCCTACAAATCTCAAGGTCAATATACTAGGACAAACAGGCCATAACTATTGAGGCTAGTAGCACATCAAATAGCATGAACAGGGGTACCATAGTTCATGGGTGTGAGACAAATACCGGAATATACGTTGATTTCAAAGGTCATATCAAAAAAAGAGGTGGCATAGACTTATTTCATCAAGTGAATTCCAACTCAACTCTATTGACAGATACAAATAATAAAATGGCATATTTACATCCTTTCATGCCACTGTAACTTAAAAATACTGGCCAAGTTCAAAGAACTTAAATAGTTGTGGCATACCAAGCTATTCTATCACAATGCAGCAGGGCATCAACAATTCTCTGTTGCTCAACGTATTCATATTATGGTGTCTTTTATGGTGTTATATAGCTGCAGTAGGGAACCCCACATTTGAAATATTATCCAAAAAGTCATCATCTGCAGCATTCTGCCGATGGGCTTATCACAACCCAGAGGAGGCAGAAAAGGGGCTTCAGTGGCTAATTCATGATTCAGGGGTGATTTCGCAAACTTTTGGACCTTTTGTGACTTTTAGTCTTTTTGGGTTTTTATGTAAAATTGTATTTTCTGTTGTTATTTATAGGCGGTAAAAGGGTATGGATTTCTTATACTAATTTTGAGATAAACTTATAGAGAGAGATTGAGAATTCCCTCTACATCGGAAGATTGCGGATGTCCTTGGAGAGCGGTCCACCTCTATTTATGGCAATTATCTATTTTATTTTTAGTTTTATTCCAATAAAAATCTGAACTTTGGCCCAAATCCTATCAATTTGGTATCAGAGCCTTCACGATCCATGACGGCGATGAGATCCAAAGAGAAGATTTGAAGAGTAAAAATAGGGCAATAGATCGATACTTTGGAAGAAAAGTTCGATGGCGAATCATGTAGGAAAATAGGGTGATTGCAAATAAAAATAGGGCAATGGCGTAGAAAAGATTTGATGGCGTGGAGCGAGCCCTAGCAAAAGTCGTGGCACAACTTTCACAACAAATTTCGGGACTTACGACGCCTACGCAATCTAATGATGGGAAAACCCCTAATATAGAGCAAAAGTTGATGGCTTTGGAGAAGGAAAAGGAAAAGACGCTTCAATACGAAGGGATGCTTTCTGACGTCGACGAGTATTACGCGGAGGACAAGGAGTCCATGATGGAAAAAGGCGACCCCCGAAACCATAGGGCTTTGCAACTGGGCCGCCCTGCCACGGCAGCCCTTCCATAGGGCCTGCCAGCCCCCAGGAACAGTCGGCAAGGCCGACCGGCCCCTGCAGATGATCTACATGGGCGCCTAGCCCTGAAAAAGCCAGAACACGGACGGCCGGCCCCAAGAGCAACCGGCAACGCCGGCCAACCCATGCAGATGATCTACAGGGGCGCCCAGCCCTGCAAATGGTCAAACAGAAACCCCGCCCCTGGCAACAGCGACAGGTCCCCTGGCTTGGAAACGTGGGCTCTCGCCCCTGCCGTGGGTAGGCAGCAGGGGCACCCTACCCCTGCAGATCAGAGACAGGGGTGGACATCCCCTACCATGCCTCTGCAAGGGTTCGATATGACTTCAAGAGGCCGACAAGGGCCCTGGCGATGCGCTACGACGCTGATTACCCTCCGAAGTATTTGTTGGAGTTTGGCGATGACGATGACGACGTTCGGGATACCCACGGGCCCCGATATGCTACAAAGAGGTGATGATGTTTGATTCTAGCCTATGAGGAATACCTTGAGAAAGGTGGCAGTGACTGGGATCAGGATGAGGACCAAGGCTCTGCGAGGGACGATGAGGACTGGAGTGGCTATGGGAACCGAGATGAAGGCCAACGGAGAGGACTGGAGCAACACACGAAGCAATGGTGACACACCTACCAGTCACATCATCCCAGGCACACGGGTGGGCGAGTAGAGCAGAGAAATTTTTGGGTGGACAGTCGCGTGAGAAAGCTGAAGATGTCAGTATTCGAGGAAGATGACCGACATGGCTGGATTTACAAGGCAGAGAGATTCTTCTCAGTGTCACAGTCAGGTGAGCAAATATTGGAGGCAATCGTAGTGTGCCTCAAAGGAGAGGCATTGTCATGGTTCTTATAGAGGGAGCAGAGGGAGTCGATTAGATCATGGGATGAGCTGAAGGACGATTTGGTGGGCATATTCCGGGATACACAGTGTGAGAACCTTCAGTAGCAGCTAATGACACTGAAACAGGATGTCACTGTTAAGGAGTATATGAAGAAGTTTGAGGCACTGTCTGGATGGGCCAAAGACATATCTGAGGAGACTCTGCGAGGGTGCTTCATGATGGGGCTCGCGCCCAACATACTAGCAGAGCTTCGCCTCCATCAACCTCGGGGGTTGATACGGACGATGGACCTAGCGCAGTTGGTTGAGGATCATCACACGGATGAGCAGAGCTCTAGAGGAGTCTAGGACGGGTCCACCTTGTTGGATACAACGTGTAGTTGGATAGAACGATCGATGATTTCGTGTTTGATGATAACAAATGTGTGTGAACGATTTAATGTGTGTGCTAAGTGTTTCCAGGAATGGCACTCTTGCAAATACGCAAAGGAAACCTAAGTAAAAGTGACGGAGAATGTGACATACATGAGCCAAGTAGACTAAGTCAAAAATGGAAAATATGGATACAAAAATTGGACTAAGTCAAAGATGAGAAGATAAGAAACAAACAATTCAGATCCATATTTGAATTGATTCAAATCAATTGGTGCAACATTCAAATCCAAATGCCATGCAAATTGAAGACTTGGTCAAAGATGGAGAGATGTGGAGAATTTCATGCAAATCAAAGGTGATTAAATGAGATCCAATTCAAATCCTATAGCTACTCAAATTGGATTCCATAGCCATCCATATTCAAACTCCATATCCAAAGAGATTCATTCAAATCTTAATCGATTTAGGATTCCTTCCAATCTCCATCAAATATGCGATTCTAATTGATTCTATCATATCACATCTTCTCCTATATAAACCCATATTCCAAGAGATGGATTTTAGAGAGAGATGGCAACCAAAACACCAAGCAAAAATTCGGCCATACCCCATCCCTTGCGCAACCAAGCTTCAAGCCATCTCCCTTTACATATTTTGCAAGTTGCTAGGAAGAGTTCATGTTGTTCAAAGCTTCAACCTCCAATCTCCATGGTCGAACCCTAATGTCATCTTCTTCATAGCCAAGCTCCCTTGCCAAAGCTTCAACCCATACTACTCAAGGCCGCAATACAAAGCTAGGGATCCTTGCAAGAGTCCTCTCCATTGCAACCTCCATTGCCTCATCTCATTGCACAAACCTCCATTGCTTATCTTCTCTGTTGCAAGACAACTCCATAGCATCACTAAAGCCGCAATATCATAGAGGGGTTGTTGTTGAAGGCCGCAAGTTTTCTTCATCCAAGAGTTATTCACCTAGCCGCAAGTTTCATAGGAGAGGCCTTCATCAAATTGTGCAACACATCATAGAGGAGTTCAACATATTGCGATACACTTAAAGGGGCCAAAACTTTCAGAGAGCCACATCATCAAAGGAAGGGGCCGCATCATTGGGTTGCTGAGGAGGACGTGACGTTGACGACTACATCCCGTCAGATACGATCTGACCTGAGCTGATTGACAGAGACGACTGCCGGTACACAAACTGAGATTCTCTAAACTCTTTATTGTTATATTTGTGTAGTAGTAGCGATCTTTGTTGGGGGAAACTTTACCATTATTTGTGACTTTTGGGGACTTGTCTAGTGGGGGCTAGACAAGAGGGTCTTGACGAGTTGTAGCTAGTCAAGATAGAGAGTTTACTAGGTTTAGTATTTGCACCGGTGGAGTGTGGTACGACTAGGTGAGGAGTGGGAGCTCGGGACTCATTATAGTTGTGCAAAGAAACATATTAATCTAGTATTGCTTGGGGGCTGGACGTAGGTCGTTGGGGCAACCGAACCAATGTAAATCTGCGCGTACTCTGTGATTGCATTCTTTTTACTCTGTCTGTGATTATAACCGCGTGTGATTTTTCGTGGGTTGCACGAGAATTTTTATTAGCCTATTTACCATCATCTAGGTTTAGATCCAGATCCAACAAGTGGTATCAGAGCATGTTAGAGGATCTAGGCTAGATTTGACCATGAATTCTATTGATTGTGCTTTTGCTGAAGGTCAGTCCATATCATGTCCCCCTAAATTTAATGGTGCTGATTATGCTTATTGGTAATCTAGAATGAAAATTTATTTAATGTCTGTTGATTATAAAGTGTGGAAAATTGTTGAAAATGGATATAAACCACTTATGATTAAAATTGAAGACACTGAAATAATTAAACCTGAAGAAAAGTGGGATGATGCTGATTGGAGACGTTATTCTTTAAATGGAAAAGCTATGAATTATCTTATATGGTCTTTAGATAAGTCTGAATTTAATCGTATCTCACATTGTACAACTGCGAAGGAAATATGGTACACGCTGGAAGTGACGCATGAGGGAACGTCACATGTGAATGAGTCTAGACTTGCTTTACTGAGCACAGAGTACGAGAGCTTCCGCATGCTTCCGTCAGAATCCATATCAGAATTTACAAGTCTAGCTCGCTTGGTAAGCCATACTCTAGCCTTGATCAGGGGAGGAAAATCTTAAGAGCGCTGACAAGCTCGTTCAGGCCGAAAGTCACTGCCATATAAGAAGCAAAAGATTTATCACAGATGAGAGTGGAGGATTTGATAGGCAACCTGATGTCGCACGAACTTGAGCTGCAAAATATAGATGCTAGAGAGAAACCAGAGGCGAATGAAAAAACTCCAAAACCACTGGCTCTTCAAGCTAGTGAAGGCGACGAAGATGATGAGGAGATTGCACTGATGGTCAGAAATTTCAAAAAATACGTCAGGACTCCCCAAGGAAGAGAAGAAATGCATAAAAGGTTCTTCGCTCTAACAATTTTAATTCTGATAGAAATCCACCTGAACAGAATATCACTAATAGAGTTGAATGCTTTAAATGCAGGAAAAAGGGACACTTCGTGAAGCATTGCAAACAAGAAACGGCTAATGTCGCAAAGAAGAAAGGAAAAGCTGTAGTGCGAATGTGTGACATGGATAGTAAAGATGAGAATGAGGAGATTGAAGCCCACACATCCTTTTGCTTAATGGAAAAACTTGATGAGGTAACCAAAGCTGAACTCCAAGTACTATTAGTCATATGCAAGAGGAGATTGACGAGCTACAACTCACTTTAGATGACTATATGGATGCTAGCTTTGAATTACAAAAGATTAAATATAACATGTCTGAAGAATTGGCAATCTTAAAGAAAAACTTGTTGCATGTAACTCCACAATTGATGTGTTAAAAAGGAAAAAGCTAGCATGCCTGATAAATCTGAATGCCTTTTTTGTCCTTCTTTGTTGAATGATATTAGCATGTATAAGCAAAATGTGATTAAACTTGAAACTAAAAATGAATTGCTGGTTGAAAAGATTAGCATGCTAAACACCGAGCTTAAAGAAAAAATGATTGTCTTTGCAAAGAAGGAAGAGGAAAACAAGAAAGCTTTTATAAGTAAATGCACTCTGCTTGTGAACGAAAATGCTCATTTGAAATCCAAAGTTGCTAGTCTAGAATTGACATTAAAGAAATTTTCTATTGGAAAACAAAATTTGGACATTATTCTTGGAAATCAACTTTATGGCAATAATAGGCGAGGACTAGGATATGGTTTTTAAAATGTTGAAAAATCAAAATATAGAAAAGTTCACATTGAAACAACAAAGGTTGAAAACTTTCATGCAAAGTGCTTTACATGTGGTTGCGTTGGTCATACATCTTATTATTGCAAATATGGGAACAAGAACATTAAGTTCAAACAAATATGGGTTCACAAAAATTTGATGACTAACGTAAGTGGACCTTGTTAGATTCCAATGTCACACAAATCATCTACCGTATGGTAAGATGGAGATGGCGAGGAACTATGGATTGAACGTCTCATTATTTGGTTACTTAGCCATACTACACCGCGAAGGTATGATTTTTCCTCTTTGAACTTAATGCATACCTTCGTAGTTTTTGTGTGCTTGACTTATTTTTATTTGTGTACTAGTTTACTTGATTTTTAGTTTGTTTTAGTTCATTTACAAAACAAAAATTAAAAAAATGAAAAAGATAAAAAGCAAAAAATGGTGCTTAATGTATATCTTTTCCTTTGTATCATTCAAGTGATATTTATAAATGTCATTCATATCCTTGTAGAAATCATTGTATTATTGTTATAGCTATATGTGCATGTTAGGATTCCTAGATAGTCATGACATGTTTAATGAATTGAATAACATGATTTCTACACCTACAATTTCACTTCCACAAATATTGAATGTTGTTGTACAAGTGACGAAATCTTTTATGAAATATTGGAAAGTGAATGTAGGATGTATAATAACTGAAAATCTAAGGGATATGTGTGTTCTTGCCATGGATAAAAATTGAGCTCAAAAGAATTGAATATTGTTACTCGATAAGGCCCTATCGGGGACTCCCCCGAATGTAGATCCGACCCGGCCCCGGTAACTTGCGGGTCACTCGCCCACTCCTGCGATAACCGCTCCCTCGATCCCACTACCACTTAATGGCAGTTATGGGGGGAGGCTGGCGTGGCGCAGGGAGCGGCGGCAGGGGGCGGATTGAGGGGGCACGATTGGAGGCGGACGAGCAACGTGGGTCGGGGGCAATCACGGCGGAGGTCTATAAAGGGGCTAGAAGGACGACAGGAGAGGGGACCGCATCTCAGGTATCTAGAACCTAAGGTACTCCATCAACGACCTAGTTCCCCCATTTCATTTCCTTCCTCCCCCGCTCGCGCCGTGAGACGCCGTTCCGATCTCCTCACGAGTCGAACCGTCTCCGCCGGGCCTCCTCTTTCAGATCTCTGTCTGACTTAGGCATCGGAGGGGATTTGGCCGGAACCAAGGTTCGGTCCCCTGACAAGCGTTCTCGTCTACGCAGGAGGGCATCAGATCAACGGGCCGAGGCTTCCCCTCCGCCCCTCGCCGACCACGCAACCAGCTGGACGATTGAGGCTTCCCCTCGTCGTCCGACCGCCGAGGCCGAGCGCAACCTACCGAGGCCGAGCGTCTCGACCCGGGCCGAGGCTTCCCCTCGCCCTTCGCCGAACACGCATCTAGCTGGACGACTGAGGCTACCCCTCGTCGTCCTACCTCCGAGGCCGTGCTCGTCTGTCCGAGGCCGAGCGTCTCAACCAGGGCCGAGGCTTCCCCTCGTCCCATCTGCACCGACTCGAAGCCCCCGAGGGACCCAAGCGGGCCCCTTGACCACGTTGACCGGGTTCTCCACGGTCAACGCTTTGTAGTGAGAAAACACTCTGAAACATCTGGCGCCGTCTGTGGGAACGAACTGTCCCACGAAGAAACAAACCACATCTGCGATGACGCGATCTCCCCCATCTCGGCGAAAGGGGAGCAAGGCTCTGACGCGAGGCGACAGGGCCCGCCATCGTTGGCAAGAATGGGCGCGGGCCCGACGCGAGGAGGATCGTGAGGAAAGGGCCGGGAGGCCCTCCCCGTCCCCACCGGTCGGGAGACCGAGCGCATCCGTAACGGCGCGCAGCTCGGACGTGGCTTTGGTGGTGTCAGTGGTCATAGACACTACCATGGTACGGCGGCTGCTTGTCGACACCGGCAGCTCCTGTGACGTCCTCTTCCTGTCAACCCTAGAAAAAATGGGGCGGCGGAAGGAAGACTTACGACCTCGCTCGGGACCCGTGGTAGGATTCACGGGTCACTCCACCCCCATCATCGGCACGATCCATCTCCCGGTAACGCTCGGAGACGCGCCGGACTCGGTGACCCTGGCGGTGGAATTTATCGTATTGGGGATCGGGTCGGAATACAATGGGATCATCGGCCGACCCCTACTCAACGTCGTCGGCGCGGTAGTCTCAACCCTCCATCAGACTATCAAATTCCGAACACCAGGGGGGATGGGGCAAGTCGAAGGCGACGCGGGAAGACCGAGTATCTGCTATCAACTGGTGGAGGAGGCTCCCGAGGATCGTCTAGCCAACCGGATGGCCGCGCTCGACCTGAGGAGTGGGCCTAGGCCCACCCCTGCGGAGGAGCAAGAGCAGATCCCGGTCACAGACGTTGAGGACCGGTTCGTCTCGATCGGGAGAGGGCTGAGCCAGGACCTGAGGGATCAGCTGATCGAGTGCCTGGAGGCGAACCTGGACATCTTTGCTTGGTCACCGGAGGACATGCCCGGCGTAGACCCCCAGGTGATCGTCCACCAGATCAACGCCGACCCCAACTTCAAGCCGGTCAGACAGAAGAAGCGTAACCTGGGCGGCGAGAAGATGAAGGCAGCCTCCGAGGAAGTGGAGCGTCTCCTTGATGCCGGCTTCATACGAGAGGTCTGGTACCCGGAGTGGCTGTCGAACGTAGTGATGGTCAAGAAGCCCAACGGGAAGTGGCGAATGTGCGTGGACTTCAGCGACCTCAATAAGGCCTGTCCCAAGGACAGCTACCCCCTGCCGCGCATCGACCACCTGGTGGACAACGCCTCGGGGTACGAGATGCTTAGCTTCATGGACGCATACTCAGGGTACAATCAAGTCCAGATGGACCCCCGGGACGAGGAAATGACAGCCTTCACGACGGACCGGGGGACTTACTGCTACAAGAAGATGCCCTTTGGCTTGAAGAACGCAGGGGCCACCTACCAGAGAATGGTCAACAAGGTTTTTAGCTCCCAGATCGGAAGGAACCTGGAGGTCTACGTCGACGACATGCTTGTCAAGTCAAGGCGACCAGAAGACCACATCGCCGACCTGCGGGAGACCTTTGAACGGTTGCGGCGACACCACATTCGACTCAACCCCGCGAAGTGCACGTTCGGGGTAAGATCTGGCAAGTTCTTGGGATTTATGATAACTAACCGTGGCATTGAGGCTAATCCTGACAAGATCGAGGCGCTGATCAACATGCGCGAGCCGACAACGATCAAAGAGCTGCAGAGGCTGAACGGGCGCATCGCAGCCTTAGGGCGATTCCTTTCCAAATCGGCGGAAAGATCGCTCCCCTTCTTCAAGGTCCTGAGGAGAGCGATCGTAGAACCTGCAGACAATAGGAAGACGATACTGTGGGACGAAGACTGCTCCAGGGCGTTCGAAGACCTCAAAGAGTATCTCCGCAGCCCGCCTCTCCTATCCAAGCCACGGGAAGGGGAGTCGCTGAGCCTTTACCTGGCGTGCGCGGAGGAAGCTGTGAGTTCGGTGCTGATCCGGGAAGACGGTGGGGTGCAGTGGCCGGTATATTACACGAGCCGGATCTTGAAGGGGGCGGAGGTGCGATACTCGCCCATGGAGAAACTGGCGTACGCCCTCGTCCTCTCGGCACGAAGGCTCCGACCCTATTTCCAGGCCCACACCATACTGATCCTGACCGACTCACAACTGGAGCAAAACCTCAAGAGATTCGATCGAATGGGAAGGATGCTAAACTGGGGAGTGGAACTGAGCGAGTTCGATCTCCGGTTCAAACCGCGCACTGCCATCAAAGGGCAGGCTCTGGCCGACTTCATCGCCGAGTGCACAAATGGCCCCCCGGAGGAAGGAGACCCAGCGACGGTAATTGCTCAACCCTTGTCCTTTCTTTCGGCTGACCATTTCCAGCCAGGAGATCCAGGAGCGTGGATAGTCCATGTGGATGGGTCGGCCACGCAGTCAGGAGGCGGGGCTGGGATCGCAATCCGATCTCCAGAAGGGAACATTGTGGAATACGCGTTGCGGTTCGAGTTCCCAGCCACGAACAACGTAGCGGAATACGAAGCGGTGATCAACGGCCTGAGGCTGGCCCTGGAGCTCGGGGCCGAGTCCGTCCGCCTCCTCAGCGACTCGAAGCTCATTGTCAACCAACTCTTGGGGAGCTACGAGGCACGGGAGGAGGCGATGCAGAGATATCTCCCTGTCGCCAGAGCGGCGATGTCCAAATTCAAGAATTTGGAGGTCTTGCACCTCCCGCGATCAGAGAATGCGCGGGCAGATGCGTTGTCAAAGCTGGCCTCGTCCTCGCCAAAGGAGCTGGGCCGCACCATCTACGTGGAGAACCTGCAATCCCCCAGCACGGAGGAGCACGAGGTGATGGCAATCGACCAAGAGCCCACCTGGATGGACCCGATCATCTGGTACCTCACTCACGGGGAGGTGCCGACCGATGGGGACGAACGCCGAGCCCTAGAGAGAAAGGCGCTGCGATACGTGATCCGTGAAGGGACGCTCTACCGGAGACGCTGGACCAAGACGGACGTCCTCCCGTACTTGAAGTGCATCGGACCGCAGGAAGCTGACTACGTCCTACGGGAGGTCCACGACGGGATCTGCGGGAATCACCATGTGGGCAAGATGGTCGCACAGAAAATCTTGAGGCAGGGATACTACTGGCCGACCCTGGCCCAAGATGCAACAAGCTACGTCCAAAAATGCCAAGAATGCCAGAGGTATGCCCACCACATCTCGACTCCCCCGTCAGAGCTCATCCCTATCGTGAGCCCCATTCCCTTTGCGAAATGGGGGCTCGACATCCTCGGACCGTTTAAACCGGGACGAGGGCAGCGGAAGCATCTGATTGTGGCGGTAGACTACTTCACCAAGTGGATCGAGGCCGAACCGCTGGCCACCATCACGTGGAAGAAAGCAAAAAGCTTCGTATGGAATTCCATCATCTCCAGATTCGGAGTGCCACGGGCCATCGTCACAGACAACGGGAAGCAGTTCGACTCCGCTGGGTTCAAAGATTTTTGCGAGGAATGGGGAATCAAGCTTCTCTTCGCCTCTGTAGCGCACCCCCAGACCAACGGAATGGCGGAAGCGGCCAACAAGTGCATCATAGAGCCCCTCCGGAAGAAGGTGAAAGACGCCGAAGGGAACTGGCCAGAAGAGCTCCCCGGGATACTCTGGTCATACCGGACAACCCACAAGGAGGCCACTGGCGAGACCCCGTTCATGCTCACCTACGGGGCCGAGGCGGTGGTGCCGGTCGAATTGGGCGAAGAGTCTCTCCGCCTCAAATACTTTGACGAAGACCGGAATTCGCAGGGCATGGGGCTCAGTCTGGAGCTCCTCGACGAGCGACGGGAGCAGGCACTGGCCACCATCATCCGCCAGAAGCAGAAGGTGGCCCGATACTACAACGCTCGGGTGCGGGGAAGAAGCTTCCACCTGGGGGACCTGGTCCTTCGGAAAGCGGGCTTCAACACTGATACCGCTCGCAAAGGGAAGCTCGCGGCTAGATGGGAGGGACCCTATAAAGTCGTCGAGGTCCTCGGACCCGCAGCCTACCGACTAGCCGACATGGAGGGGAGGATTCTCACTCACACTTGGAATGCGGAACATTTACGCAAGTACTTTCAATAGATGTATCGTTTCCTATGAAATAAATTTGTTTTGAATTCATTCCTTTCCAGATAAAGCAAAAAGATATACAGAAGGGTGCACGAAGAGGCCGAGGGGCATTCCCCTCCCTCATTTTTCTCCGGGGGCACCGGTGGAGCCACAGGCTGGCAGCCCACTAGGGTCTCCCCCCTTACTCCGTTCGACGTCAGAGTACATCCGAAGATCCTCAAAGTTGACCCCCGAGAGCGGGAACTTCTTTTGGATCTCGGACTGACACCGGGCGAAGCCCTTCTCGAACGCCTCCGATAAGGCGGTCTCAACAAAGGAGGTGGCATACTCCGCCACAGCATCCTGAGCGATCCTGGCCAGATCCACCTCCTCCAGCCCCCGCATCCGGACCTCTAAGGTCTCGATCTGGCGTTGGTGCTCCGCCCTCTCCTTCTCGATCTCCCGGGTTTTCTCGCCAAGTTGGGCAAGAAGGACCCTTGCCTGCTCCTCCGCCACTTCCAGACGATCAAAGAGCTCCAAGGCCTCGGAGGCAGCTGCAGGGTTGGGGATCTGCTCGGCTCCTCCAGACGTGTCGGCGCCTCTCAAAAGCTCGGCGAGGCGCGCCTCGGCATCCGACTTTGCAGCCAGAGCCAAGGCTCTCTCTCTCGGTCCGCCTCCTCCAGGGCAGAGGACAGCTCAGTTACGCGAGAATCCAAGGACTGGACCCGCGCTTCCTCTAACTGACCTGCCTCCCCCTTCTCGCCAGGGGCCTCAGGGCCTCGCCCGGCGTCAGATTTGGCTTTGGGAAGAGCCGCGAATTGGCGCCTCATTGAGAGGCCCACCGAGGACAACTGCGCCAAAGCAACGAAGGTAAGACGGCAAAAGCAGCTGGAGAAAGGGGGGACAAGCAGAGACACGCTACCTGTTGACCAGCCTGGATCACGAAGGTAGCCAAACAATCACCTCTGACTCCGTCCAACACCACCTGATCGGGAGGGAGACAACAGTTCTCGGCCACTCGAGCGGCGGCTCCGCGGCTCGAAAACACCGACTCCTTCTCCCCCACTGGGAAGCGTGGATGCAGAAGACCCTCCCCTGATGAAGGGAACTCGCCAGGAGCGGAGCGGAACGCACCAAGATACCGACTGTAAGCATCAGGGAGAGAATCGTCCGGGAGGGGCGAAGGGCCGACCCACGGCCAGGCAACCTCAACGGGGGCGGGTTGAGGTCGATCAGCAGTCGGCAAGACGTCAACCCCCTCGTCCCCCTCACGGACCCTCTTGGAAGACCCCAGCAAGGGAAGAGAGGGAGATGACACCTTCCTTTTTGAGCCTCCGGTCGCGGTCCCGACCCGCTGCTTCTTCCGAACCTCCAGCACATGGTCCCTTCTGCGTGGATCCGGATTTGGGACCTGCACGAGAGCGCTGGCGGGAGAGGGACCAAGAGGGAATCCACCTGCACTCAAAGAAGAGATGGGAAACAGAACAGAACCTGGACGACCTCGAAGGGCAAACGCTCGGAGAAGCTTACCTAGGGGCCACACCGTCTTACGCAAGTTGTGGTCACTAAAGAGGACGTCGATCGAGCGCTCCCTCGCAGGAATCGCCAGCATGTCCTTCGCCGTCTGCTGCTCGGCGACCGTCGGCTCACCCAGATCGAGGATGACGGCACCGGTCGCCTCCCACCGAACCGGGAAAGGTACACTCGATGGGAACGTGACAAACACGTATTCCCCCTTCCAACGTTTCAGGGAGCTCGGCAACCCCAGCACCAGGGTCATCTTCGGGCGGGCGCTGATGTAAATCCACGCCCCCGATTGGTGGTGGCTCAGGCGGTAGAACTGGGCAAAGAGGCGAAGAGAGGGCGCCACTCCCTTCAGCATGCAGACAACGATGAACCCGACGAGGAGCCCGACGGCGTTGGGACAGAATTGACACAGGCACACGTTGTGGGCCTGAAGGAACTCAACGATAAAAGGATGGAGCGGGAAACGAAGCCCGAAGCGGAAGCACTTCTCATATATTCCAACCTCGTTGGGGCCGGGAAAGCAGATCCGCTCGTCAGCCCCAGGGGCACGAGCCGAGTAGGGCGGAAGCAGGTAGGCGGAGCGCATGCTCCCGATGGCGGTGGCGTAGATCGACGAAGGCCACGACAAGACCTCTAAGGGCACCCCTGAAAGATCATCCCCGTGCTGACGAATCGCCGAAGGAGTGCCACCCGCCAGACCTGGAGCTGCGTCGCGCTCCGACCGAACCGAACCCGTGGCAGAGGAAGATGACATGAGGCCGAGCTCGGGCAGAACAGGGATCAGCACAAAGGAGAAAACGACGGGATGGCGGCTCACGAACCCCTCGGATTCTCAACTTAAGATGACCTAGCGAGCGGTGGGGATAAGCTTGCAGCTACACGTGGCAGCATCAGAGGACCGACGGCGCTTCGGAGCCCGCGCCTTAAAAGTATCGAGCGGACCAACTCATGATGACGACTAATAAATGAGTCAACATCGATTGGCGAGCCTGTCAAAGTCGGCGGAAGTCACATCGGCCGAGCCGAACCGGCCGAGGCCGATCGACCCGACCGATGGGGGCAATTGTTACGCCTATTTGGCCGAGGCCCGAAAGACACGAGCCCAAAAACCCGACCTCCGGTCAAGAGCCCATCTGAGCACTCAGGCCCACTCGATAAGGCCCTATCGGGGACTCCCCCGAATGTAGATCCGACCCGGCCCCGGTAACTTGCGGGTCACTCGCCCACTCCTGCGATAACCGCTCCCTCGATCCCACTACCACTTAATGGCAGTTATGGGGGGAGGCTGGCGTGGCGCATGGAGCGGCGGCAGGGGGCGGATTGAGGGGGCACGATTGGGGGCGGACGAGCAACGTGGGTCGGGGGCAATCACGGCGGAGGTCTATAAAGGGGCTAGAAGGACGACAGGAGAGGGGACCGCATCTCAGGTATCTAGAACCTAAGGTACTCCATCAACGACCTAGTTCCCCCATTTCATTTCCTTCCTCCCCCGCTCGTGCCGTGAGACGCCGTTCCGATCTCCTCACGAGTCGAACCGTCTCCGCCGGGCCTCCTCTTTCAGATCTCTGTCTGACTTAGGCATCGGAGGGGATTTGGCCGGAACCAAGGTCCGGCCCCCTGACGAGCGTTCTCGTCTACGCAGGAGGGCATCAGATCAATGGGCCGAGGCTTCCCCTCCGCCCCTCGCCGACCACGCAACCAGCTGGACGATTGAGGCTTCCCCTCGTCGTCCGACCGCCGAGGCCGAGCGCAACCTACCGAGGCCGAGCGTCTCGACCCGGGCCGAGGCTTCCCCTCGCCCTTCGCCGAACACGCATCTAGCTGGACGACTGAGGCTACCCCTCGTCGTCCTACCTCCGAGGCCGTGCTCGTCTGTCCGAGGCCGAGCGTCTCAACCAGGGCCGAGGCTTCCCCTCGTCCCATCTGCACCGACTCGAAGCCCCCGAGGGACCCAAGCGGGCCCCTTGACCACGTTGACCGGGTTCTCCACGGTCAACGCTTTGTAGTGAGAAAACACTCTGAAACAAATATGAAAAAAATACATGAATATTGCTCCGTATGTAAAATGAATACAATTCATGGCAAGTATACTACCCACGAGTATCCAACATATGCTTTATGGGAAATCTTTAGCATTGGTGTGTTATACTCGTCAAGCAATGCCACCCCATATCTAAGAGTCCTTATAGGCTGTGTGTTTGGGATGTGGTATCTTGAACACATTTTTAATGAGATGGAAAAAATCAATCCTAAATGATTTAATGTTTAATGGAAAAGTGGATTGGTTTTGGTTGAGTTTCTTAAGAGTTTCTCCCTTTGTGCTTCAATTATTTAATCACCACACTTACACGATGGTGTAGAAGTCTACGTTACACTTTTCATTGAATTTGAAGTGCTTATTTTAAGAAATATGACATGCAAGTGGTAGTTGTAATTTATAATACTCTATTTTTGCATGTGACATGAATTAGACTTCGTCTATACATTTTTGATGATAACAAAAGGGGAGAAAATATTGAGAAAGATTTGAATGGTTTGGTGCGTGCATTAATGCTTATGTGTTTGCATATATGTATATTGGTTTAAGGAGAAGCATTAATGAACAATGAAAATGAACAACGAAAGTGGTGCTTATTGAATATATGAATATTGGTTCAAGTGGGAGCATGAATAAAGGGGGAGCATGCATATGTTTGAATGTTTGAAAGTCATTGTTGCATGCTTGTATGTTGCACATCATTGCCATGCTTGTTGTATATTACATACATCCTCCATCTTCACACTTCACACACACATGTCACGATGATATTTTATGAATCGTTATTGCTCAAATCTTATATTGTTTTGTCATCTTCAAAAGGAGGAGATTGTTGAATATAACGTGTAATTGGATACAACAATCGATGATTTCGTGTTTAATGATAACAAACGTGTGTGAACGATTTAATTTGTGTGCTAAATGTTTTCAGGAATGGCACTCTTGCAAATACACAGAGAAGCTAAGTAAAAGTGATGGAGAATGTGACATGCATGAGCCAAGTGGACTAAGTCAAAGATGAAGAATCTGGCTACAACAATTGGACTAAGTCAAAGATGAGAAGATAAGGAGCAAATCAATTCAAATCCATATTTGAATTGATTCAAATCAATTGGTGCAATATTCAAATCTAAATGCCACGCAAATTGAAGACTTGGTCAAAGATGTAGAGATGGAGAATATCATGCAAATCAAAGGTGATTAAATGAGATCCAATTCAAATCCTATAGCTACTCAAATTGGATTCCATAGCCATCCATATTCAAACTCCATATCCAAAGAGATTCATTCAAATCCTAATCAATTTAGGATTCCTTCCAATCTCCATCAAATATGGGATTCTAATTGATTCTATCATATCTCATCTTCTCCTATATAAACCCATATTCCAAGAGATGGATTTTTGAGAGAGTGTGCAACCAAAACACCAAGCAAAAATTCGGTCATACCCCATCAATTGTGCAACCAAGCTTCAAGCCATCTCCCTTTACATATTTCGCAAGTTGCTAGGAAGGGTTCATGTTGTTCAAAGCCTCAACCTCCAATCTCCATGGCCGAACCCTAATGTCATCTTCTCCATAGCCAAGCTCCCTAACTAAAGCTTCAACCCATACTACTCAAGGCCGTAATACAAAGCTAGGGATCCAAACTTCCTCTCCTTGCGCAAGTTTGAAAGAGTCCTCTCCATTGCAACCTCCATTGTCTCATCTCCTTGCATAAAGCTCCATTGCCTATCTTCTCCATTGCAAGACAACTCCATAGCATCACCAAGGCCGCAATATCATTGAGGGGTTGTTGTAGAAGGCCGCAAGTTTTCTTCATCCATGAGTTATTCACCTAGCCACAAGTTTCATAGGAGAGGCCTTCATCAAATTGCGCAACACATCATTGGGGAGTTCAACATATTGCGCAACACTTCAAGGGGGCCGCTACTTTCAGATAGCCACATCATCAAAGGAGCGGCCACATCATTGAGTTGCTGAGAAGGACGTGACGTTGGCAACTACATCCCGTCAGATACGATCTGACCTGAGATGATTGACAGAGACGACTGCCGTTACACAAAATGAGATTCCCTAAACTCTTTATTATTATATTTGTGTAGTAGTAGCGATCTTTGTTGGGGAAACTTTACCATTATTTGTGACTTTTGGGGACTTGTCTAGTTGGGGCTAAACAAGAGGGTCTTGACGAGTTGTAGCTAATCAAGATAGAGCGATTACTAGGCTGATAGTGTTTTGCACCGGTGGAGTGTGGTACGACTAGGTAAGGAGTGGGAGCTCGGGCCTCATTGTAGTTGTGCAAATAAACATATTAATCTAGTATTTGCTTGGAGACTGGACGTAGGTCGTTGGGACGACCGAACCAGGGTTAATTTGCGCGTACTCTGTGATTGCATTCTTTTTACTCTGCATATGATTATAACTGCGTGTGATTTCTCGTGGGTTACACGAGAATTTTTATTAGCCTATTCAATCCCCTAGGCTTAGATCCAGATCCAACACACCTTCCGCAGGAAGGCACCTACAGTGGCCAGAAGGTGGCAACAGGAGTAGACTAGTCTAGCAAGGAGAAGCCCAGTGCGTCCCATCCAGGAGAGCAGTTTCGGAGGATGACGGATGCTGAGATGTAGGAAAAGAGGCTGAAGTGGCTATGTTTCAAATGTGATGAGAGATTTACCCCAGGGTACCAGTGTGCGGTACTGAAACTTCAGGTGCTACTACTAGATGAGGAAAATGAGGACGTGGTGGAAGAGGAGACAGTAGAGGCTGAGGACATAGAGCATCACCACTTGAATGTCGCGGAGGTTTCCTTAAACTCCGTGATTGGATTCACCCCGAACAATACCATGAAGTTGACAGGACAGATATATAACCAGGCGGCGACGGTGCTTATCGACGGTGGGACCACCCACAATTTTATCCCAAAGAGGATCGTGGAATAACAAGGCCTGTAGTTGGTGGATACCTGCAGTTTTGGCATAATGATGGAGACATGACAGATGGAACGCAATCGAGGAGTGTGCCAAGGTCTCATTCTGAGATTACATGGTATTCATGTGGAGGACTTTTGCCATTAGACTTGGGCAGTACGAATGTGATTCTGGACATGCTGTGGCTACAGTCATTGAAGACATGAAGGTAAATTGAAAGATGCTCAAGATGGAGTTCCAAGATGGCGGTAAGATAGTGACACTACAGAGGGCCCCAATCAATGCAGGACCATGGTCTCCTTGAGGACCATAGCCATGACCATCCAGTCTTAGGAGTGCGGCTTCTTGGTTGAGTTGCAGGGGCTAGTGAATGATGATAGGTTAGAGACAAATAGCGAGCAGACCATTCCACAGGAGGTGCGGCAGTTGATGAGCCATTTTGATGGGTTTTCCAAGATCCCTATGGTCTTCCGCCGCCACGGGACTATGAGTACGCGATAGTGTTGCGGGAGGAAATGTCCCCTATTAGCGTGAGACCTTACCGTTACCCTCAGAACCAGAAGGATGAGATCCAGAATATGGTGGCAGAGATGATGCAGACAGGCGTTATTCAGCTAAGTGTGTCATTTCTCTATTCCAGTGTTGCTAGTGAGGAAGGACGAGAGCTAGTGGTTCTGCATGGACTAAATGGCTTTGAATAAGGAGACGATCTCAGACAAGTTCCACATTCCAGTTATTGACGAGATCCTAAACAAGTTGCACGGGTTGGCGATTTTCACAAAAATTGATCTGAAGTCTGGCTACCATCAGATCAAAATGCACGCTGAGGATATGTCAAATACAACCTTCAGAACTCATGAGGGGCTACTATGAGGTCTTTGTCATGCCTTTTGGGTTGACCAATGCCCCTGATACATTTCAAGCCCTTATGAACAAGGTATTTCGTCCTTGAGACGGTTTGTTCTTTTTTTCGATGATATCTTGGTGTACAGCCGGTCCCTGGAGGAGTACTTAGGCCATTTGTAGATAGTCTTTCATGAGCTTCAACACCAGCAGTTGTATGCAAACAAGAAAAGGTGTTTTTTGCTTAGCCGAGTGTGGAATATTTGGTGCACGTTGTCTCAGCAGAAGGGATGGTCTTCAACATGTCAAAGAAAGCAGCAACGGTGGAGTGGCCACTTCATAATACACTACGAAGGCTGACAGGATTACTGGGTTTGATGGGGTACTACAAGAAGTTCGTGAAGTGATACGGTACTAACACATGGCCACTTACAGAGCTGCTGAAGAAGGATAAATTTCATTGGAGCGATGAGACGATGGACGCATTTGATGCCTTGAAAAAGACCATGACTACAGTACCAGTGCTGGAACATTTAGACTTTAGCAGATCTTTTGTTGGGGAGTCAAATGCTTCATGGCACGGTTTAAGGGGCAGTATTGATGCAGGACCAGAGACCTATAGCATATTTTAGCCAGGTCCTGACAGCGAAATCCAGGTTGAAGTCCGTATATGAGAGAGTTGATGGCCATTGTATTGGCAGTACAGAAGTAGAGGCCTTACCTGCTAGGTCGGAGCTTTGTGGTACGCACTGATTAGAGGAGCTTGAAATACTTATTGGAGCAGCGCATAATGGCAGAGGAGTATCAGAGGTGGCTTTAGAAGCTGATGGTACACAAGTTTGAGATAACAATGCTGCAAATGCGCTATCAAGGTGGGATAAGAACATACGATTGGCAGTCTTGTCTGTTTCAGTGTTACAGGATTGGGATCCAATACTGCGGAAGATCGAGGAACAAGAGCTAGCAGGGATTCGAGCAACGCTTTTGCAGGGATCAGATGATCACCCAGGTTATTCTTTGCTGGTAAAGTTATTGTACCATGGGCGCTTGGTAAGTTGGTATTACCATGGACCTCTACCCACATCCTTATCATTTTAGAGAGTTCCATAGTAGTGCATTGGGGGCCACTCTGGGGTCCTCAAGACTTATAGACGCCTGGCAAGGGAGGTTTTCTAGAAGGAGATGAAGAAGGACATAAAGGCGATGGTGGCAGAGTGTGACGTTTGTCGGCATCACAAGTACATGGCGATGACTTCTGGAGGGTTGTTGCAGCACATATCTTTGCCAAAAAGGGTTTGGGAGGAGGTTTCCATGGATTTCATTAAGAGGTTGCCAAAGTCAGGAGTATTCTCAGACATACTTGTGATTGACCGCCTCAATAAGTACGTCCACTTTATACCACTTCAACATCCCTACATTGCTGTTTCGGTGGCTGAGGTTTTTGGTGGGAGATTCTTTAATTGCATGGACTACCAAAGTCTATTCTTTCTGATAAAGACAAAGTTTTCTTGAGCATGTTTTGGCAAGGGCTTTTTCGTGTGCATAGGGCAGTTTTGAAGAGAAGCACTGCATATCATCCCCAGACTGACAGTCAAACTGAGGTCGTCAATAGGAGTATTGAGACCTACATGCGCTATTTTATATCAGAGACTCCGAGGTTGTGGGCAAGGTGGTTAACTTGGGTAGAGTATTAGTATAACATTTCCTTTCACATGGCCGTCCAGACCAGGATTTGAGGTATCGACCGTATCGTATTGATACCGGCAGTTGACGATACCGAAACCAAGAGTTAGTTTTAGTATCGGTCGATATTGAACAGTATCGGTCAGTTTCGATCGATACCTGCCGAAACTGACCGATAACGGTCGAAACTGACTGATACCGTTTAGTACTGGTCGAAAACGGAGGAAGAAGAATGTGTAATTAAATAAAAATTCTCTAAAAAACCCAAAAAAAATTGTGAATCGATAGGTTGCATAGAAAGCTCGGTTAAAAGAGAGGAGAAACCCCTAGGGTTTCGGCTTGAAAATGATAAAGAATTAGACGAAGAAGAGGCAGAACCAAGAAAAAATTGCTGAAAAAGAAGAAAAATGACAAAATGAAGATGATGAAAAATTGAACTCACCTTATCGCGTCGCCGCCTCGCCAAACCTGCCTCCTGCCTCGTCGAACCTGCTTTGACCATCTAGCGTGAGAGTGAGAAAGAGCAAAGAGAAAGCGAGAAAGAGGCCCGAGTCGCCTTTCAGGAGATACTGCGTTCTTTAAAAGGCAAACTTGTAAATAAGTGGTATGTGCGTAAAGTAAAACAGTCGGTGTGCATATCAAGCAGATATTTTGTGGCAACCATGTAAATAAGTGGTATATGCACAAAGCAAAATGGTGGGTGCGCAAAGCAACACCCAGCAATTTTTTGGCAAACTTGTAAATAAGTGGTATGTGCACAAGGTAAACGGTTGGTGCGCAAGGCAAGTTTTAGGATCTATTTATTTATCTAATATTTAGTATTTAAGTACCAAACTTTATGAATTTAGTATTTGATATGATTACGAACTCAAATTTAGTTTAACTATTTAGTATTTAGTATTTGATAGTATTTGATAGTATATGATTAATATTTTAGTTTGTTAAGTATTCAATAGTATTTGATAGGTTTAGATTTAAGAACCTCCAAAACCATATTGTGTGTATATAGTATATACATATTTAAAGTATCTCCGAAACCGATACCGATACCTGAAACGAAACTGCTGAAACTAGCGATACGCATAAAACCGAAACTTGCTTCCGAATCCGCCGAAACGGGCGATACCGATACCGATACCGAAACCTAAATTTTCGAATGATGTGAATTGGCCGAATAAGGTTCATCAAAATAGTCAAGATGCATTATCTACTTTCTTTCTCCCGGGCAATGCAAAAACGTATGTACACCTTATTGGACCATAATCATAACCCTAACAAATACAACTTATAACCAAATACATCTAATTAATATTTCCATAGCAAATTAAATTCATCCACCTTTGACAGCAAGCTCTACCATCAGCCAACAAATACAGTTGGCATTGCTGATTAAAAGTGACATGTTGCATTTGTGGAATAAGCAAATACTGATAAAAATAGATGTTGTAGTAGTATTAACCATAATGATACAAACAATAAGAAAAACAATAGCAGTGAGAATACTACTACTCACCATGAACATGGGATCCCAAATTGCATGTTTGATATTCTAAGCATAAATTAACTTGACAGAAAAGGCACCAAACTAAGCAAAAAAATAAAACTGGGTCAAGGAATGCATGTGGAGAAACAAAAAGAAAATTGTAATGGATGCATCAATATTAGTTTTCAAGTTCATGAATATCCTCCGGACATATGAAGATCTTAATTTCTCCATCCTATATTCTAAAGAAATTCCTTCTGAATATGCACATGGAAATAAGGACAAACAATGACAACTCTGACCATTTTGGGAGGTGCTAGAATCATGATAAATTGATAATGCATGCGCTCCCACAACGGCAATTCATGTGTACAGTCTTACAATCTCATAGCCCTAAAAAAAGTTCATGAAATGAACGAATTGATGTCCTTGGCATGCATTAATCTATTATACAAATGAGGGAAGTTTTTGAATGGGTTTACTCACTTACTGACTAGGACAAAAATGTGAATAGAAAGACGGTTAAGATTTAAGCTTAAAGAATCAATGGTTATAACGAGAGCCTGTGAGAAAATTTGGGGGACCCTAAAATTTGGGGGTAAATCTGGAGGAAACTAAACTTTGAGAGGAATTAAAATTTTAAATTTTGGGAAAAACTAAATATGGAGGGAACTAAATTTTAAGGGGAAATAAAATTTTTAGGGAGAACTAAATTCTCTAGAGGGAACTAAATTTTAATTTAAAAGCTTGGGATAACTAAATCTAGAATGAACTAAATTTTGAGGAGAACTAAAATTTTAACTTTTGGGATACATCTGAGGAGAACTGAATTTTGAGAGGGAACTAAAATTTTTGGGGGGAACTAATTTTCTGGAGGCAATAAATTTTAGTTTGAATGTGGTTTTAAAAAAATTTGGTGACAGATTATGAATGTGTAGAAATTTTTCAAGGAAATATTTTGTATACCCCATGACATATTGACCCGGGTTATGACTACTATTTATATATCATTAACCATCGTATAGACTACTTATTAGGTATTTAACAAAAGTTCTTAATCAAACTAACAAAATGAGGTGTGATATCTAGGTAGTAGTAAAATATGTAAACACAGCTTAAATCAAAATGTACAATGACCAATACAAAAGTGGAAGCATGTTAACAAAAATTACATAATTCACACCAACCCACCGTATCGTTAAACTTAAAACCAACATTTACCTATATAGAAAACTTAGTTACGGGTAAGATGAGTATTTATTGCTTGATGTTACGAGTATTTATTGCTTGATGTTACGACGCAAACAGCAGTTATCAAGTCAGATACGGTTTCAGCCAGGAGGTTTTAAAAGGATATAACAAGACTATATCATTGTGACAGTGAGGTATTACAAAAAGCTGCATACATGATGAAATTTTTGGCATGTGCCACGCATGTGTCCAAGAAAAAGGGTCACACTAGTAAATTGTGATAGTGGATGAATAATTCATTGGCTTGATGATGATTTGTACTAAGATGTTCTTTATATTTAAAAGTTTGCATTCAGAAAAAAATGGGTTAAATCTATTTTGTAGACAGTGGAAACTGAAGATCAATGTTGAGAAATATGCATCATCAATAAATGAAGAGAGCAGGAAAAATATATTTAGTTGTTGATAGTGTGATGTAATACCTACACTTTTCTCGTAGCAACCAACTCTGTAGTCAAAGAATCCCTCAAAAATATCAAATTTCAAAATAGAACACACTAAATTATGATACAGAACCCTACATAGTTTAAGTAAATGAATGAACAAAATGAGTTTCTGAAACGTTGTCACAGTCATAACTCGGAGTGAGTCAAATACGAGACACAAATCCATCCAAAGAGTTGTGGTTGTAACAGTCGTGTGATACAGATAAGATCATGACCACAGGTCTGCTAATATCACCAATTTATGTCCAACTTCAGTCGCAAACAGCGATCTATGCAACCAATAAGTATACAATGTTATAAGAGAAATTTGGAATACTTGTGCATTTAATATAGTTGTATACCAGTATTTTTTTCTAACTTTGTATTGCCTTAAAATTGACTGTGCTATTATATACAAATATCGAACTTAATTAACCGGATCCAATTATGGTTTTTTGACACGATCATCACTTACAGAAGGAGGAGGCACGTGGCAGCAACTTTAGGGGCTAATCTGTAAATTCGGAACTTTGGGGGGGTTTGTGCAAATCTGAACTTGGGTGGTTGTGCAAATCCGAACTTTAGGGGTGGCTTTTGTGCAAATCTGCACTTTAATGCTTTAATAGCCTAGGGCCGGCCCTAATGGGAGGTTTATGCTTTGATTAATTGTGAATCACATTGGCCAATGTATCCACGAACATCTTTTGGACATCTTAGAATTTCATCTCGAATAGAAATTAAGGAGAGTGCTTCTTCTCGAATTGGTGCAAGTTATCTTATTATTTTCAAATCTGAAATTCAATAAAAATCTCTCCTTTTCTTTGTTCTTCCATAAAAATCCCACATTTGTTCCAAAAAAGCCCTATGTTGTATCAAATTGGTATGAGAGTATGTCGATCCATTACGACTACGAGATCCAAGGATAGAATCGACGCGTTGGAGAAGAAGATGGAGAAGTTTGAAGCCGAGATCCACAGTGTGATCAAGAAGAGCGCCGACAAACAGAAGAGCGATTTTGATCGGAAATTCTCGCCACTCATGGAAGCCATAGGTCAAACAAATCAAAAACTTAATGTGTTCTCCAACAAGTTGGATTCAAATCAGGCCGAAACTCTAGATCCGAAGCAAAAGGCAAGATCTTTGGCGAAGGGGAAGTGGAAAGTTGATCTTTTCACGAGGGACTTCTCTCAAATGCAGATCTGGTGACGGACGACGAGGAACACGACTTTAATGAAGGCGAGGAGATGCAACAAAGATTCTACGACAACCGGGGAGGTGAACAGGAGGCCGGAACTCAGCGGCAACACCAATAGAGCAGTCGACAGACCCTGGCGGCCCGTACGGGTAGCCGCGGCCCCCTAGCAGTTCGCTAGGAGCCACGCAAGCCCCTGGCGGCCCGCCAGGGCCTCGCCGCACCCTGGCGATCTCGCAAGGGTGCGCAGGGGGCCCTGGAGAACCGCCAGAGCCCAGCATGTCCTCTGCCAGTATGTCAGGACCACCTGGGACCCTCGGCAGCCGGCCAGGGCCCCAAGCAGTAGCAGCCAGGCCGTCAAGCCCATTTGGACCCCCCGGCAGCCCTACAAAGGGGGATTGGCAGCGTGGAGGCTTCGACGAGGGGATTGAGAGTCCCCGGAATGATTTTGGTTCTGATTCTATGGAGGATGGTCCTCATGACGTGATGCAGAGTTCGAAAACTATAACAGATACCACGATGATGACCGAGGGGATTTCGTCGATGCAGGAGGAGCTGATTGGGGAGAAGCTACGTGGGTTGGAGCTAATGGATGGTATTACCAATTTGATACAACTTAGGGCTTTTTATGGGACAAAGGTGTGATTTTTATGGAAGAACAAAGAAAAAGAGATTTTTATTGAATTTCAGATCTGAAAATAACAAGATAAGTTGCCCCAATTCAAGAAGACGCACTTTCCTAACTTTCGATTCGAGATGGAAGTCTAAGATCTCCAAAAGATGTTTGTGGACACCTTGGCCAATGGGATTCTGATACGATCCGGTGGATCGAATCAATAAAGTTCAGATTTTTAAAAGAGGAAAATATAAAAAGAGGAATTTTATAGAGAATGATTTGCGAAGAACACAAGATAAATGGATCTCCTTCGAGACGAGATCCTGTCTCCTAGCTTTGAATGAACGGATCAAAGCCTAAAAACCCTCACAATTGATAACTCAAAGTGTTTTCACAAATCAAGCATAAAAACAAATAAAGACGGCTAGCCCTAATTTATAGAAAAGTGAGGAATTACTAATCTAGTCTAAAATGACTAGAATACCCCTAACTAACCCTCCTACGTGCTACCTGCGCCTCCTACGGCGCACGTAAGTGACTAAAGGGGGGTGGGTCCCCCCTAGATAGCCGCCGGCCTCAAGTGGTGGGTGCGGGCTCGGGTCCGCATCAATACCGCCCCCTAAAAGAGCCACCTTGTCCTCAAGGTGGAGATCTGGCTTTGAAGGCCCTCGAGGGAAAACAGAGGCTAGGGTCACCTGTCAGAACCACCGTGCGACCCCCCTCCTGGAATTCCATCCTAAGCTGCTTCCAATTCATCTTCACCTCGCCCAACCCCCTCAGCCACTGCACGCCCAAAATCACATCGATATTGTCCAACTCTAGGGGCAAGAAGTCCTCCACGATCTGCACCCCTTGTAAGGTCAGACTCAGCCCCTTGCACATCCCACTGGTCTCCTCCCTCCTTCCTGTCCCGGAGAGAACCGTAAACGTCTCCAAGGTGCTCACCTGCAACCTATGACGACCAACCAAATGTCGAGAGATGAAGTTGTGGGTAGCCCCACTGTCTATGAGTACCGTCACCGGCGCGTCGTCCAATCGCCCTGACAACTTCATGGTATGGTTCGTGGTTACCCCTACCAAGGAGTTCAGGGACACCTCCGCTACATCCAGATGTGTGTGCTCAGCCTCGCTCTCTTCCGTCATCACTGGCTCTCTCTCCTCTGCATACTCCCCCTCGTCCGGCATTATCACGATCTGCATCAGCCTGCTCGCACATCGATGACCGGGACTGAACTTCTCATCGCATCTGAAACAGAGGCCTGCGGCACGCCTTGCCCTCATATCAGCCTCAGTCATCCGCCTACCAGGGATCACTGGTCGGGTTTCCTCTTTCTTCATTTCCGCGTCCCCTGGTGCTACTGTAACCCCGGAGGTGGAACCGGTGCCGTCTGACTACGCTGGCTCTGGGCTCCCCAAGTTCCCCGAGTGCTCCTCTCCTCCGCATGCTTCTCCCTCCGCCTTGTGGGCCAGGCGAAGGACATCCTCTAATGTCCCCCGGACTCTGCATCCTCAGCTCTGCTCGGATAGAGGGCTTCAACCCCCTCATGAAATTCCCGATCATCACCTCGTCAGTCACCCCCTTCACCCTACTGTTCAACATCTCGAACCTCTCCACATAATCCCTGACCGTCCCCTCCTGCCTCAAAGCAGATAACTGCTCGTAGAAATCTCCTCCTGGGGTCTCCTGGAACCGGTCTAGTATCAGTGCGGAAAGCTCCTCCCAAGTGCGGAAGGGCGTCCGTGCCGCCTTCCACCTGTACCATGCCAACGCCTTCCCCTCGAAGTAGATCCCTATGGCTCTCAGAACCTCCTCCTCCGTCAATCTCATCACCTGGAAATACCGCTCCGCCCGGTAGATCCATCCGTCCGGGTCCGTGCCGTCAAAAATCGGCATCTTCAGCTTCATGAGGCGGCGGTCTGCATTAATGTCCCCCTGTGGACCCCCATCTCTACCGCGGTCTCCCCCACGGCCGAATCCCCCGCCGACTGCCTCAACGGGCCCTCCTCCGTCAGCCCCGTACAGCTCCTCGGTCCACCCGGGTCGCTCCCACGCCTCGGGCTGATAATGGTACCCCGGAAACTCCTGCTGTCGCGCCCACACGGGCCCTCCTGCCCCTCTGTGTGGCTGTACCGGTGCTGTCCGCCCTCCAAGATAGCCTCCAGGGCCTTGTCCCCGCCCCGGAAAGCCATCAAAAACCTGCCTGGGATCAACCTGCGGCCTCGGTACCTGTGGATGAGCCTCTGGTCCCCAAAATTGGGCTACTGGAGCCCCAATCGTCGCGTCTCGGGCCCATCCGCCTCCGTCTTGCCCCCACGGGGCTGTTTGTGCTGCTGCGGGCCCCCAGGGGGCTGTCGGCGTCGTCGCGGGCCCCCAGGGGGCTGCCTGAACTGCGGCGGGCCCCCATGGGCCTCCCGCGGCCCTGTTTGGGCCTGTCGTGACTGTGGCAGGCCCGAACGGGCCCGCAAAGGTCCCGACAGGCCCGACCGGGCCTGCAGTAGCTGCGGCAGGCCCAGATGGGCCTGTCGCAGGCCCTGCAGGGCCTGGCGGCTGTGCCGCAGGCCCTGAAGGGCCTGCAGGTACAGCCGCAGGCCCAGATGGGCCTGCACAGCTGGCGGCAGGCCCAGATGGGCCTGCACAGCTGGCGGCAGGCCCAGGTGGGCCTGCCGGCCTTCCAAAAAGGCCCTCCGGCCTCTCTCCTTGGATGTCCGGACCCGCTAGGGTTCGTGGCGGCTGCGATTTGCTCCAGGTTTGTTGTTGTAGCCGTCGCACCCTCCGGTTGCTCCCGATTTGCCGATTCAAGTGTTGATTCCCCTTGGTTTTCTCCCCCTTGAATCCTCTTGCTCCGATCTCCTCCTCTCTCCATTGTTAGGGCTTGGAGCATAGCTTTTATCTCCGGAATTGACGAAGTGGCCTCCCTTAAAAATTTCAGATCTGAAGTTGCCTCCTTTAGCCCTTGGATGTCCCTTGCCGTCTGCGCGGCTTCCCTTCGCATGCCCCGAAGCTCGGTTTGGATGTCCTCTTGCGAATGGGCGTGATCCTTGATGGATTCACCTAGGGTTTTCTTCAATCCCTCGATCTCCCGGTTGAAATCTTCTCGTAGCCCTTGTACCTTCTCATCCACGCCATCCGCCTTTGACCTCGTGCTCGTCGCCATTGGATCTCAGTGCTCTGATACCAATTTGATACGATCCGGTGGATCGAATCAATAAAGTTCAGATTTTTAAAAGAGGAAAATATAAAAAGAGGAATTTTATAGAGAATGATTTGCGAAGAACACAAGATAAATGGATCTCCTTCGAGACGAGATCCTGTCTCCTAGCTTTGAATGAACGGATCAAAGCCTAAAAACCCTCACAATTGATAACTCAAAGTGTTTTCACAAATCAAGCATAAAAACAAATAAAGACGGCTAGCCCTAATTTATAGAAAAGTGGGGAATCTCCAAAAGATGTTTGTGGACACCTTGGCCAATGGGATTCACAATTAATCAAAGCATAAACCCTCATTAGGTCCGACCCTAACCCCATTAGGGCCAGCCCTAGGCTATTAAAGCATTAAAGTGCAGATTTGCACCCCCCCAGTCAAATTTGCACAACCCCCAAAATTCAGAATTTATAGATTAGCCCCTGAAGTTGCCGCCGCGTGCCTCCTCTGCCTGTAAGTGATGATCGTATCATTTTTTCCGTTTTTCTACCTTCTTAAATTACTTTAAATAGTGTTAGTTCGAATGTGAATATGGGAATAAAGTTTAACACCGACCATGTATGTCATTTTGTTCGCTTGATAAATTGGAAATTATAACTTCGAAAAGCTTAAAATTCACACGCAGAGGGAAGAGGTGTGTTTAAAGGAATACCACAACACAACTGGAAGGTGAAAAACATAAATTCTGCAATATTCTACTAAATGGATCATGCAGACAAAATGTTTCTTTTTGAGGTCTCTTGCATGCACAAGTGCATGCAGAAAAAATTGACATGTTACAATGTAAATTATGTTCATGTAAGAAAGTATTCTGTTAAACTTTCCCCGAATGCTATGTGCATACCATCCCCTTGGCAACTAGCCATGCCGAGAAGCACCATGATAGCATGATGTCGCTGGTGTAGTAAATTGCAATAGAGAGGAGGGTGTTGTGAAAGAGACACTTCCGAGTATAATATATAATTTTGGAAGTAAGTTTTGAATATCTGGTCAGGATCAAGAGAAATGGTACAACATTTCACATCATGCTTCATCTTGAAAGTAGCATTCGTCGGTCGCATAGGCATGAAATGACTTGATGCAGTAACACAAGAGTGCATTGAGTAGTTTACATTCATTAGTTTCCATTCATTAGTCTTTTAAGTCTCAACAAATGGGATTATAACCAGTGGAATATAACTAAACCATAAATTAAAGTAATGTGTTGACTACATACTGCAAACCTTCAGGACGCACAAGTCGTATCACACAGATGAATCGATCCTTCATCCTCGCCTGGTGCCAACTAACTCCACAATATCAAGTACATTATACCTGAAGCATTGGCAAAAGTAGATATTAAGATTGGAAATGAAAATTGTACATATGGTGGTGTGGAGTGTGAATTGTTAAACAAATAATAAAAGAAAACAAGGGGCAACAACCTGCCCATTCTTGAGTTCAGCCATCTAAGCTCCAATAAATGCTAAGCTTATTTCCAAGGTTTGACATGGAGTATATTACAGCATCCATTTCCAAAGGCTTATCCACTCACAGTGCAGTGACAAGCACATAAGAAAATTCCTTCGGTCTTCATATTCCAGAATTTCTCCGCAAAAACACAATGAAAGATGTCTAAGTTGCTGAACATACAAGAAATTCAACATTATCAGACCCAGAACCATCTGAGAGATTAGTATCTTCCAAATGATCAATTAACTGTGGAGTCAGATCAACTGGACCAATACCATGTAATAAATTGAATAACATATTGCATGAGATGTCCTTTTCAATGCCATCAATCTCCATCTCTTTCAATAACTCATTTACCGCACTAATATTTCTACTTCTACAAAGGCCGCTAAGCATAACATTGTAGGTAAAAGTATTGGGACGAATACCAATCAGCTTCATCTGCGTAAACAAGCTGCAAGCCTCTTCGATCCTACCAACTCTGAAAAGTCCACGAATAACAGTGGTATATGACACAACATCCAGGCTGTAGTTTTCCCTCACTGCTTCCCTGAACAGTTTGATAGCCAAATGATACTTTCTCCCCTTGACTAATCCATCAAGAATTGATGAATGAACATAAGCATCGGTATGAGATTTCGCTGCAATTAAATGATAAAAACGAACAGCACAGTTGATGCATCCCAATTTGCAGAGACTACTCAGTACTGCAACATAACTATATCCATCCGGCCTAAGTCCCTGAGCAATCATATCAGTGTACACTTCCACTGCTTTATAGGGAACATCACCCTTGCATAAAATATTCAGTAAAGAATTATATATCACAAGGTCAACAGAAGAATCCAGCTCCGAAATTAACTCGGGAAGTAACTTCACTTCACCAGAATAGCTTAAGATTGGCAGTAGAGAAGATAGAGTATATGAATCGGGTCTCATCTTCCTCTGCTGCAAACCATAGAAAAGTTTGATGCCATCCTCATACATCCCCGCCTTCGACAAAGAATCAATCAAAACATTATAAAGAACCAAATCGGGATGGCAATCATTTGACAGCATTGCATCCCAAATACCAACCACTTCTTTCGACATTCCAGCTTCAAGAAGCCCTTTAATAACAGAAGTATAGGTAACAACAGTCGGTGGACATCCTGAATCATTCATCTTCTCCAACAATTTACAAGCCAACACAACTTGATCAGCTCGGCAGAGCCCATGAATCAATATGCTCCAAATCTTCACAGTTGGCCGAATGCCCATAACAATCATAAGTCCCAAAGCCTGGAATGCCTCCCTCATTTTCCCTGCCTTCTTGAAAAAATCCAAGACGATTATAAATGTCGAAGCATTAAGCCCAAATCCTCTCCTAACAATCTCCCTCAACACCTCTCGAACCCCCAGCCAATCGCCACATTCGCAGAGATTGCGCAACACAATGCTAAAGCTAATGAAATTTGGCATCCGGGTCTCCCTAAAAAACCTTAGCGCAGCATCTAACCGCCCCTCCTTGAACAAAACATCAAGAATCATATTGCGGGCTTTCGTGTTGGGAAGGAAGCCTCTCATGAGCATTTCATCAAACGTCTCGTGCGCAAAGATAAACATGTCGCCTCTCCAATAAATCTCCAACAGTTTCAAGAAAATTTTGGCATTTGTGAAACAACCGATGGTTTCAAGCTCGCCAATGATCCCAGAGACTGATTTGAAGCGGAATGTGAGACGGCGGACAATGGGGGCCATTCGATCGAACGAGTGGGGGGCGTGGAAGAAGTCGGGCTGACGAGCGCACCAAATGAAGAAGCTGAGGGCAATGGAGTCCGATGGGGAGTTGGCAACGACAGAGTCGACGATCTTGGGGGTGAGGAGTCGAGGTTGAGGGGAGTTCGGGATTTTGTGGAGGTTTAAGGGCTTCGACGGAGCTGAGTGAAGGAGTCGTCGGAATCTAAGTAACATTTAGAGAGACAGACGCCTGGAGTTCGGGAGGGGAAACGCGCACCCACCGTTTTACTCTGCTCACGACCGCTTATTTACAAGTTTGCCACTGACTTCATTGGGCACCACGGTGACAAATTTTCGAAACTGTTCCTAGGTGTGCGTGTGAGTAAAAGGATCGAACGACGGCTGCCCCTTCTACCGCTCCCTACTCTGACCTTCCCAGTATCCATTCTTTCAAACCCTAGTAAATTTTCGTCGGAGTCCTGGTCGTCGTCGGAGGGCAAGGGTCAGACAAGGATAAAAGAGCAATAATGGTGTTACAGCATTGGGCCAGCCCCGAAGGGGAGCGGAATATTCTCATCTGAGTAAAGGAGCCCACAAAAGAGAAGTTGTGGCCCATCAAGCCAATGAATTCTATGTTGGAGACTAACCACTTACCCAGTCAAAGACAGGTCATATTTTGCTCGTTGAGCTTCTGAGCGCTATGGTGATGGTTGATAATAGGCCCATTAATAACGGGGTAAGTGGACAGCGGTTATGCCTATTCCTCGGGAACAATCATGACACCATAATTGGAGGCTGTTATTCATCAACGGCACTAAAGGAACGCCTCCACTTATAAATAGTTTAAACGTCAATAAGACAAGGGGCAGATTCCAAAAATACTAAGTACCAGGTATTCTGACAACACTTTTCTATATTCTCCCCTTTACATTTCATCCACTAAAAAGATCGGCGAGACAGCTTCAAGTTGATCTCACCTTAGGTCGATCTTGACTGCCCTGAGCCCTCTTAAGTCCCATACTAACTTAAGCATCAGAGGGGATTTGGATCGGAACCCAGATCCGACCCCCCTAACGATCATCTATGTTGTAGATCTAACGATCATCTATGTTGTAGATAGTTCGACGGTAGACCAAGCAACTAGATCTGATGATTGTTCATAACGACCCAGAGCTAGGTCGAGCTTCATCTCTGTAGCTCGGACCGACACTCTCTGATCCGGGTCCCAGTCGCCGGGGGTCTTATCCACTAGCTGACAGAGTGCCACGTCCTCCACGACGGCCATGTCAGTGCCACCTTACTAGTTGTTGGAACCCATCCATCAACAGTAGGTGCCGTCTGTGGAAAACACTGAGTCCCCATCTCAAGCAACAGCAATGTCGACTCGACCCACCAACACTGGACCAATCCTTGGCGAGGACCCGATTGCCCCGCTCATTGAAGATTATGCTGGATCTTCTTCGGAGGGGAGACCAGTGTCGCAACTAGTCTTGCAAGAACAATTCGACACGCTCACCCAGGTGGTCAATGCCAGCCTCACAGCATTGACTACCGCCATCCAACAAATGACCCAACAACTAATTCAGGTGGACGCAATGCAGCCACCCCGCAATTCGACACAGGGCCCTATTGCTTAGCCCAAAAATATGCTACTCTCAAACGTAAGAGCCCGTGCAAGTAATATAGATCTGAGAGTCCAGATGTCGAATCCTCGGGAGCAAACCTGTTGCAACCATAAAGCTCAAATCAAATAAGGATTAAATGTAAAGAGACCAACCACTTTTGATGATGATGGTTTGAATGGGGTTTGATTGTGGTTTTTTAATTTATGAACAATACGAGCAAAAGAAAGTTTCGTTTATGTAAATATCTATGAGAAGTATGCACATGATATGGGTTCATTAGGGTCCATGATTTATATTAATTTGGTTGATTAAAAATAACTTAATGATATCTCTTTTTGAGAGAAATTCATTGGAAAATACCCTTGTGAGGATTAAAGCACAAAATCGAATAAAGTTGTTGCTAAAGCAATAATCTTTTAAATATAAGAGATAAAACTCCCTTTTTGCGGAGATCAAGACTCACCCTTGTGAGGCGATCATCAACTCAATCATGTTCTTGTGAAAGATGAAGAGGAGATTTTAAGTAAAGATTATAACTTTATCAACGTCAACAATTTTAGCATAAAGATTCAACTAAATAAATACACATCATGTCCCCTAACTACACCATATCATGCACAATCAGAATTTAGCCACACATACTGAAAATAACAAAGGGTTTCATCAGATTAAACATGGTTCTAATCAATAGAAGTAGATAGAATTGAAAATAAATAATTAAGTTTAAGAGATATCACCAAAACACTCCTCTTTTTGCATATGAAACCTCTTCTTCTTCCTCTAAAAGCTCTCTGAAAATCCCTCAGATTACTCTCTGTAAACTCAGAAAAATTCTGCAAAAAACGCCGCCAAAATCGCCCAAATACGCCAAGAATACGGAGCAAAACCCTAAGAATACCTTAAATACAAGCATTGCGGGTGTAAGTCGTGTTAACGGGTCTAAAACCGCTTCAATTAGCACCAAATTCCAAACCTACGAGCCGCCGCATCTCTCAACCGTTGGATACAAGCGGGATTGTACTAGGAGGTGCCACGTGTCCCCGGATCCAAGTCGCGCCCGCTTCTTTCCGAGTTCGCTCCGAATTCAAATGGGCCGTTGGATTATTGATGGATGGCTCAGATTGAGCCACGTCGACCGCTCTCGTCGTTCTCATTTCAAAATGCGAGGAGCGCTCATGGCCGTCGGATTGTGACCGTGCGGCTGAGAGTCGCCCGCTTCTTCGCTCGTCTCCGCTTCGCTCTCGACCGTTGGATCTTGATAGCATGGTTGTCCATCGGCCACGTTGCCTGCTAATTCGCTGTGATATAAGTTCAAGTGAGAGGAATGTTCACCATTCGATCGTAATCGAATGCTTGAGAGCTGTCCGCTTTGTCCGTGCTTCTTCGGCGATAATGGTCGTTCGATCGAGATCGAACGGGTGAAGGATTGCCGCGTCGTCGAAGTGGTGATGCGTGGAGTTGATGTGCGATCAGCCGTCTGATCTTGATTGAATGGTTGTATTCTCTCCACGTGTCACCATCTGATTGGACGCGACCGTATATCTCGTATTTTGAGCGTATTTCTTCATTAAATTGGTAGTCTGCATTCAAAAATTCATAGTAACTAGCACAAATCTCAGAAAAATACAAATAAATAGTCGTTGGAATCGTGAGATCGAGATCTAGCCATGAAAAATATAAAAAGTGCATAAATACTCAGTTTATTACTGCTTTGTGCTTAAATCAAGTGATTTCTCTAATAAATGACGATTTACAAAATATGAACGTATTAGAGACCAATTAAGCATCATATAAGCACAAAATAAGGCTAAATATTGGGTTAATTATGCAATATTCACCTCAAATCACCTATGGGACAACAACCTGCACCATGGAGTCAGATGGCTGCGGAGCTGAAATTAGAGCGGTAAGTCAACCCTCTGCTCAACGCCACTCCTATATCTCGGCGAAGACCAAGGGTCGGCAAACCAGAGTGATGGTAACAACCGCTCTGCCAGATGTCCACATGGCCCCGGTCCCTCCAACAACGGAAGAGCTTCTTGTCGTCCTACTCACAGCAGCGTGGACCAAGCAAAGGATCACCGCACCCAAGATCATAGTCGCAGTCCTCCCCAGAGGGTCACAACTAGTCTGAAACAAAAGAACCGAAGAGGAAATTCTCTTCCTTCGAACTCTCCTAATCGTTCGGGAGGGAGCAATGTCAATTTCTCCAGCGCTTCCACCTCTCGACATACCAGTCATTGTGGCGAGGAGTGGCATCCCACATCTCCTTCCTCCTGCTCAGAGGATGATCATGATCCTCTGATAAAGGACATCACTTCGGCTCCTCGACTGCTGAAGTTTAAGCTGCCTCCCTTGAGTCAATATGACGGCGGGGGCGACCCTCACGAGCATGTCCGCAAGTACAAAAGAGTGATGGAGATACATTGAGCAGATGAACCATTCATATGCCAAGCCTTTCCCATGACATTGACCAAAGCAACGGATGAGTGATACAACATGTTACCTGGTTGCAGTATTAGATTGTTTAAAAGCTTATTGTAAGCTTTCTGCCGACAATTTATGGCGGGGCATAGACAAAAGCGAAAGCCAACCCACCTATTTACTTTGGAGCAAGAAGATGGGGAGACGTTACGGGCCTTATTCGAATGATTCAACAATGAGAAGATGAACGTCGAAGGCTGCACCGACAATACAGCTATTGCAACTCTCACTCAAGGCATTCACTGTGAAGATCTGGTGAAGTCACTGCACCAAAGGTTGCCGCGTGACCTCCATCACTTACTCACTAGAGCGGAGTGGTTCATGCTGTCGGAGGAAACACTCGCCACCCGAAGGAAAAGCTCCTCCAAACCCAACACAAAAACAAGGAGAGAAGTTCGACCCCACGATGGCTCCCGTCGAGAGCCGAGAGACCGAGACGAAGAGAAAGATGTTCCAAAGGGCATGCGCGTGCAACCAATGAGGCCTTTACCAAGCTGAATACCACTAGAACCGAAGTCCTGCCATATGCAAAAGGCGAAGGACTCTTTGATTGACCTCCTCCCAAGCAGAAAAACATGTACAATAAAAGAGATGACCTCAAATATTGCAAGTACCACCAAGATAATGGCCACAACACAGATGATGGTTGGACGTTAAAGAAACATATCGAAGCGATGATCAAGCATGACCATCTAAAGAAATTCGTCGACAACACACATGTGAAGGAAGGAACCTCAAAGTAGAAAGACAAATGGAAGGGGCACATGCCTGATTCAACCATTACCAAAGTTGTCGACGACATATTGAGTATTGGACTTCTCCCTACTTGGTGTTAATGATGAGCAAACATAAATACTTGTGACTAATTCCCTATTTTACAGTTAATCCATTGCTTAAGCTTATTATGAAGATCTACTTGTAATGGATGACACTCAAAGATCATTGAAGGCAAACGAAATGGATTGGATGATCATAGATGGTGATTGAAGCTCCTAGAAGACTTCAAGCTCATGCATTGGATAGAAGAGAGAGTTCGTCAAATGTAACTTTATTGTATCTCTTCTAGTATGTAGCTTAGAAGTAGAACATTATTGGAGCACACACACATCTTCATTTCAGTCTTAGGATTTCATTAGATCAATTGTCCTTAGACTCCAATTCATTTCTATCTTGATTGTGCATGTATTGTTTATAACAGTCGACTGCTGAACGTTTTACAGTCGCCTGTCTCAAAAACAGTCGACTGTGTTTTGTTCTACAGTCGCCTGTTATGCACAAATTTTTACAATCTAGTTTTGAGCTTCTCTGTTTTAATTCTTACAGTCGACTTATGAATGATTCACAGGCGCCTGTCCCAGTGACAGTCGACTGTGTTTTGTTCATCAGTCGCATGTCTATCTATAGCCCAAAGTCTATCTGTCTGATTACTCTGGCCAGTCGACTATTGTTGAGTTTACAGTCGACTGTCCAATGGAACAGTCGACTGTCAATACTGCAACAGTCGGCTGTCTGTGAGCCAATTTGTTGACTCAACTTTCTGGAAATTCTCAAGGTTTTGACAGTCGTCTGTAAAAGGATTTACAGTCGCCTGTTCTGATTAACAGTCGACTGTGTTCTCCTCATCAGTCATCTGTCCTGTTCTCCCAGACGTTTTCCAGATTTCATCAACTTATCCAACTTACGTCCAGTCGCCTGTAGTAGGATTCACAGTCGCCTGTTGGTTTAATAGTCGACTGTCTATGCCTCATCAGTCGACTGTCCACGTGGTAAGTTACCGTTATGAATTCTTACCTACCCTATCTGACTATGCAGCAGTCGACTGTGGTTTCATCAACAGTCGACTGTCGGGAGCCCAGATTCTATCCGTTGAGATTTTTCTCACGGATTTCAAAGGGGTTTTTGCTGTTTTCAGTTGAGGGCTTTGAGAAACCTATATAAGGGGCATCTATTGTTCCATTGAGATGTTACTCATTCTTCCAAGTTTCATTTAGCTTTCATTCTCAAGATCAAAGCTATCAAGACCTAAAGCCCTAAGAATTCCTATCTTCAATCTCTTGCTCTCCAACCTAGAACCAAAGAGATATCTTCTAGGCATTTGGTGCAGTCAAGAGAAAGGGCTTTCCTCTCTTCCAAGAGAGTCTTTCAACACACAACACGCTTCTCCTTCAAGTTCTACTTCTGTAACGACCACTTTTCGTTGTACGTTGTTCGTGCACGTGCTTTTGACCGTGCACGTGTTTATTTTAGACCTTATTCGTTTGTGAACACTTTTGTGTGATATGCCGCTGTGAACGTCTCTGAGAATATTAAATAGTGGCGCTATTTTGGAACGACGTTTCTCGAGTCGTTTTTCACAATTTAACCTTATTCGAAGAGACGTTGTGATTTTCACTTTTGACGGGAGACGTTTCTATTTTTAGTTTCGTCGTCCGACGTCGAAATTGTGATCCGTCTTCTTAGTTGTGTTTCCCTCCTCGGTACGGTCAACCCAGTATTTATCTTACGTATTTAGAACCCTGTTTGACCCACTTCCCCTATTTTGCTCAACCTATTAATTTATTAACCCTAAGTTTAACCTAATTATTAGTCCCTAATAAATTTTTAGTATAATCTTATAATAATAAGCATCCTAGATCAGGTTGAACCCAAGCCCACGTTTCCCCTCTTGACCGCACACACATAGGTGGAGATAGGGTATAGACCATGGGGTTTTTTTAATGCTTATAATAACAACTCCTAGCCTTTTAGCCTAGCCTAGTATCAGCCCACACACATTCAAAACTTTTAATAAAAACCCTTGGACAAACCACAGTACCATGTTATAACCTAAGGCCCATACCCACGTGACCTAGCACATCTCCCTACTTAAATAACCTAGGGCTTTGGTTGCGTTTCGTTTTTTCCCAGCAAACTGTAAGCGCCGCCATCTCCCGTTCCTTCGCACGCAACAACAAGAAGCCGCGCCCTTCGTGCTTTCGAACCTCGCCCTTGCCTCACCTCCGGCGATCACCCTACGCTCCCCGGCCATCCACAACACCGCAGCGATCCCGTGCAGTCGCCCATCGCCGGCCCCTCTCACGGCGGCATCCTTCCTCCCCAACGAGCACAACACCACCCTTCGCCGGTGACTGGGCTCCCTCCGACTTGCCCCCGCCCTCAAGACGCCGGATGCACCCCCGTAAGCTCCGCAGCCGCTGCAGCTAGCCGCTGCAGCGCAGCAGCTCCGCACGAAGGCCGCCGTGCTCCGCTCGTTTCCATGGCACCGCCCGCAGCTGCAGCAAGCCCCAGCGAAGCCCCGTGCCGCCGTGGACTGCCCCGACCGGTCCCTACGCGGCCTTCTCCGATTTCCACCGCCGCACGACGGCGCAGACCGCCCATCTCCGCCTCGCGATGGCTCCTCCCGATCAACCTGGATCCATGGCCTGTGCTCCGCCGGATCGCCACGGTGCCCGAGCTGAAGCAGCGCCGGCATTGGTGACCCCCCCAGACAGCGCAACGCCACACACGGCCGCTTCAGCCAGCCCCTAGTCCAGCGCCTGGCACCCATCCCTCTAAGATCAGCGCTTCATCGCACACCTCCCCTTTGCCGCACCTCCCGACTGCGCTTCGACCGCCGGTATACGCTAGGCCCGAGCCCGTTGGGGTCCCCTCCGACGGCGAAGGCCGCCTTACGGCCGTGCCGCTGTCCCTGACCTGCAGTGCCCGAGCACCGACGCATTCCGACGCTATCGCCTGCACCGTTCGTTTGCGTCGCCCATCCGTCGTCTGCAAACAAGCAAGTGAGTTGCATTTGTGGGTTCACTTGCGCCTGCAATATGTTAATTTTAGTAAACTAGTAGGTTAACTTATTAATGTTGTATTGGTGCATAGGTTGGTAGTTAGTTCTTGTTATCAGTTTTAATAGTGGGTAATTGATTAAATGTGTTAGCAGTAAGTTTGGTACCCAATATTCTTAGAGATTATAAATATTATTATATCTTAGTAAAGCTGGTGTCCTTTAATAAGGATGTTAGTTTAGAGGTATAGCAGCATTGTATTTTAAATACTTATCATTATATTCAATTATATTCAGTAAGTTTCGTATGGCTACAATATATATATTAATGCTATCAACTGAATGTTTATAACTTTAACATTGGATATATCTAATGTTAATAGTGGGTAAGAGACTTTTAACTTATATTATAATCTATTTCACGGATATGATATGTTTACCTTCGCGACCCGTTATCCTTCCCAGGCCGACACCGTACCTTACTCGTCGTTGGAATCTTGATACGCTGTTTGGTCGCTGCCTAAGAATTGGCAAGCGTGGAACCTTGACTGGAATCTGGATTTGGAGCGCGTCCTATTTATTCCAACCCCTGGCGTCGCTACCCGACGCCAGTGTAGCTTTCGCGTCGTGTTGAGGTAACATTTTGCACCCTAGGACCCCCCAACCACAGCCTGTTAATCAAGACTAAAATTGATGTTTTTAAGTTGTTTTAAATTCACTAATCAAAATTAATAAAATGGGACTGTAGGCTGGTGGACTTGTGCACGTATGATATTTGTGACTTGGACTCTTGGGCGGTGTTTTTCTGACAGCAGACTTGCAGGCAAGTGTAACTTGCCAACTCTTTTGTAGGGCCATGTTTTTAGGCCACTTCCTTGTTCCTAGCGTAAAAGAGACTAGCCAGTGAAATGATAGCTGGCTAGGCGCCTACTTGATCTAGTTTGACAACGAAACTAGATCCGTCACCTAATTGATCTAGCTTGACAACGAAGCTAGATCCAACCCTTTAAACTTTTTGTTCATGCATACTAAACTGTCACGTTTACTTTCCTTACATGTACGCACTTTTAAATGCCATGCATTGCATCTTACATGTCATTCAAATTGACTGTTGCATCGTAGCACACGCTACAAAATACTTGTACAATCCGTGTTTCCGTGTTTCCGGCTAGGTGCACCCCTATGCCATACTTGTTTAAAACACTTCCTGGCTCGTGATTCAGAAGCGGGCCTCATGTGTTGGCTGAAAACCAATGCCCGATACACGTGGAGGGGTAGGGATAAACGGTCACTTGAGCTTAGGAGTGGCCTGATCCGCCCTCTAGCCAAAAGACGGAATCTCTGTGCACGAGGTGCTTACTTCCTTGCCTTGTACTTGTCTTGTGAATGATTCATGTAATACTTGTCATCCATGCCATGTTTAAATGTCATGCTCGTACTTTACTTTACTTTACCTTACCTGTCGCACTCATTACTTTACCTGCCATGTCATTGCATCATGCTAGAACTGCTAGGTTGCTTTACTTTTACCCACTTTCAGTTTCCTTGCACAAGTCTCTTGTAGACTTGCTGACATGTGCCCCTTGCTCTTTTGGGTGTCACATGTTAGACCTGAGCCAGAGACCGTTGCTGTGTACGTGATGAGTTGCTGACGCTGAGCCTGAGTCCATGTCTGCCTAGGAGGAGTTTTGTGGATGTCAGTGATCTTTTTTGGTGACTTTGCTGAGCTTTCTTTTGTTTTAGGTTTGTTGTTAGTTGTCGGTGCGTGTCACCTTGTTTTGTACGATGTACTTTTGTTGGCCATGTTTGGACCTTTAGACTCTCTTTTCTTTTAGCCTGGTGGCTTTTCTGTGATGTTGAAACTTATGTTATGGATATTCTGAGATATCTCTTTTGTCTCATTTCATAATTATTATCTTTGTTTCGTTCGCGTTGCAAGGACCTGCAGGTTTAAATTTGATTGACGCTTATCGGACTTGCAGCTTTGTAGCTTCAAGTCTGAGCGGACCTTCTCACGCTTCGCCTCCATATTTTTGGGAAGCGGGGCGTGACAACTTCAAGGCATAGGTGATTGTAAGTGTTGCTTTCATATTTCATAACTTTCGTTATTTGAATTTACTCTCGGGTTGTGAGAGTGGTTTACTCACTTCCAAGTTGTGGGAGTCAAGGTCAATCGATTGTATTTCGATTTCACTTGTATGGTTGCTACAAGTGGGGTTTAAGGAAACCTCAAGTTAGGGTTCTAACTTGAGTATCCGGTTGTTAACCGGGTGAAAGGGACGTAGGATTACCGGGTACAAGTCGGGAAGTGACTTGGGTAATCTGAACCCTTGAAACATCCTTGTGTTTGCATTTGTTTCAATTTGGGTTTATTTTCTATTCTGAACTATTTGTTGGTTAAGAATTTAAATTGGTATAACTATCTTTTTAAATTGCATAAACACTATTCAACCCCTTTCTAGTGTTTTCCCCATAGCCAGGGTCCTTAAAATTGGTATCAGAGCGCAAGGTTATAGCTATGGTATCCAACAACAACAACGTTCCTCCACCGACTTCGTACAACAACCACGATCGTGATGGAGCGTCCACTCTTTTCGAAGGTCAATCCACAGTGTGTCCTCCGCGGTTCAATGGCACGAACTTTGGCTATTAAAAATGCCGTATGGAGACGTTCCTAATGAGTGCTTCACTTTGGAGAACTTTGCACAATGAATACGTCGAACCCACCAAAGAGGATTTCGAAAAATGGACGACTTCCGAGAAATCCGTCGAAGTCAACAACGCAAAGGCAATGAACGCTCTTCATTGTGCGTTAGACCCGAATGAGTTCAACAAGATATGCACATGTAAGAGTGCATATCAAATTTGGAACCATCTCGTCGTTACCCATGAGGGAACGAGCAAGGTAAAACTCTCTAAACTATATGTTGCCATGCAAAACTTCGATATGTTTCATATGCAGGAAAATGAAATCATAGCATCGATGTACGGATGGTTTACCGATATCACCAATGAACTGGAAGCTCTTGGGCAAACATACACCGAACCAGAAAAGGTGAGAAAGATTATAATGGGGATGACATCCAAATGGGAAAGAAGAACTATTGCCATCGAGGAGGTCAATGACTTGAAGACTTACACAGTTGTGAATCTTATCGGGACTCTCATGTCGTATGAAGTAAGACGGGAGAACCGATTAAAGATTCGAGCTATGATGAACCTTTCGGAGGCCAAGAAGAAAGCTTTGGCATTCAACGCCAATTCCTCATCCTCCGATAGTGAAGAATCAGAAAATGAGATGGACTTGGGTGAAATGGCCCAAATGGCGAAGAAGTTTCAATCCTTCTTTCGCAAAGGTAAATTTTCCTCTAAGAATAGATTTGAGTCTACTAATAATACTTCCTCTCTTTGCTTTAAGTGTAACAAGCCAGGGCACATCAAGAAGGATTGCCGAATGCTACGAAACAAAGAGAAGTGGAAGGCTCCGAAGTACCACAAGTCCGACAAGAATAAGAAAGATAAGAAGAAAGGACTCGTCGGTACATTCGATGACTCAAGTGGAGACTCATCAAGCGATTCTGATGATGAGAAGGGTGAAAGTACCCACATGTGCTTCATGGCCAGAGAAGATTCACTCTCATCAGAGAGTGATTCCGACATGGATGATACCGAGGTAACTATGGATGAATTACGTATTGCTAATGAAGAATTATTTGCTAGGTATCAATCTTTAATGCTTAGATACACTAGTTTAAAGAAATTGAATGTTAGCAATCCATCCATTCCATGCATTATCAATAATGACATCATTGTTGATTCTTTAACTTTTGAGAAAGCAAATTTGACTTCTCAAAATGTCATTTTGAGAAATGAGGTGAATACCCTCAAATCTCAACGAGATCAAACACATCCTAATGAGAATAGTGATCTAGTTTCACGACACACACAATTGGGTTTAGAGAATGATTCTCTTAAAACCCAAGTGCACGAGCTCAAAGCACGAGTGTCCACCTTGGATACCAATATTTCGTCTCTTAAGGAGAAATATGAGCTCATGTCCTCCCGTATTGTGGGATTCAATAAGGGAAAAGGACAATTGGACGATTTGCTAGCAAACCAATTTCCGGCCACACATCGTGTTGGTCTTGGTTTCGTGGAAGCAAATGTATCCAATGCTCGCACCTCCTATAGTGGTGTCACTATAGACTTTGTGAGGCCATTCTCAGGTGCATCCACAAGTGGTGTCAAAGACACTATAGGTAGCAAACCTACCAAGAAAGTCACCACTTCACAGTCTCTTCCATTTGGCAAGAAACCCACTATGGGTGGAAACCAAAAGAGAAGCCATGCTTGCATGTACACAAACCTTCATCCACGTAGGAAATCTCCTACTTCATAAGTGGATACACATGACACTTTCTATGCTCCACACCCACGGACACGTACAAATCCATACATGAGAAATACTCATGTACGTGCTCCTATACACCCAGATGCTCATACACATCATTCTTACATGTATGCACATCCTCCACATGTCATGCATGACCCGTATGTTTTATACAACATGCATGTTCCCAAGCATACATATAATCCTCATATGTCCAATGCATATCCACCACATCATTTTCATGCTAGAAACCATGTTCCTAAGAAGCATACACCACATAGAAATCTAACCACTATGCATGCAACTAGGAAAAGGACTCCCAAAACATACACCATTTGGGGTCCTAAGAACACTAGCTTAAATGATAGGAATGCATATGTTGATTCCTATTTTCATGATGTTATTAATAATGGTAATTACGTTGGGAACCGGAAGTCCACTTGGACTTGGCTTCCAAAGGGCTAATCCTCTTGGACCCAACAAAAATTGGGTACCATGAGCTTATAGTATATTATGTAGGTACCCAAGAGAAAGAAAAAGAGCAATAAAGACCAAACTAGCTCTAAAAGGAAAGGATGGATTCTCGATAGTGGTTGCTGCAAACACATGACGGGAGATCCTTCATTACTCTCCGAAGTGATTAGCATCAAGAACGGTGCAACGGTCACTTTTGGAGGGAACCAAAAGGAAACTATCATTGGAGTAGGTATAGTCGAAAACCCCTCCAAACCTTTAATTACTAATGTATTTCTAGTTAGTGGTTTATGTCACAACCTTATCTCCATTAGTCAACTTTGTGACAAAGGTTACAAGGTCAACTTTAGAGAGGGTATGTGTAAAATTGTTGATTCTAATTCACATGTTTTATTTACCGGTATTAGGCATAAAAATATTTATTATTTGAGCTTGCCTAAAACCGTAGAACATTGCTTAGTTGCTAATACAAATGAACAACGATTATGGCATCGCCGTTTTGGTCATGTTCATTTCAAGCACTTATATAAGTTAGCTAAGCATGATCTAGTCAAAGGCTTTCCAAAAATTGCTTTTAGTAAGAAAAAATTTTGTGATTCATGTCAAAGAGATAAACTTAGTTAATCATCTTTAAGCTTAAAGAAGGCATTACTTCTAAGGGGCCCCTAGAACTTCTTCATCTAGATTTGTTTGGGCCAACTAGAACTGCTTCTTTAGGCAATGCTCATTATGGATTAGTTGTCGTTGATGACTTCTCTAGATTTACTTGGGTTTCATTCTTAACTAATAAGAATGAAGCTTTTGAAGAGTTTACCATATTTGCAAAGAAGATTCAGAATATCTTAGGATCCACCATTATCACTATCCGTAGTGATCATGGAGGAGAATTTGAGAATGAGTCTTTTACAAAGTTTTGTGATGACACCGGGATAACACACAATTTTTCTTTTCTACGGACACCACCATAAAATGGTGTTGTAGAGAGAAAGAATAGGACTCTTATTGAGTGTGCTCGTACTATGCTCCATGATAGTCATCTTAGACTACAATTTTGGGCAGAGGCGGTGCACACGGCATGTTATGTGCTCAATAGGATCCTAGTGAGACCCCGAACGAACAAAACTTGTTTTGAGTTATTTTATGACAAAAAGCCTTAAGTTAAATATTTTCGAGTTTTTGGTTCAAAATGTTTTATCAAGAACACCTTTGGTAATTTAGATAAATTTGAGCCAAGATCCGATGAAGGAATTTTTGTTGGATATTCCACACGTAGCAAAGCCTACCGGATATACAACAAAACTTCTTCAACGATCGAGGAATCACTACACGTATCGTTTTATGAAGATTTTGATTTTTCTTATGTTAATGATGATAGTGTAGATGCTATATGTGATTCTCTTAGTAATGTCAAGATTAATGATTTAATTATTGAGACTAACACTACTAATGAGATTGTTGAAGATGTTCCAAGTGATGCAGTAATACCCAAAGCTTACCCAACCGTTCGCAACCACTCTCATGACCAAATTATTGGAGATATTGGTGTGGGTGTCCGAACGAGGTCAAGAATTGAAGAATTCTCTCATTGCGAATTTGTCTCAACTATTGAGCCAAAGAACATCCAAGAAGCTTGTGAGGATAGCTCTTGGATAGTGGTAATGGAAGAACAACTCATGCAATTCGAGAGAAATGAAGTTTGGGAGCTCGTTCCTATTCCTAGTGGTCATCAAGTTATTGGGACCAAATGGATCTTCAAGAACAAGACCGATGAGAACGAGGTCATCACAAGGAACAAAGCAAGGTTAGTAACTCAAGGCTACCGGCAAGAGGAAGGTATCAATTTCAAAGAATCCTTTGCCCCCGTAGCTAGATTAGAAGCTATTAGATTGCTTTTATCTTTTGCATCCCATAAGAATTTCAAACTATTTCAAATGGATGTTAAAAGTGCATTTTTAAATGGGTTTGTCAATGAAGAAGTGTATGTTTCTCAACCTCCCGGTTTCATTCATGAAAAATTTCCAAACCATATTTTCAAACTTAAGAAAGCATTGTATGGGTTGAGACAAGCTCCTAGAGTTTGGTATGATTGAATCAAGACATTTCTTTTGGATTTAGGTTTTAAAATGGGAGAAGTTGATTCAACACTTTTCATTAAAGATTATGAAAATGACGTTATATTGATTCAAGTTTATGTAGACGATATAATATTTGGTTCTACTAACTTTAATCTTTGTCAATAATTTTCTAAGTCCATGAAGGATGAATTTGAGATGAGCCACATGGGAGAGCTCAACTATTTCATTGTATTGCAAATTCGACAAATGAAGGATGTGACTTTCATACATCAAACCAAGTACACATGGGAGCTTATCAAGCGATTCGGGATGGAATCGTCTTCAAGCAAAAGGACTCCCATGAGTACGCTAACCCATCTACACAAGGATGAGAACGGAAAAGATATCGACGTTCGTCTATATCGAGGTATGATCGGTAGCTTGCTTTATTTAACTGCTAGTAGGCCCGATATCATGTTTTCCGTATGCTTTTGTGCTAGATATCAAGCTAGACCTAAAGAGTCACACTTGATTGCGGTTAAATGAATTTTTCGTTATCTCAATCATTCACTAGATTATGGGTTACTTTACCCTAAATCTAGCACATATGAGTTAATCTCGTATAGTGATGCCGACTTTGCCGGATGCAAATCCGATAGGAAAAGTACTAGTGGCACTTGCCATTTCCTAGGAAATTCCTTAGTCTCTTGGTTTTTCAAGAAACAAAACTCGGTACCATTGTCCACGACTGAAGCAGAATATATTGCCGTAGGTCTTGCATGTGCACAAGTTCTTTGGATGAGACACACTCTTAGAGACCATGGTGTCAATTTTGAAACTTGCCCTATCATGGTTGATAACCAAAGTGCTATATGTTGGGGGATATGCCCTCAGATATTTGTATTTGATGCAAATGAAAATTTAAGCTTAGATAGGGACTATTTTGCATATGATGCAAACTGAGTTAAATGTGTCGTAAATTGTTTACGACAAATCTAATAAAATAAACGCGTTGAAAAGGTTACCTAGATGACGGGATCGTCCCGCTCTAAACGCAGGTTCAAACTGCGTCAAAAACGGAGTCCAAATGCACAAGTTATAGCCAAAACAAATCCGCCCAAACTGTTGGGCTGAACCCAGTGAAAATGGAGGCCCACCAAGCCTGAATTTTCTGGTTAGGGTTTTTTAAAACCCGGGATTTTTTACGGCTGGATTTTCCATCTTTGAATGGTTTTGGCTAACTTTGGACGATCAATTGGAGGGTCAAATGGACTCTGATTGACTCGCCGTTTTTTCCTATGCGTTCACCGTTGAACGCCCTTCGATTTGGTAGGTTGTACTAAGATTGAAGCTCAACGGTGTGGGAGTTAAAATTCACGGAAGTTTAGCCTTTGTGAAAGGCAAACTAAATTGAATTTATTAACCCCATTTAATAGTCCCACATCGGTTGTGCGGAAAAGGGGAGAGTCCGCCGCCTATATAAATAGGGGCCTCCCCCTTCTTTCAATCTCGTCCCAAGCTCCAGATCTGAGCAGCTCCCGTAAATGTTGGAGCACGCTCGGATCTAGGCTTAAATTAATATTCTCTATCTCCCTATATTTCTGCCTTACTCCTGAGGGCTCTAGCAAAGCCACGAAGGAGTTCGGATTCGGATCCGAAATCTTGGCGAAGGCTTTCACTCGCGTGAAACTTTCTTCGACGCGTGGTTGGCTCGGCGACATGAGGATTGCTCACCTCGGGACGTGGAGCGGTTCGAGGAGCGGTTCGAGGAGCTGCTGGCGTGGGACGGGGAGCGGCTCGGAAGACGGTGCGGAACATCTTGCCCGCCCAAGGGTTGAGATTCCGGGTACGTTTTTAGAAGCTTTCGTTTTAATTATTCGCAGTAGTTTAGATCCCTCTTGGGGTGGTCAGATCCACCCCGAGTTGGCAGAGATCCTGGCTAAGAGGGTCTGGTTCCTTAGGGATGCATGTTAATTAGATTAACATATTTTTTCCGCTACGCATTTTATGTCTATGTTCCGTCCGACTTAGAACGGGAATAGAGTTTTTGTGCTCTGAGGGTCCACGAAAACCCTTCAGTGGTATCGGAGCCATGTCTGTATGCTAATCTAGGACTGCGATTAATTAATGAATGTTTCTTTAAATTTATGCGATAAGTTTAAAATAATTTTAGATGTTTTAAAATTTTATGTGATAAATTTTTAAGTATGGAATTTTTTAAATGACGTTTTAAATTTATGTGATAATTTTAAAACTGATTTTAAAACTTTAAAATTTATGCGATAAATTTAAAATGATTTTAGATGTTTAAAAATTTTATATAATAAATTTTTAAGCATGAAATTTAAAAAGATGTTTTAAATTTATGTGATACTTTTAAAATTGATTTTAAAAGGTTTAAAATTTTTATGCGATAAATATTGTAAGTAGCATGCAAATTTTGTGATTTTTTAAAAACAACTTTTTATTTTATGAGATAAAATAAAATGTTTTAAAAATCATAATTTTAAATTTAAATGTTAAATTTTAAGTATGCATGCTAAAATTGTTTATGTGATAAACATTATTCTATTTAATTGTTAAATAATTGTACACTCTTTTTATGCGTTAAAATTAGTGTAACTTTATTTTAATGGCTATGTGAATGTTGTCACTTATTTGATAACACAAGACAACCTCTTAGGTTAGCCATTAAAGAACTCGTTAAAATTTATGAGATAAATTCTTAATGACATGCTATGTTTTAATAAAACATTAACAACACTTTAAGACCTAATTCATGATTAGGGTAGTCCCTTTAGTGAAATTTTAATTCTAATTGTTATGACATTAATTCTCATTAAAGGACTTCGCTTTTAGCGTTGTTAATAAATTTATTAAAATCCTAATAACGATTAGGATAGCACGTGAACCTTATAGTTGATAAGGATTTAATAAAAGTTATTAAACAAATCCTAAAATTTTGAATTTAAGGATGCAACTAGTTGATAGGATTAATTAGTTGTTAATAAAAGCCTTTTAGTCTATGACACACATATAAAAATGACAAGCTTCAATCAATGGACCATGATCCAGTCAATGTGCTTGGCTAAGTTTGTTGGATCAACCTTATAAGAGATAGTGATCCTGGCTTAGTCAATTCCCTGGCTTTGTTCCGCTAGACCGCAATGATGCGAATCATGACTATATGACACCCTGGACTATATCTAAGTCAAATACGTTAATAATCTTCTTCAAGATTAGCCGTAGCCCTCCTTGTTTTAGGGGTTGGCAACTATAGGACCTGTGTTCCAGTTGTTGAGCTACACTCAAGCTGTGACATGGCAACCTTGTAGAAATCATCTCCTTACATACATCAGATGAAATCTTGACTTGACCCAAACCGTCATGTCGTGAATACACCGAGCGATGGCGTAAGTTAAGTCAATGATGTAGTCTGGCTATATATAGTCTAAGACCTGACCCAAACCGACGGATCGTGAATACATCGAGCGCCGGGGCAAGTCAGACTAGACACGAAAACAAGGGTCCGACTAGACTAGACATTGTGATTTGGACGAGCACACTCATGATCACAAATGGCTAGGGGTAAAAACTGATAAGAGGGTCATATCTGATATGATCGATGAAGAGTCATCTTCCGATTATAGAGTCAAGCAACTTGTTGAGCTACACTCAAGGTTGTTAGGCTCAGGGTGATTGGATCTCTTACCCATTTATTTAATTCGATTAAATCGTTCATTGTTAAGGCTTAAGAATGATCGTAAAAATAGTGGGAGGATATAGATAGATAAAAGCCATTCTACCTATATTTAATATTGAACATATGCTAAACTAGGTCAAGACTATGTTTACCGATGGAATCAAAATATAATATTTTAATGGAATTAGTTAACTGGTTAAATATGTTGATTAATTGAATATCAAGTTAAATTCTAATTGATAGAATTAAACTATATTCTCGTTGACATTAAAATGACCTTCTAAAGAACAGACTTAAGACATATGATTTCATCAACTTCTAGGTCCAACAAATAAATTCACGCTACATGTCACTCGCCTCTATATGGGGCAGCTTGAACATATAGGATATTCGAAGTATGTTTCTCCATACAACTTATCGAGCTACACTCAAGGTTATATGGAAAAACAATGTTGATCCGTAAAGTTCGAGAATTCGATCAAACTGTTTGAGTCGAATACAAGTGCATGAGCGGTGCAAGACTATGCATCCCAACCGGATCTTAAGACAAGCAACGTGTTGAGCTGCACTCAAGGTTGCAAAGCTCAAGCGTTTGGATACATGAGATGCTTGCATAGCTATTCATTTATGTTGGGCTATTTAATATCTAAATATGATTTAGAAAAGGAAGAAGGCACTCCGTAAAGTCAATTGAGAAAGTTAGTTATATTTATCATTAGTAAAGGCATAAGTAGGAGAAAATGAAAATGTGACATATTTTGATGTCACGATTTCAGAATAATTGTTATACAAACGACGTCTAACACATTTTGACGAATGTCGTCACATTGCTTCTGAAGCAATGTTTTGTGTTAGTGATTTGTAATAACTATAATATATTAAATGTTAATATATAAATACACAAGATAGTAGCAAACTTATATGGAAAAATAGACTAGGCCGTATCGAGCAATTGTTCACCGTAACAAATAAACTTATATGTTAATATACAATTGTTCTTTGGTAGCAAATGCAATAACAGAAGATATAGCCATAAGAATTGAAATCAAGCAATTGTTCACCGTAACAAATAGAAGCATAAACACAATATCAAAATGTGAAAACGATCAAAGAACTTACATTAAGTGTTTAATTCTTGCAGCTGAAAAATCCCCTTAAACTGCTTTAAAAGTGGGGAACCAGTTTCTGGGAAAACCTAGCACTATTTATACAAATGGGCAGATGCCAATGAATATTCCCACAAAAAGACAAAAACAGACACTCACCCGATCGGGTGAGACTTCACCCGATCGGGTGAAACGACGGAAAAATATGTCTTCAGCTATGATAAATCTCACCCGATCATTGAACCAATCGGGTGAGCCTTGGATTTCGTGAGCTTGTGAAGAAGAAGCAGCTGACCCGATCCGGTGAAAGTGCGAACCCGATCGGGTCACAATACATGACTCAGTCGGTTGACAAGTCAACCGACCGTGTGAGCTTTGGCCTTCAAACTGCACTCTGTCATACTTCCACCCGATCACTAAACCGATCAGGTGGTATAGTCTCTTCTTCAGAACTGACATAGACTGCATGACCCGATTGGGTGGCTGTTCCACCCGATCGGGTGAGAGTTGATACATAGTCATCTTTGACGAATGGCTCTCGGGATCTCGTGCGACACTTCTCGTTGCTCCGGGGACTCATGATGTTGGCCATATATATCCCATTCGCTAGCAATGTCCTGCAAATGCACATAAACTCAACGAAAGTGAAAAGAAACTAAAAACACAAAGAAACAGATACGAAATAACGAAAAGCGACAGAAAACGACGGAGAAGACGTGCGTGAATATATAAAATATAAACGCACGTCACCTCTCCGATTCTCGAACCCCAGGATGTTGATTTGGTAGATGGTCTTACCTACATTTTCACACAGTTTTCCACCGCTAGCTTAGTTGGTTGTAGCATCATTGTTATCTCTCCTTTATTAATTAAACTTGTGATTGCAGAACGACTTGTCCATGTAATCCGACCCAGTCTTACTGGATATAAATTTATTACTCGACGTCCTCTTACACTTTGGAATAGTGCTTAAGTATCACATACTTGAGACGCGTTCAAGCAATTAGCGTCGTTGCAGGAAACAACGGTTTTTGCATTCACATTTTTGATTGATTTAGGAAATCTTGGCGAGATACTTCCTACTATTAGTGTAAGTCTTTTTGATTCCTTACCTTTCATTTTTGTTAATCTTTATTTATTTTACACCTTTGAGTCATTTTATTTTCTTTGATTTCTCTTTTCTTTAAAAATTTGAAAACAAAAAAATGGCATCTTCTTCAAACCTTCCGTGCATTATTTCGGAGGATATTCCACTCCCACCATTCTTTTATGGTTTGGAGCAGGAGAAACCTTATTTACATTTGCAAAAGTTTGAAGAATGGTTATTTTCAAGTCTTGGTGGGAAATTTTTTGATGATTGCATATATTTTAGATTTTTTCCCTCTTCTTTGCAAGATAATGCTAAATTGGGGTTTGATTCATTGTCTCTTGACTCACATTTTACTTGGTAGTCATTTCAGGCTAAATTTCTTCGAGTATTCTTTCCCATTTTCTCAGAGCAGGTACATGAGCGATATACCATGGAGCAATATATAGCGAGCTTTGCCCAAGATAAAGGAGAGGCCTACCATCAGGCTTGGTAGAGATTCAATGATTTGATGCTTGCATGCCCACACCATAGTTTCCACGACGATCTTCTCCTTCAGATTTTCTATACTAGATTGTTGCCTTCTACGCGAGATTTCGTGTAGATGAGCAGCAGAGGAGAATTCTTTGCATATTCGACCGAGGAGGCGTGGTGGTACCTGAGGGACCTTGTTGAGTACGAGAATGCTGCCCAGCAGGTTTAGGGCCAGCCGAGGAGTCAGTTGTGGGCTCAATCCAATGTGACCCTATGGAATACCAAGGAGAACATGATGTGTTGGATACAACGATCGTTGACTTCGTGTTTGATGATAATAAACGTGTGCAAACATTCTAATGTGTGTGCTAAGTGTTTTCAGGAGTGGCACGCTTGTAAATCTTCAAAGTGATGACTAAGTCAATTGATGGAGGAATTGCTATTCACATAGCAAATTAGAAGATGGAAAAATTGCTATTCATATAGCAACTTGGACTTGGTCAAAGAGATGGTGACTATAGCTACAAGTATTGGACCAAGTCAAATTGGAGAGGATTTTATTCAAATCAATTTAAGATTGATTCATATCCCCATTGCCATTCTTATCCAATTCCACTTCAATCTCCTAATCAAATCTCCATCAAATCACATTCAATTCAAATCCTATTACTATTAGCATTGCAACAAGATCCTATCAAATATCCCATCCTATTTGAATCTAAATTCAAATTCCATTAACATTGCAATGAGATCAAATACAATCCCTCCAAATCCCCTATTCCTATCTCCATTAGGATTTCTCCTTAGCCACAACTTCTCCATCCCCTCTTCTATAAAAACCAAGCATCAAAGGGTATAGAAGATTGTGTCAACACAAAGAAAAGGGGAGAGAAAAGTTGCGGCAAAGGCAATAAAAAGGAGAGGCACACACCAAAGCTTATTTGCGGCCAAAACCATAACTCCTATCTTTCATGCCACAAGCATCATCCTCCTCTTGCCTGAAGCTTCAAAGATCTCATCATCTACAAGCTAGCCGCAAATCCAAAGCCTAAAGAAAACCCTAGTCTACATTTTAGCCGCAACTATCAAAGAACCAAGCTTCTAGCCCTAGAGCCCATCTCCTTAAGCTTGGTCGCAAGTTAGAACCATAGCCACATCCTAGCCATCCTTGCGCAAGGTACAAACCAAGCAAGCAACATACTCAAGAGCCCGACTCTCCTTGCCTCATCATCAAGCTTGCACATGCATCCAAGTGCTGCACATAGCATCATCAAGCAAGGCTTCATCAAGGGGAGTTCTCAAGTGCCGCAACAAGGAGGAGAGAGAAACTATGCATGCACTTCAACAGCAGCAGCCTACCTCACGCGCTCACTGCAGCAACAACCTCACCCATTACGCGTGCACTGCAGCCGCACCAAGGAGGTCCATCCATCAGGTGCCGCAAGTTGTTTAGAGCCACAAATTGCCGCAAGTTGCCATGGAGGGGTTCTTCTATCCACATTGCCTAGAGCCGCAAGTTGCCAAGAAGGAGATCGCATTGCCGCAACATCCTTGAGGAGCCCAAGACGCAACTTTGCAAGGGGGTGCCGCAAGTCTCATCAAGCCATTATCCAAATGACAAGGCCGCAACTTTCACATATAAGCCAAGGCCATAATTGAGTTACTGAGGAGACGTGACGAGATGACTACATCTTGCCAGACGAGAGCTGGCACGTGCTAATTGACTGAGACGACGACGGCTACACAAAACTGAGATTTCTAAACTATTATTATTATTTTTGTGTAGTATTATTTGATCTTTGTAGGAGAAACTTTACCGCTTTTTGTGTGACTATTTGGGGTTTTGTCTAGTGGTGGTCTAAACAAGAGGAACTTGACGGGTGTCGTTAAGTGAGAGCATATATTAGGATTGATAGTGTTGAACACGGTGAGTTGGGTACTAAGCCTAGTGAGTGTAGAGACGTTGGTTCTCTAGCTATTATGGTTGTGCATATACACTATTAATATAATATTTGCTTTCGGGGGCTGGACGTAGGTCATGGTGTTCGATCGAACCAGGGTAAATCTGCTGTGCATCAGTGATTGCTTTTATTTACTCTGAATCTGCTATAACTGCGTGTGATTGCTCGTGGGTTGCACGAGAATTTTTATTATCCTATTCACCCCCTAGGCTTAGATCCATATCTAACATGATGATGGGGGGTGCATTGGAGCCAAGTAGAGGAAGCTGAATGACCATATCTTGAGGAGCAGGAGGAGATGGATGATGGGACGCGTGTCGACCATGTTGGTGACACGATACATTTTTATGTCAGAGGTGATAGTAAAGTGGAGGTGAGCGAAGACCAGAGTGATATCGATGACATTGGAGAGCCTGAGCCCTATTCCCCTTTAGATTCACCTTCCCATCTTGAGGTGTACGAGTGCTTGGGATGGACTGCTGAGATGGCTTACTTTGATGATATGGAGGATATGTGCGAGAGAGCGAGCTTTCAAACCATAATGGAGCCTGAGCCATACCCTCCTCCTACTTCAGTGTAGCAGGTATTATAGCTTTCACCTCGGGATGCGCACCAGGCCATCATCCGTAATGATTTTCAAGACAGACCGTATAGCTTGGGGATGACTACAGAGCCTATAATCCTTGATATCAATGATGAGGATAGCGAAGGCTAGTTCGAAATGGTTTACATCGAGCCAGAGTTTCCTTTTTCTCCAGATTTGCCCAAGTAGCCACTCCCCCTCCCCCCTGAGGCATTGCACCAAACCACACATATTGACATTTTTCATGGAAGTTCCCACCTACCATGCCCTCTATTTCTGAATCCAAAATTTCATTTCCTTATATTTTAGATTCAAATTGTCGTCATTTATCTTTACATTCCTTTAATTATTTTGACGACCCATTTTGGAATAATGCATTGCAGAGCATGAGGACATTGCTTGGATTGATGCAGCTCATCTCCCACAGGACACATATCATTCAAAGGAGATGCTGGAAGCTGCATTGCTTGGATCCAAGGAGGCCGGTGGAGGCCAAGCTCCGAAGTAGCTGGCAGAGGAGCAAAAGGAGCTGATAGGGCAGCTGCCTCTACCATTATATATCCGAGATCCGCCTTTTGATATACCAAAGATACGGCTATGCTTGAACATCATTGTTGCATGCTTGTATGCTTGCACAGTATTGCCATGCTTGCTGCATATTGCATACATCCTCCATCTTCACACTTCACACACACACATGTCACGATGAAATCATATGAACCGTTATTGCTCAAATCTTATATTAGTTTGTCGTCATCAAACGGGGGAGATTGTTGGATACAATGTGTAGTTGGATACAACGATTGATGACTTCATGTTTGATGATAACAAACGTGTGTGAACGATCTAATGTGTGTGCTAAGTGTTTTTAGGAACGACACTCTCGTGAATACTCAAAGAGAGATTAGCCAAAAGTGATGGAGGATTTGCTATACACACTTCAAGTGGATTAAGTCAAAGATGGAGAATATGGCTACAATAATTGGACTAAGTCAAAGATGAGAAAATAAGGAGCAAATCAATTCAAATCCACATTTGAATTGATTCAAATTAATTGGTGCAATATTCAAATCATAATGCCATGCAAATTAGAGACTTGGTCAAAGATGGAGAGATATGTAGACTCTCATGCAAATCAAAGGTGATTAAATGAGATATAATTCAAATCCTTTAGCTACACAAATTGAATTCCATAGCCATTCATATTCAAACTCCATATCCTAAGAGATTTATTCAAATCCAAATCAATTTATGATTCCTTCCAATCTCCATCAAATATGGGATTCTAATTGATCATATCATATCACATCCTCTACTATAAAAACACACATTCAAAAAGAGGGATCTTGGGAAGAGAAAAACCAACGCAAAGGGGGGAAATATTTCGGCCATCACAAGAGGGGGAGGGGGAGGCCGCATCTTTCCATGCCCATAACTCCAATATTGCGCAAGGTACACGGGTGTTCTCATATTGCAAGAAGCTTCATCTTCTACCTTGTGCAAGCCTCTCTAAATCCCCATAGCCAAATCAACTCCAAGGCCAAAGAATCATACATCCTATCTACATTGCCATACTCCTCCCTAAGGCCGCAACTTGTACAATCTTCCATGCTCATCCATTAGATACAAGCATCTCCTTGCGCAACCCCCTATATCCAAGGCCAAATCTCCAAGACCCCTTGCATCTCCTCCCCTTGCGCAACTCCATAGCCCAAGCAAATATCAAGGCCGTAACATATTTGAGGTTCTTCAAGACTTGGTCGCAAGTTTCATTGAGAAGAGATCCATACATTGCGCAACACTTCAAGGAGGAGCTTTATCCATTGTGCAACACATCAAGGAGGCCAAAGCACACCAAGGTCGCAACTTTTGAGGAGCCCAAGTCACATAGGTCGCAACTTTCAGAGGCAAGGACGTGACGTTGGCGATGACATCCTGTCAGATATGATCTGACCAGAGCTAATTGACAGAGACGACTGCCGCTACACAAACTGAGATTCTCTAAACTCATTATTATTATTATATGTAGTTGTATAGATATATGTAGGGGACATTTTACCATTGTGACATTTTGGGGTCTTGTTTGATTGGTCTAGACAAGAGGGAATTGGCTAGTTGGGACTAGCCAATAGAAAGTTTTTACTAGGATTAATCTTGTTGAACACGTGTGTTGTGGGGGTACTGAGAGCCTGGAGAGTGTAGAGACGTAGAGAGGTGCTCTAGTCATGCTCTAGCTTGTGGTTGTACCTGTTACATTATTCATACTCGTATCTGCTTTAGAGGCTGGACGTAGGTTGTTGTGACGATCGAACCATGGTAAATCTGCTGTGCATTTGTGTTTGCTCATTATTTACTCTGCATGTGCTTATAACTGCGTGTGATTGTTCATGGGTTGCACGAATATTTTTATTAGCCTATTCATCCTCCTTCTAGGCTACGATCCAGATCCAACAATGGGGTGGTTCTTACATATGTCTTACGGCCCATTATGTAAATCAGGATTTTCTAATTCAGAAAATAATTATAGGTTTTAAAATATTAGAGCATGCGCATACGGATGGTGTTATTACTAGTCATTTGATTTCTCTTTGTCGTGATTATGATATTGCTGAAAAAATTCACATTTACTTTTGATTATGCATCTAATAATAATAATGCTATTTCTTATTTGAAATATCAATTAAACTCTGATCTAGATGGGTTACTTTTTCATCAACGTTATGCATGTCATGTTTTAAACTTGGCAGTTCAAGATGGACTTAAAACTGCTGATATTTATCTTGAAAAAGCAAAAAACCTAATGTTATTATTTGCAACTTCTGCACAAAGGAAGATGGAATAAAAGTAGCTACGTCGTAGTAACCAGTAGCCCTATAGAGCCTTTAAATTTAATATTCCACATGGGTGGAATTCAACGTATCTAATGATGTGTTCAATGAAAATCAATAGAACTCAACTTAGTGATTATGCAAGTACACACCTTGAAAATAACATTAATTATGACATTAGTGATTTTGAGTGGGCGATTATAGATGAACTGTATGAGTTTTTGAAATTTTCTACTTATATACAAAAAAAAATTCCTGGAGTATACTACCCTACATCAGTTTTAGGCTTAGAACAATTAGTTTTGATTTCTTTTGTTATAGAAAAGCATAAAGACAATGAGACCCCTAATAATCCTGACATTAGAAAAATGATTGAAGAAATGGAGAGAAAACTCCTTAAGTATTGGAATGCAGTTCATTTGCTATACTCTTTAGCTAAGATTTTTGATCCATGTATTAAGGAGGAATGTGTAGTTGACTTATTAGATACATATTACGAAAACATGAGAATTAATGCAGGAAAAAATGCTAGTTTTAGTATCTTATGATCCCTTTTTCCTTTATATGAGACACGATTTAGGAGTTCTGCACTCACCTATTCTATTCAAGCATCTTCTTCTGCTCCAAGTAGGTTCCGCCAGCTTATAGGGAAGAAGAAACAAAGAACAATTGCCACATATAGTTCTTCTAGGGAAATGTCTAAGTATTTGGCAAATGCATGTTCTTTTACTAAAGAAGAATTGAATAGTGAGCATTTTGATATTCTATTTTGGTGGAAACAATATAAAACTAGCTATTCAGTTCTTTCCATCGTGGCTCGTGATTAATTTGCTAGATGTACACATATCTATTGTTGCTTCGTAGTCTGCTTTTAGTACAAGTAGTCGTGTTCTTAGCAATGAGAGGTCAATGCTAAAGGAAGATATAGTCGAAGCAGTGGTTTGTGCGAAGGATTGGTTCCAGCCTGAAGCGAGGACCCAACATGAAAATGACCTTTCTGAAGACTCTGAAGAAGAAGCATCAACAGCAGAGACTTGATGCTAGATTTCTTTACTTGTATCGCATTTTCTTATGTGTACTAGATTTCTTTTTTTCGCCATTGTATGAAGGGTGAAGCTGGCCAATGTATGTCCTCCCAAAAAAAATTTCAATTAATAAAATATAAAGGTTCATCTCGGGACCTTCGAGAATTTCGGTATTAAAAGATTTTCTTTCCAACTCTTAACATGTTACATTTACCATATAAATTTTTTAAATAAGTTACTTATATTTTACAACATATATATGAATTTTTTAGATTTATTCCTTATTTATTATTTTTTTTAAAATTTAAATATGTTGCTTATTTATTTTATTAGTTACTTATATTTTTCCAACAATTAACATGTTACATTTACTATATAAATTTATAAGTTATTTATTTATAAGATATTTATTTTTTTATAAGTTACTTATTTATTTTTCAAGTTACTTATTTTTTCCCTACTTTGTTAAGGTACATTTAATATATAAATTTTTTTAACCTACTTATATTTTTACAACGTATAAATTTAATATATGAATTTTTAGATTTTTCATATTTAATTTATATTTATAAAAAATTTCGCGTTTTTCAATTTTTTAAATTATTTTAAAAAGTCGGCCCGGCCCAACCGGGCTAGGACCGGTCGGCTGGGTGGGGCGGGGGGTTCTCCCTGCCCGGGCCAGCCCGATTGGACCGTTTTGACACCATTATTTGACACTAACCAAAGAGGAAATTTCCTTCTTGGCTAGCTTCAAACCCATACCCACTTCCATATTTGACACACATATACATTATTTTATTTATTTATTTAAAAATTTTAGATACGTTCTACACCGCATGAGTAATCAACATACCAAAAATCAAGTGAATCCAATACTATTTGACCATTGATCTAACCGTTTCAAATTCAGCAGTTTCAGAACAATGGAACATTTTGCAACCAGTGAATCAAATGTCAAATCCCCCTTGGTTCATCCATATTTAGGTTTTGGGTTTTTAGAATGTGTACACCCGTCTAGAAAAAAATTTCATAAAAATTCGATTTTGAGTGTTGACAGTACGACAAATTTTATACGCTATCATCACATAAGCTTTATCCTCATACGCATATATATATCTATGTATGCACTTGATGCATGTGTAAAAATTTTATTTTTATGTAGTTTAGACTTGTAAGATCATATCCAACGAAACAAATTTTCTATTTAGTTTAACCAATTTAAATGTCAACTTGGATTAATCCTGTTTGATTCATCTGTATAGAATGTTGTGATCAACATACACACATCAATACATACATTCATATCTATATAATACAAATACACATCTTTATGATACAAAACAAGAATATTTTTTAATTGGTTTGCAGCCTAAGTTTAGTAAAAGAAATGCTCAAATTCAATCTGAAAAAAAATCAAAGGTTGTTAAATGTTATGTACTTGAGGGAAAATCTAGGTTAAATTTTCAAAAATTATTGAAAATTTTCAAATTTTGATTGTTTAAATTTTTTTGTTGGGAAAGAAGAGTTTTAATAGGTTTGTATTTTTTTGAGTTTGAATGGATTTGAATTTTATTGGGAGATGTATTTTGAATGTCACATACCATACATAGGTCATAGGTTACAGCATGAGAGAGTCATAGGTTAAAGCAAGAGAGAGAGGAGGGAGAGAGAAATACGAGCACCAACCATTCTAAGGGATTTATTCAAAGGGTGAATCCCTCGTTAGCTTGGTCAAAATACCTACCCTTCATTTTTATCACAAACGGAACCCTTCATTTTTATCCCGAATGAAAACATTTATTTTGATCTTCATATTCTAAAAACTCAAAAACGTTGAATATCTAATACATCCAATAGATTTTGCCCATCCTTCCACTCAAATCCATCCACTCAAGACTAAATGATTCACTCAAAGACTGAATGAAGGAACTTTTTAAAAGCAAAGCAAGGAATTTCCTCAACTATCTGAAGCTATACACATACAACAGGCGCAATCTAGAACCAAAGTACCATCAAAACTCAAAATTATCTTCAGACAACATGAGAATAAATACAAATGTTAAAAATATCTGGTCAATCATTGATGTTCAGTATGAGTAGGCTTCTCACAGGCAAAGATTCGTGAGCGCCGGCGAAAAATTAACATTGCAAAGCCACAAACGCCTGCCTTCCAACACTGTTTGGAAGAAAAACCTACTTGGAATCAGTGACTGCAGAAGGAATTACGATTGCTAAATTCATTTGATGTATACATTCGTGCATGGTAGAGTAGCAAGAACTCTTCACCTCTGATTACAATTCATCACGGAGTTCGCAAGCACAGAAGCTTCAGGCACTTCAGATCAAAATCAGAGGAAGCAATGAACTGCAAGAGCTTATCGCCTTTTCTTCTTTCTGAACAAATTAATTTCATTTCACCTTCACTGCGGGAGACTAAAATTAGCCTGAATAACAGAAGTATTGGCAATCCATATAGCTAATTTACCACGTTAATGGCATTTTGAGTTTTATATAATGCTGACGGGAGTTAGTTGCTGAACAGATTCGGGTTTCTGATTCCCCGTTCCAAATAATTTCTCAAATGACTTTGGGGCTTGCTCGGGAATATTCACTGGCACTGGAGCCATGAAATTAACAATTTTTTCATGAACATTGTACCTGAATTTAGATCGCATATATAAATAGAAACCAGTTAATAGGAAACTGAAAACGGATTCTCAGTTTATCTCAAAATGTATTAAGAAAGGGCGACTGACTACCTTATCTTTCGGCTCTTTGAAGCACGGCGATCAACCACCTTCCTTTTCTTAGGCTGCAGTCTTTTCAAAGCATAAAAAGCCGTCTCTGAAAGTAAACAATTAGTTGTAGAGAAATTCTCGTAGGGTGTCCTGACTTGCACCCAATGTATTCAATGTCAAACAGAACAGATGACTGAAGAAAGTTGCAAGGTAGATACCAGATGATGTAAGGTTACATGTTTCCAAGAATTCTTTAAGAAGCTGCTGATAGAATTCAGAATCATCAAGAAGCTCAGGATCGCCACCCACATTTCCATCCTGAACATAAAATAACACGCTGTTAGGATCTAACAAAAAGGCACAATTTTTATAGAGAATAGAATAACAAGAACTAGATAAGCGAATACAAAAGAGGTATTCTCCTCCCAAGACGCCGAAGAGGACGTACGCACTCGTCTACCTATAAAGTCACACAATATCAATAATCAAGCATAGGCATACAAGCGACGGCTAGCCCCCCTATTTATAATCAAAACTAGGGCAAAGGGGGCTAGTGCGTGCGGCTAAGGCGACAAAGGGGCGGCCTGGGCTTGGGGCCGCCCCACCATCCTGCAGGTATAAACCCGCAATGGGCCTGGAGGCCCATCACACGCCAGGTCATGAAACAAGTTCATGGATTTAAATCATGCAAGCATTTGGTAGAAGGAAAGGACATTTATAAAAACACCAATCATTGACAAATCTTTTCGTTACTACAAAAACTAGCTTACAAACTTGTTGCGGATCTAGGTCCCTGTTTTCCCCCCTACTTTTTAACATTGGTATGGAATTCACCACCAGCGAATCTCCATATAATATGTGTAGTGTCAAATTTTTGTCTCAAACTGCTTCAATCATCGTACTAAAAAGGCAATTCATCCCAAATGTGATACCAGAAAAGAGAAGACACAAGCGATTCCCCACCTACAAACACACTTCTTTTGGGGTAATTCAGTCCATCATTCTAAGATAACAAGCTATGAAGATCAGACACTTCCAAATGAAAGTCATGTCCGTATTGTACACTTGCATGATACTTGCCCGACACATTAGACAACACATACTATGTCAACCATGTGTCAGATGATGATGCTATGTATATAGTCTAACATATCTAGCAAAGAAAATGTTAGGTTTCAACAAAAGACACAATTTTTATAAAGAGATAAAAGCAATAACAAGATAATTGAATACAAAAAGGTGTATTCTCCTCCCAAGATGCCGATAGAGGATGTCCGCACTTGTTTAATCTAGATCTACCTAAGGATGCTCAAGAGAAATATCATTCATCAAGCATGCCTACAAATGACGGCCAGCCCTAATTTAAATAGGAAAACCCTCCTAATAGAAAATAAGCAAAAGACCAAAATGCCCTTAATTGGGTCGGCTCGGCTCCCCTTGCCCATGTGCACGCGTCCCCCCTTGCGTGCGTTGGGTGCCCGTGGGTATAACACTACTCCGCACCATGAAAATTCACCTTGTCCTCAAGGTGGTGCTTGACATCACAGGCGGTGTTACTCCGAAGGGGAGTCGGCATCATCTCCGATCCTCTCGTCCTCCACATCATCATCATTGTCTGCCTCTGCGATCAACACTTGCAGCTTACAACTCCCACATTGATGTCCTGGAGTGAACCTCTCATCGCATCTGAAACAGAGCCCCTTCTGCCTCTTCTCCCTCATCTCGGCGTCAGTCATCCTCCAAAACTGACCCCCCGCTGGCGGTGCGCTGCTCTGCTCTCCAGTCTTCTCAATAATTGCTTGATCTGCCCCGAAGCTGCCTTCTGTTTCCCTGTCGCGGTCGGGACATTCCGTGAAACCGGTCCACTCCAACCACCTCTTACCTTTCTCTCCTCCATCTGAGCGTATTCCAAGGCCTCCATCAGACTCTGAGGCTTATGCATGAGTACCGCTGCGCGTATAGTGGCCTTCAGCCCCTTCATGAAGGTGCTCTCCATCGTTTCGTTGGTCACCACGTGCACCTGTCCTGAAAGAGCCTTGAACCTCTCTAAGTAGTCTCTCACCGTACCATCCTGTCGGAGAGATAGCAGCTACTCCCGCACGTTCCCCACGTGGGGGTCTCTGAACCTCTCTACCATCTGGTCCCTGATCTCCTCCCATGAGCGAAAGGGGCACCTCATGTCCTTCCACTGAAACCACGCCAGGGCTTTTCCATCCATGTATATGCCAGCAGCCTCCAACTTCTGCTCCCCAGTCATCTGGGAGACTCTAAAAAACATCTCCGCCCTGTAGACCCACGAGACCGGGTCCGCTCCATCGAATATAGGCATTTTCAGCTTCCTCAGTCGGTCCATATTGAATCCCCCTGGTCCCCGCGACCTCCTCCCTGTCTAGGCTGGTAGTAGTGCTGATACCTCTCCTGGTGCCGCTCGAAGCCCCCATGGGGCCCTCCTCGGTCTCTGTGCCACTCGTCGCCTCCAAACCTGCCTTCTAGCCACTCCTGGAAGTCTCTGTATCCCCCACATGCGCCTACTGTGCGTCCCTCCTGGCGGTGGAGCGGTGGTTGTCACCTTCTGTCGTCAATTCGAGGGTCGGGAGAGTCCCGATAACCTTCGCCGTAGTCTCTGTGCTCCTGAAATCCCCCGGGCCCAAAGTCCTCGAAGTCACGTGCCTGCGCCTCTCGCCGCGGCTGCCCATGCTGAAAACCGCCGCCAATAGCCACCGGAAAGCCGCGCGCGGGTCTGGAGTAATCGGCGGGGCCGCCGGCCCCGCCCGGAGATCCTGGGGGCCCCAGCGCCCCCCGTGGGTCGGGGGGTCGCCGCCCCCAGGGGGGTTCACCGCCCCTGGACAAACCCAGGGAAGGGTTGACGGCCCCCCTGGGGGTACGCCGCCCCTGGGCAAGTCTAGGGGAGGCAGCCGCCACCCCAACGGCTCTCCTGGGGGGCGGCGGGCCCCTGGGGGAGGTGCCGCAGCCCACCTTCCTTTCCGTGTGCCCTCCCGAGGGTTTGTTCGTGGTCGCCGGTCCATCCTTGGGCTGACGCGGCCTTTCGCCTCACTTCTCGATAATCGACCCTCCACGGCTCCTCTTCCTCATCTTCGGCCAAATCCTCCACTAAAAGTCGTTTTCCGGGTCAAAGTTCTCAACTTTCTCCTTCCCCTTGCCTAAAGGTGGCGCCTTTTCCGTTGATTTAGGGTTCCCATCCCCTTTGTTTGTCGCCAATTGATTTAGGGTTCCCATCAATTGCGCAAATTGTTCGTCGTGCTTCGCTTGATTCGCCGCCAATTGGTTGATGGAAGCCGTCAACTTTGCCATGGATTCATCGTTTGCCGCCAACGATTTCTTGATCCCGTCGATCTCGCTTGTAAATTTCGCCTCCAAAGCCTCAATTTTGTCTTGCAATCTTGTCGAAGCCGCCATAGATCATCACATGCTCTGATACTAAATTGTTAGGTTCCAACAAAAGACGCAATTTTTATAGAGAGATAAAAGCAATAACAAGATAATTGAATACAAAAAGGTGTATTCTCCTCCCAAGACGCTGATAGAGGACGCCCGCACTCGTTTAATCTAGATCTACCTAAGGATGCTCAAGAGAAATATCATTCATCAAGCATGCCTACAAATGACGGCCCCTAATTTAAATAGGAAAACCCTCCTAATAGAAAATAAGCAAAAGACCAAAATGGCCTTAATTGGGTCGACTCCCCTTGCCCATGTGCGCGCGTCCCCCCCTGCATGCGTCGGGTGCCCGTGGGTCTAACAGAAAATAATGGTCAATGGATGCATGTACATTCTGTTATTCAGTTCAATATTAACAAGCATTTTGATTTTCAACTAAAGCATTATGCCTTGGTCTTATATGCATGCTCGCAAGCCTAGATGAGAAGTAATTGGATGGGTAGTGGATAGAGATGATAATTGGACCAAGCCCCGCCCAGATCCAACTCAGTCCAACCCGTTTGGAGCTAGCTTGACTACAACTTTTTAATTTTTAATCAGGATTAGGCCCAAGATTTTTGGCCTGATTGGTAAACAGTACGAGTTTAAACTAATAGTATTAATCCTGCTAGGCCATATGAGATATCTTTTTAACATCCATTTGACCGTAATGTTTGAAAGATTTATATAAAAATATATGTGTATCATAATTCTTATCGTATTTACATAGGTTTTTATCCTACATATGCAGTAATGGATGCATTTTATAAAATTTTTATTTCCTTCAATGTATGGATATTGTCATTTTCACTTTAATGTATGGATATTGACTTTTTCAAATTTGTAATATATTAAACATTTACTAAAATTAAAAAAATCTACATAAGCTAAAGTTATGTTGAAAACCCAGTCACATACTCATTATAAACAGGCCAAGAAAGAGAGTGTTAAGGGTACAATCTTTTGACTAAAATAAACACTAATCATTACCCCAACCCAGTTCTAAGAACAGAGTAGACACCCCTTTTAACCATGCCTCCTGGGCATCCATATGAAAAAATGTCATATTATCTATTAAGTGTTTCTAGAAGAACATACCAATATGATAACATGCATCCAAACCTTACGGGCATAGACGTAAGTAGGTGTTCATAAAAGTCGATGAGAGAGGAATCTGCTGAAATGTATGGGCAGTCACATGGTATAACAGTAGGATCAGTTATGAAAAGCTGCTAGCCAAATAAACAAAGGTATTGATACCCATGCTGGCGTGAAGCGTACGCTGAATGGAAATGGAACAGTACTTTGGAGATGACAACCCTCCTGCCTAGAAATTCACTCAGTTGAAAATAGAACTTTCATGTGGAAGGTGTATAGTTGTAGCAATCCAAATTCTGGTGTAATAATCCCATAGAAGATACATCATAAGAGGACCTTCGGTAAACAAGATTCTTATCGATACAAAAATTAATCATATCAAACCATTTTTCAGTATGAACCGAGGAAAACTCCATAGTTAGCGTTCCACTCAGAGTGTTACAAATGTATCAAAGCTTAATACCAACCGAAAATGTGGGGAATGAAGTGCCATATGGAGCTAAGTGTTACACTGAACAAAATGTCATGACACGTACTCAATGTTTTTAAAAGCGTAGATGGCATACGCCTCAAGGCGTGGCTCAGGGCGAGGCATACCTCCAACGCGCTGAGGCTCGAAGGAGGAGGCGCAGAAACAACGAAGGCGCAAAAAACCCTTCCAGAGGCGTTCGAATGAAGTGTACACGGAGGCGCCGCGGAGGCGTTGGTTTTTCACGCCTTGACCCAGGTGCGGGTTTTTGCAATTTTTTTATTTGTTGGGTATAAAAGGTAAAAGAGAGTGAAAGCGAAGGTTTGCTGTTAGGGTTTTAAGCCTCACATGTAGTGCTTCGGGTTGTGAGCGAAATTGGAGCACATTTGAACATATATTCTTTAAGTTTTCTCTCCATAGCCGAAGGACGTATCAATTAAGTATTTTATGCAATTTACAAGTAACTAATTTAGTAATTGTATGATAAATAGGTGCACACAAAGAAGAGAACTCGCTTGGAGTGTTATTTTAATATTTTGATACTTTAATGATGGTTTGGAACGTAAATCTATGTTTTTTACATGTATATTTCATAATTATGTGGTTATAAAGTGTTACGCCTCACAACACGCTGAATGCTTACGCCTCGCGTCACGCCTTCGCGTTTTAAAACTTTGCACGTACTAAACCCTAAAATGGGGTATGCAAGGGCCATAACAAATAGGTTTTTCATACTCATTAACTACATTTCTCCTTGTATGAGTTGAGATTAAATAGCATTTAGGAAATAGAAGTTATAAATTTAATTTTGAAAAGGTTTTATTTGGTATGTTTCCCTGCCTAAATCCAGTTTTCATATCTTGATCTAAGTTATTTCAGATATGGATCTAGTTTCCAAAATTGCATCTAGACTATTTAAGATTTGATATAATTGGTTTCATGTTTGGAAAGCTTTTGATAAAAATGATATGTTTGTTAAAGATAGGGGTACAGTTTTCAGTTTTTAAATCTTCAACGAAACTAATACATTTTAATAGCATAAAAAATTTACAAAATTTCAAAATATGTTTTTTCAAATGATTGGTTTATAAATTTATTATATGCAAACTCCACTTAATGAATCATTAAATCCTATTATGTCAGTTGGTTATTGGCTAGACATTTAAAAATTCTAAAGGATTTAATCTACACCCAAAACAGATATTGTTTCTTCCAATCCTATCTTGACATCCTCTGAAATGGGATCTCATGGCCACTTCCCTATCAGCAGTATGCAAGATTATAAATGTCCCTAACATGTCCCGACATGTCAGCCAACATGGTTTGAGTTCACCGCTACAACATGCAAGTAAATCTATCCTATACCAACTTTTAGTCAATTCTCCTAATATGTCATGTATAATAGAGCCATGTCATCCGATTTTGCCCAACATATCTCACATAGTACTTTGTACATGAATTATAATAATGTTGTGATGTTCATTTATTTGATTATTTATTATTTAAGTTTTAAAGTTAAATGTTAAATGTCTGTTATCATTTGGTTGGTTGCATGACATGAATATGCCTAATAAAGGTTTTACATTTGGTTTTACAATATTATTAGAAAAATCACAATTAGGATATTGCATTTTCATTAAATCTTATAATGCTTGTATACATAAAATAGATATCTTTTGTTCCACTATAATGTTCAATGTTTGGTTAATTTACTTATTGTCTCCACATGCCACCCGATATTTGCTACCTGATATGACACCCCTCAGGCACCATGAATCCAACATCTAACATTTAAAACCTTTCCATTATGTTGCCTAACATCCCGGTCTCTATCTTTGGTTTGACTACATCGTTTATCTAAGCACGTGTTAGTGATTAAATGTGTTAAATGATCCAATTAAATTCGGATCTTCTGAATTTGTTTTCGTTGCACTAGGTAGGCATATTTCCATATGAAAGGTGGTTAGGTGTGTGCACCTAACACTGACTTGTCTTCCTCTCTCTAATACTCCTCTCCTTGGAGGTAGAAAGAGCTCTAGAGAGCGAGTTTGAGAGAGGACCCATAAAAGAGAAAAAGGATGTTAGAGAAAGCACAGATACATAGAAAGAAAGTTATGAAGAAAAAGAGTTGTAGATGAAGATTAAAAAATAAAAAAGGTCATAAGGATCTTGGTATCCAATAGGATGAAAAAGAAACTTTTGGGTATTGAAAACGAGGATCAGATAAACTTTCGTATCAATTTATTTTAATACATGGTCTTCTATAAGCAACATTCAAACATCAAAATATGTGTCACAAATTTTAATGATGAGAGTTACATGACTAGACGCATCGAGATAATAACAATTGCTTGGTACCTCTTCTTTTGTACTTTCAGATTCCTCAGGGATCTGCATATAAAGTGAACTTAAATAAGATCAATATCACTACCATCCAAATGTTAAAGAAATTCAGACCCTTCAATAATCTGTAGAAGGTAACAAACTTACTTTCCCAAAAATACCAACGGAAGACCTCCTTAACTGCATCCTTTTAATCATTCTGCTTGGATCCCTCATGTAACCAGCTACTTGATCACTAATATTCTGCATTTATAAAAAGGGAAGCATGGTAGGCCAAGATTTTTAAAATAAATTGCTCCAGAGATAATAATAACAAGTATTTCAATACCTGATTGAATGCCTGCAATTTTCCTTTGAATGCAGCAGCACCAGTTGTTACCTGTGCCTTCCTATGCCATTTGTCCACTGAGCTATTTCTAAACAGTGCTATTCTGCAAGCAATATAGATTAACTAGTCATAACCCGTGTCCGGAGGGCACGGAGGCAGTCGTCGTCCGGGCGCAAATGCGGAGAGAAGCGGTCGTCAAAGAGTCAGCCACAAAAAATGTATAAGAGATTTGTGTAAAATACATTAAAAATCTGCGTTGCCAACAGAAAGGACTCCAACATTGAAAGCATAAATGAAGTGGAATGGAATGGAAATTTAGTACTATGGCATAGATGAAAGCAATGTAAAACAACAATCACAGTGAACACATCCCGTAACTATGAACATGCTCAAGCAACCATGTTATATATAGCATAATAACAGGAGCATAACATCACAATGTCAAAGGATTCGGGGATTTGTGTTTGTAGGGAGAATCGGATCCAATACAACTTGACTTCTTGCTCGACGGCTGATGTTCGGCCTTAAGCAAGATGATGGATGATGGCAAGGACTTGGACCATTTGTTCTATTAAGTTTATGTTGTGTCCTATAACGAGTCAAACAATATATGAGCCCATATTTGTTTTTAACCGTCCAGTTATACAATATAGCATCAGGGTTCAGATGCATTTGAGCATTTTTTTTTCTGTTTGTAACAATTTAGTAATCTTGAAAGTTGAACCATGATTTTGAATATGGGTACGGGGAAATAAATTGGTCCCCTTTACATTTCATATTGCCTGTTCATTCCAGTCCTAGAGTTAAGACTTCTTTCAACTAAAGGGTACTCCTAAAAAAGGAAAAAGGAAATTTTTTTAGTTATAATAGAAAACATGCTCTCATTTGCTTGAAAAACTAGCAAGTTGCATTGGTCTAATCTCTCCCATTCTTAAAATGGTGCTACAAAAAGAACTCAATATTGTTTTAAGCGCAGGCTCCCGACTTGAGAATCAGTAAATGGTCTAATCCAACAATATAAAAACAAATGTCAATTCAAACATAATTACATCTATTCAATCAAGGGGCAAGAAGTGACTAATTACACTATCAAAATGCAAACATCTTGCATTACACAGTTTGAACATGGTTTTTCTTTGCCTTCTTAAACTGGCTCGTAATTTCCTGATTAATGCAAAATATAGAAGTCTCCAGCACAGAATTTGACAATAATACATACTGCACTGATCATTTTCTTCAGAAAAATAGTTGTCTCATCATTTCCTCCAAATGATATTACAATGTTAAGAATCAAATCTCAAGAATCGTCTATTTGCACTGTGGTTGCCTCACTAAGAGGGAGGGGTTTCTTGCTGCCAGGTTTGTCATTGAGAATAATGTACTTCCCCATGCCTCAATTACAGATATGATTGAAGGAAAGAAAGGGAGAGAAAGATACGAGGGAGATAGATCTCGAAAGAGAGTCAGATATAAGAGAGGAGAGAGAGGAGAGAGAGGAGAGAGAGGGATAGAAAACCAAGAGAAGGCTTTGCCTTCATTGCCAATTTTGCCATTAAAATCGCCATAGATTCACGGGTTCTTCGTATGCATAGGTAAAAGAACAATGAAAAAAGAATCAAAAGGCAAGGCAAGATGAATGAATGTTGAGAGGTAGAGAGGATGAGAAAGAGGCAGCAATTGGGGCTGGGTTGGGTTTCAGAGGATAAAAGAAAAGAAACATTGGGGGAAAAGAGGGGGAGCCCCCGCTTTTTTTCTCCTTGCCAGCAACACAGCAAGGAGAGACACTGTAAATGCCGTCTTGGGTCTATTGGCAGAGGGGTTCATTTGCAAATTTTGTTTACAACTTTATATTCACTTATTAAAAAGAATTGCTCACAGCGTGCCACGTGTGCTGCCCCACAACCCTACTCTGTCAGCACATATCCAGTTTGTATACCCTGCTTTTGTGTGTGTGCGTGCTCTCACGCACACGTAGCGTTAATATTGATACCCATATCCTAAAATTTGTACACAAAAATCTAGTTGGTTTCATATTGTTTATCATGCATCTGATAGCTGCAACATTAATGATTTTTCAACAATTGAACTTAACCTCAAGTGTGCAACATATCACATAGTACATGCTAAATGTGTCAAAGAATGTGACTGTCAAAACAAACCTGCAATGCATTTTATGTATCCTTAACCAATCTGCATCCGTCTCTCCCTTCAAATCACTAGATAGATCTTCATCCTTGCAAGGTTCCTTATTGTTTCCTGAATTGGTAAAAGAAAATTTGAAACAAGCAACATCAATCAAAATAAAAATCATTAAACCTACAAAAGTGTCAACAGTTTCTCACAAATTTGGCATACATTGGATCGGCAAAAACTTGCATGAAGAGATAAACCAACGAACAAATTATATTTGTACCTGCGCCTTGAAGGATGGATGGGTTCTGTTCAAGCAAAGCCTGCAGGCATTACAGAACTTAATGAATAGAAGGTAATATCTAACTAAAGAACCGTATCAACTGGAAGTTAAACCAGGGGAAGAAGGATACCTCCTGCAGTTCCAGCATACTTTCTAATGTATCCTTACATGATGATATCAGGTTGGAATATGCTTGGTCAACTAGATTATCTGTAGTGCAATATGTGGACTTGATAGGCTCCTGGTACAAGCAAAATGCAGGCATATTAAAATAGATGCATAAAAACACGCAAAGAAAAAAGGAAATTAAATAAATGATGAATGTGGAGTATGAATTATTGTAAAAGCATACATGTGGTAATCTATTTGAACTGGAAAATGCTTTTTGCAGTAAGAACCTGAGTTCCAGGGTCTTATCCCATAAAGCCTTGAACAAGAAAGCACAGAAGCTTAATTAGAATTGATATAAGTATAAAGCAACAATGTGTAAATATGCTCCTAAAGAGTAATACGTTAAAAAACAAGCAAGCAAGCAGACATAAATTATATTTTAGTATCAGGAGCAATTCACTCTGACAAAGTCTAGGGAGCCGTGATTTCTTATACAGAGTTAAATAAAACAAACGACAACAATTCCAATACAATGACAAGAACTAATAGCAAAATCATAAATTTATCTCGGAAAATTCTAATACAATGACAATAACAATCATTTGACCAACATCAAGGCTTCATTGCCATGGTGTATATTACCAAAGCTCATCCAAGAGGCCAAGCCAAGAGACATGGAATTCTAACATCAGTGGTTAAATAACAGGATGAGAAGAAAGTGGGAAAGAATGAGATATAGACAACAGATGTGTCCAACTGCCACAATGACTAAAGATAACCTTGATTAATTGAATTCATCTCCAACTCATCTCATATGTTCAAACAGTACGTACAATGACTAAGTACCAAGTAAAACAGCAATAGACTAAACATCTGGTTGGTGTCCAACTTACTCATCTAAAGTCAAATCGAGAAAATTCTATATTATCAGAAAAGTATGCCAAAGTCTTGCTAACGAAAAATAAAAGAGGGCTGTATTTAGTAAGTCATTTACTGCGCAAAAAATCAATTCCTACTGATAAGTCATATGAAGAGATGGAACGAGACTACTACTTGGTGAAGAGGTGGTCGTAGAGTAGCATGGAGCCAGAATTGATATAAATATCATGTTTTTAGATTCCATGAAGGATATTTGGGATACAATTCAAGACACCTAGCCCAAAAAAAAAGTGGTTTATGATGTCAGCAGAGATATGTTCACTATCAAACAGGTGCATAAAAGCTTGGTGGACTGCTATGTTTTTTGAAAGGTATGATGGACGAACTAAATCAGTTTTCCATTATAAATAAATTTGAGGCGCTTAAAAAACAATTTGAAAATTTATATGTTAGCATAGTCCTTTCTAGCTCAAGTCCTCAATTCATCTCTATTTAAGGTTAAATAATTGTGTGAATGGCTACGCTCGTCTGTCTCGGGCATTTAAGTTTTTGTCTACAATTTCTGACATACAAGTACACAACATGTTGAGAGTTCCCCTTGATTTTTATGTCAGATGGGGTCTAATTACAAAGGTCAATGTCACCCACCACGTGGCCATGATGGTTACAAAGGTCACAGTATGTACATGGATAAAGTAATTCTTTCAAGCATTTTCATTGCAAGATAGATGTGGTTGGTTAACCTAATGTTGACTGGGTTGATTATCTGTTTGATTGCTGGTCCATTCGTGACTGGTATGATACCTTTTGTTGGAGATAATTAAGAAACATGGAGTAAGAAGAAGAATGTGGTTGTCAATCTAGTGATATGTACTTATGATATGCAACGGAAAGTTATCACTTCATGTGTTGGTTCTAATAATCAGATTTGTGATATCTAACAAAGGTTTTGTCATGCAATGGTTTCTTCACTTTAAAAAAGTTTAGCCTGATTAATGTCCATGCTCTAGCTTTAGGGAGAGACTTACAGACTATAATAGGAATAGGAATAAGAATATGATTAAATACGATTGCCTCAATGATTGCTCAGTTACATTTTCATCTATATAAACTAGCCTAACTAGATATCACCCAACTTGGGTGTATGCCTCTTTCTGCTGTTATATCTGAAGATGACATTGGAAATGGAAAAATTCGGACAAGTAATTTGGAAACTAAAATCAACTAATAAATGGCTCTGTGGTCTCTTTATTAGTCCTGCAAAACAATTGTATTTGTTAGTTTCAAAATATTAAATGTCAATTTTACAAAGTCGAGTTTAGAATTACATACACAGTAACTCAAAGTCTACTCTTAGGATATGAAGTAATACCTTTTGGTTCTTAACAGCTTGACCTTTAATGGCATCTTCATCCTTATGACGCCTCAAATTGTTAACAAGATCTCTGTATAAAGTAACATAAAGAGTAACGCTACTAACTTATCACATAGCAAGTAATGAAATAAATATAAATCAAAGCTTGTGCAAACCTTTTTGTAGTTAAAAGAAAAGAAATTTAAGATTCAAAATCGAGAATCTTTAGTGCCTGATGACAATAATTCATGTATTCCTGAAAGAAAAAAAATTCAAAAATGCAAATTCTTACTGATGTTTGCGAAGATCATGAATCTCCTTTTCAAGTTCTTCCATCTCCCCATCTTTCACCCGTGCTATTCTCTCTTCATCAATCCCTTCTTCGTCATCTCCATTCTTCTCTTCCTGAATCAAAAAACCATGAATTGAAAACTGAATAAATTCAAACAAAATAAATGTCGAGAACTTACCATCTCGCTCTCCTCATCACTATCGCCTTCAGGCTCACTTGCACTCTCATCGTCAAACTGCTCTTGCCCGCTTTGATCTGAATCGAATTCCATTTCAGTTTCAGAATCGATGTCCTCGTCTGAGCTACTCCTACTCTCTTCTTCAAATCGTTTAGATCGTTTCAAAGCGGGAGTCATTATAAGATTCTGATAAGCTATAAGCTGAAAAAACAATAGAGCGACGACAACTGCCGATTTAAAGTGACAAAACTAGAAAATAAGTTGAGAAAAATCTCATATAAAACTAGGTCCTTATTGTATTAAGATTTTTTCTCTCTGTAAGACCCGAAGTTTTCAGTACATGAACAGTAACAGCTCATAACCAGGGCCGGTTCAAGCATAAATGAGACCTAAAGCAAAACAAAATATGATGCCTAAATATTAAAGCTGAGATACCTGAATGATGCGACCTGAGATATCTGAATGAAGTCTCCTATCTGAATCAATCTCCTCTTTTTCTAGCTGATATGATGAATGTATTTCTTAAACTGCAAACGAAAAATAGAGTATTAGTATCAAAGGTCACTAACCTGTCCCTTTTTGACATTTGTTGCATTTATATATCATGCAAAATACTAAATCAAATGTGCCCTTCTGACATTTGATGGGGGGAGATTTGAGTTTACATGTAAGGTAAAAAAACCGGGGAATTTGGCAAAATTACTGGTTACACTGCTTACACTGCTACAAAACATGGGAATTTGGCAAAATTGCTCTCATTCTTTTAGCATAGTTAATACCATTGAACCGGAGATATTAATTCTTCTATGCCAATAGAATAAGGGTAGTCTGCTAATTTTCAAACTGTCTTCGGATTTCTTGACTTTTGAGATATTAGTTCTGTTACGCAAATTAAACATGGATAGAGTTCGGGCAATTTGCCCTTCAAAATTTTCTACACATTTGATCATGATGAGATAAATGTGATGCATATTTCTTTTCAGATATATAAGCAAATTTCTGGAAACAAAGTATAGGATGCTCATGTGTTTGAGAAACTAACAGAGCATAAATTTAGATAGCTTTTCATTTGATAATACCTTTAATCAAATGTGCAAACAATAACAACCTCATTGTAGCCAACCCAAGTATAAATTGATGCAGGCTTAGCTAAATTAAATCATTCAATAAAAATTACTGGTTAAGAGACGAATTAAAACTCTGACAAAATTCCCACATCCAAGTTGCTATTCAATTTTCTTTAACATCTCTCACTGCAGACTCTTCAATTCAATGTTTAGAAATTACTCTGCCAAAGAAAAAAATTTGCAGAAACAGGTGTTGCATGATACTCTGAAAATGAGAACACAAAAAAATCAATTACTCTGAAAATGGGAACACAAAAAAAATCAATTGCTCTGAAAATGGGAACCCAAAAAAATTCAATTGCTCTAAAAATGGGAACCCAAAAAAATCAAACAGCGCTCTGGCCATATTCCCCACTCACAATCTACAGCAACCCAAAATTTCAATTGCCAAATTTCAATTGCATGATAGATAAATGCAACAAAGGGTTACAACTTACATATACTCAAATCAAATGTGCAATTGTCCAATTCTGAAAGAGGCCACCGAGAGAGACGGAGACGGAGAGAGATGGAGCCGAACTGCCGGATGGTCCAACTGTCCAAGTCTGAGTCCGATTGGAGCCTGTCCGCCGCCCGCCGGAGAGAGATGGGATCACGAAGGGCCCGTCATCTGAGAGAGGGAGAGAGAGGGAAGGCCCGAGGCCGGAGGAGAGAGACGGAGCGGCCGATGCTGTCGATTGGAGGCTTGTAGTCGGAGGGAGATGCGGATAGCCAGAGAGATTGAGAGAGAGTAGCGGCCAGTGAGAGCAGCGGCGCTAGGGTTTTGAGACTAGAGAATTAGATATTCTAAACCCCTCGGCTCTCTTTCAATTCTACGGCGTTGGACCTGAGGCGGGCCGCGCAGCCCAACAAGCCCATTGAAGCGGGCACAGAGGGAGAAATACTGAGTGCTGGAAAATTTTAATTGAGCAGGCCCGAAATTCTGTTAGGCTTAGACATAAAATAAAATACGAGGTCTTCCAAAAATAGAGGCCTAAAGCGGCTGCCTTTGTGGCCTTGTCATAGAACCAGGCCTGCTCATAACCCAAAAGCAATCTAACCAAATAGCAAGGTAATGGCCTCAAAATAAGCAGCAGAGAGGAATCCGTGGGCCAAAAAGCAAAAAAGAGGGGGAAAAAATAGAGGGCATTGTACAGGACAGACCCAAGGCCAGGTGGATATAAAACGAGCAGGAAGCCCAAACGTCCGCAAGGGAGCAATGCCAACGATAACAACATCACACCACGACCGAGCATCACCAAGGCAACTGCTGGCAAAGTTCAGCAAAACGTCAGTGTAAGCCCACGGCACAACCCACACCAGAGGCCAACCAAACTAAAGGCCAAGAAGGGCAGCGGCAAGGGTCGCCGCCATGTCCTTAGGACTACCGAATATACCCATCAGGCGGAAAAACTCCATCTACAGCTCGTGAATCATCACGTCTCCAAATCACCCAAAATTTCCAACAATCATACCTCAATTAATTCCCAGTATTGACTAACAATCCCAAGATCCCACTAACTTCTAAATTCGTATGATTTTCAAAATTTTAAAGCGGGAAATTAAAAACATAAACCGAGAACTTGGGAATAGAAATAATCTACCGTGAATCGAAGCAGAAGCTAGTTTCACAGCAGTGGACGAAGAACAATTCAAACTCATTTCTACTTGTGAATCAGCTGAAGAGGCATGTGATATTCTTCCAAATGTTCATGAAGGAACCAATTCGGTAAGAGTTTCAAAACTTCAATTGCTTGCTTCGCAATTCGAAGAATTGCGAATGGTTGATGATGAGAATATTGTTGTGTTTAATGGGAAACTGAGGGATATTGCCAATAAGGCCTATCCGCATGAAAAGAAATATTCGGAGGTCAAGCTAGTGCGAAAGAATTTAAGATCTCTTCCTGAACGGTTATTGGCTAAGGTAGCTGATATTGAGGAAGCAAGAGATATTTCTACTATGAGACTTGATGAGCTAATTGGATCTCTTCAGACTTATGAGATGAATCAGAATCAGAACAAAAGAGATAAAGGAGTGGCTTTAAAAGTTGATGCTGGAAATGTTTTTAAGGAAGATGATGAATCTGGTTTAGATGAGGGTATAGCCCAGCGGACAAAAAATTTCAACAGAGATTCTCAGGAAAATCGGAAGTAACAGGCAGACCTTCAGGACTGGAAATAATATGCATCGGCCTGGTGATACTTCGACCAGAAAAGTTTTCAACCGAAATTAGAAGAAGAGGAAAAGGAATTTAGTGTAGAGAATGTGAGGGGTATGTGCATATTCAGGTTGAATGCGTAAACACTCTAAAGAAACAAAAGGGGAAGTCTTTGACTAGTACTTGGAGTGAAGACGAGTCAGGATGCAGTGCTGAAGAAGAGGAAATATTTAGTAATTATGTTGCTATCACGGCCTCTCTAGAGAAACGATCTGATTACAACACTGTTAGCAATGTTAGATCTGATGTTGCAACTTCGTCCATGACATCTGTCACCAAATCAGACAATATCTAGCGTTATGACATCGTCCATGACACCTACGGCTGAATCAGACTCTGAAGTTGACAGCGATGAGAAAGTGAGTGAAGAAGATATATGGACTGCATATCAGATGATGTACGAAAAGTGGATGCAAATCTGCAACATTAACAAAATATTGAAAGAGGAAAACGAAAAATTGAAGAAAGAAATAGAAGATGTCAATAGCAAATACCTGAATGTAGAGAAAAACTTTAGAAAGATGGAAAACAGCTTCAGAAATACTCTTCTCAATGCAGAGAAAACTGAGACCACATTAAATAACTTAAATTCAGGAAAATCAAAACTGAATGACATCTTGAGCATGCGTAAAGCTGCAGAAGATCATCATGGATTGGGCTATTTTGGAGGATCAAACTCTACCAGTCTTAATACCAAAAGGGTGTGTTAGTTCTTGGTTTCAAGACTAACGTTGTTTTGATGATGATCAATACATTATGTTAGTGTGCTAATCATTCTTATGTTTTAGTCTCAGTTTATCTTAATGATTATGTGTTGATGAGACAAAGCATAATGCTTGGAGGATATTACAAGTGATATCTTAAAGACCTCCAAGAGTGATGGTGTGCTCAAGCTTGGATGAAGTCATGAAGATCATCTAATGAAGCCAAAGCTTGGAGCATGATGATGGATGGACATCTAGAGGAGCAATGACAAAGCTTGGAGCTTGATGAAGGGAAGCTCATCAAGGTGTGCCAAAGCTTGGAGATAATGGAGAGCATCAAGGCATAGTGAGCTTGAAGACTTAGACTCTAGGAGATGCAATTTGTAATCCATGTAATTTCAATTACTTGCATTTCTCTTTTTGAGTCTAGGATTTTTGTAATGCCTTGATAGATGGTCATACTCTCATGCTTTTGCATTTCACCATCTTAGTGAGCCTTAGGATTATCATAGAATCTAACCCAATAGGTTCATCTTGCCCAAAGACTCATTTGGGGTCTCTGGCTTTCCTGCAGTCGCCTGCTGAAAGTTTTACAGTCGACTGGGTGATTTCCAGTCGTCTGTCGAGCCTTCTACAGCTGACTGTGATGCACAGCTCAAGTCAACTTTTCTATTGACTCATCTTAAGCTTTTCGCAGCAGTCGACTGATGTTCAATTTACAGTCGCCTGTATTCTTACAGTCGCCTGTGAATTGGTCGACAGTCGCCTGTGCGCTTCTTGCATTTTCTGGGGTTTTTTTCCCATGTTGCAAGACAGTCGCCTGTTGCTGTTTTTACAGTCGCCTGTATATTTACAGTCGCCTGTGAAATGGCCTTCAGTCGTCTGAAAGACGTAAGTGCGAAATATGCATCTCTCTCTGTCTTTTCTCCATCTTATAGCAGTCGACTGATGAAGGGTTTACAGTCGCCTGGCTAATAGACAGTCAACTGTATTATTGACATCAGTCGCCTGTGCGTAAACTGGAGAAAGAGTGCAGCTCTCTGTTTCTTGTCCATCCCTGCTGCAGTCGCCTGATGAAGGATATACAGTCGACTGTCTGCTTTTCAGTCGCCTGTGTAGTCTTCTACAGTCGACTGTCCTGGCTCAGATTATAGCCGTTGGGATATTTTCTAGCCGTTGATCAGTCGATTGTCTAATGATCATCAGTCGACTGTTCTTGCCGTAAACTGCCAAAATCTAGCCGTTGCAGATTTCTTCCCTGTGGGTTTTGGCTGGTTTTATGGGTTCCTTTGGCTTCCTATATATTGGGATTGGCTTAGTTCATTTAGACTTCTTGAAAGGGTTAGGAAATCATAGAAGATCATTGAATCTCTTCTCTAAGCCACTCCTCCCCCATTTCCTCAATAGAGCTTCAATCTTATGCTTAGCATCTAAGCTCTAGGGAATTTCTCCAAGGGATTTCAATCTCATTCCTTTCTTGGAGATTATCTTTCTTCTCTTCATTTTCATACACTCAAGTGAGAAGTGTTAGGATTCATTCCTAGAAGAGAGAAAGATCAACAAGTGCAATCAAGCTAATCTTAAGCACTTGGCCATTCACTTGCATGCCTTCTTCTTCACAATGGTAAGATCATATCAAGGCATAGGTAAGTGTTGTTTCGTTTTGTTTTTGTTTCGAATACCTAATTCTCTTTGTGGAAATTAGTTACTCTCTTTGTGGGAGTTACTCTCTTTGTGGGAGTTTGGTTCTTTCTGTGTGAAAGAACAAATCCTCTGTGTGAGGTCTCTCTGTGTGAGAGTGAGGATATCTCTTTGTGGGAATCCTAAATCCTCTGTGTGAGGTATCCCTTTGTGGGATTGTGTATTCACTTCTCTGTGTGTGATTATAGTGAATCCTGGTGTGGCTGGATGTACCCAAGTTTTGGGGAACCAGGGTAAAATCTCTGTGTTTGCGATTGTTGTAGTTGAGCACTCTGTTTAATTTCCGCTGCTTATTGTGCTTTAATTTTAGTAACTTTAATTAAGCACTTTGCTTGCTATTACACTATTCACCCCCCTAGTGTGTGTGTGTTGCCCCGCAGGGTCCCTTACAGGGTGCAGTTCACAAGGAAAGTTGAGAAAATCAGTAAGCACTGTATCGAAGATGATAAGAAGAAGTTAGCTAGAAATGTCAGAGGAAGGAGTCCAGTGTGTGAATATTGCTGGATGATTGGTCATTTTGAGAGGAATTGTTTCAGCCTTATGCGTCACTTTGTGGAAGGAAGAAAAGTTGGGTCAATGAGAGTGAAAAGACAGTGGGTCATGATTTATATAGCATGGTAGCCTATACGTCACTGAGAGCGTCTTTAGGCAATATGTGGTATTTTGACAATGGATGCTCAAGGCATATGACAGACAACAAGGAGTTCCTTGATAAATATAAAGCTAGTAAAGGGGACGTGTAACGTTTGGTGACAGTCAAAGAAGCAGAGTTGTTGGTAAATGGAATCTGAATGTAGTTGGGTTTCCTAAGCTTAAGAATGTTTTGCATGTAGAAGATCTCAAAGCCAATCTAATAAGTATCAGTCAACTGTGTGATCAAGGATTGGTTGTGAGATTCACTAAGGAGAAATGCTTTGTCTATAATGCTGATGAAGAGTGTATTCTGATGGGCAAGAGGTCTGCTGACAACTACTATCTGCTACAAGACTATGGGAGACTTGAAGAGTTGAGGCAGGAGTTGGGAATTTGTTGTTTTTGAATATGGAGTTGTTATAAAAATAAAAAAAAAGTAAAAAAGGGGTTAAAACGGGGGCAATTTCTAGGTTTTTACTGTCACACTCCTTTATTTATTTTTCCTCTCCTCTTCCTCATGGCTCGAACCCGCGGTGGTCTCTCCTCCCAACCTCGCCACTCTTCTCGCCACTCTTCTGTCGCCAGCGTCGACGCATCTTCGCCCGTTCATCCTCCAGTACTGATATTGTTCCATTTTGGCAGCCCACCATCAAATGTGAGGTACACCCTTCTCCCCCTGATTCCACCTTTCTTGAGGATTTGTTTGATTTATTTTGTCGAATGAGAAAGTCAGAGGAGCCTTTTGATGTTTCTCGGTTTGATTTTTTCTGGATTAATTGTTGGAGATGTGGACTTGTCCTATATTGGAGGCCAGCTGGAAAATATTAGATTTATCGATGAAGACACAATTTTACCGTCGACCACTGAGTCTGGTCCCAGACCTTCTTCTGTGGTGTTGACTGAGATTGTCAACTTGGATGACTTAGATTCTTCCAAGTCTGTATCTGATGGTGTTTATGAAAATCCAAAAGATGATGCGGATTCCTTAGATCCATATGGTGACTTGTAGGGTTCTTTTGTTGATGAACATGTTGCTCCTGCTGACCTTTGTCACGCCCCGCTTCCCAAAATGGACGGAAGCGAAACGTGACGAGGCCCGCTTAGGCCAGAGCTTAGAAGCTCGGACCCAATAAGCGTCTGTAGAGGTACCATTTTAAAAGACTTTTCAGGTTCTTGCATTTTTATAGTTCGAAACAACAAAAGTACAGAAAAGGAATGTGCATTCATTAAATTAGAGATATGATATCCAACAAGTACAAAGTCTAAAAAGAAGCCTAAGCGTGGCAAGGAAAACTGAAAGTAGTAACCTCTGAAGGTGGCGACTAAAAAGACCTCAAGGTCTGGTCCTCGTCAGGCACGTGCCCTGGGTCGACGTCCTCGGCTCCACGTACTCCAGCGAGTCTGCTTCGTCCACGATCTCTGGCTGAACACCTGACGTACAGCACCCAAGAAAGGAACTGTACGTCAGGTAAAGTCTACAAGAAGGGTTAGACTTTACTGCAAGTGCACCGAACTTTAAACAACAGTTTACTGGTTGATTAGCATGCTGAGGTTCTTTTACACAACAGTTTACTGGTTGATTAACATGCTGTGGTTATAACAGAGTAACACGACAGGAAGTAACGCAGCAGGAAAGTAAAACGGGACAAGTAGTAGTCGTAGCGTGTGCTACCAACTACGGGACTAGCCTACAGGTGTCAAGACAAGACGTGACGTGACGGAAGCAAGGCAGGACAAGACAAGTGAGACACGAAAAGGGTTCACGCCTTACGGTTCGAGGGGGATCAGACCCTCTTACCGTGCGCACGCTCAACCCAACCCCAAACCCCAAGACAAGACAAGACAAGATATCCGTACAAGGGATCACTCGCTCTAGCTTGGCGAGTGCCCTATTGCCCGCAGGCTGAGAATCCGTACAAGGGATCACTCTCTCTAGCTTGGAGAGTGCCCTATTGCCCTCGGGCTGTGTATCCGTACAAGGGATCACTCTCTCAACTTGGAGAGTGCCCTATTGCCCGCAGGCTGTGAGTCTGTACAAGGGATCACTCGGCGAGTGCCCTATTGCCCAGCGGGCTGTCCAAGACGGGACGTGACGTGACAAGACTGGAAGGGTTATTCTAGGGTGTCCACACACACGCGCACACATGATAGCCCTACAGCATGAAAAAGTTGTTGTTGTCAGGCTCAGACTTCGTCGTCAAGTCTGAGCCGTCAAGAGTCGTCCCGGACGCTATCATTTCACGTCCGGTTCTATACATTCACAGTCTAACAGTTCTAGCAACCTAAGAACAAAGCACGGTCAAAAACGCAAGTGGGTACACTTGCCTGAAATGGCGAGTGTGTCGTCCTCTCGAAGCGTCTCGTCCAAGCGTCTCGTCCAAGCGTCTCGTCCGCAGAAGTCCGTCTGAAATATCGCCACGGCGACGATGTCAGGTCTCAAATTCATCAAGTCCTATTAGGTTTTGTTTCTAGGTTTTCGGGACTATCCTATTCGTCAAAAGTCACTTTTTGATGTATCAACCTAATCGACGATCTATCCTATGTGCACAGTCAAATTAGTCCGTTCGTCGATTTTCTATGTTCGTACAACGTTTTACAGGAGCTGAAAATTAAATTTAGTTCAAGTTGACGGTTTTTAGTTTAGGGTTCAGTCAGCTATTGTGGGGGTTTCTACGAGTTTCGGGGAACCAACCTGAACCGGAGTTTGCTGTAGATTGGATGTCGTGTCTGATCGGAGCACTCCACAGCTTCAGATCTGGTCCTCGCACGTCTCTCCAAAAGTTCGAACTTGCGACGAAGGCCTACGACGTGTCGCAACGTCGTAGACGGCAAATCCGCGAAGTAGCACGTCCAAGTGGGGCCCACAGCAGTGCTAGGGGTCCAAGGGGGGCCCACAACACCTCAGGAGCACTTGGGGGGCCCACCACAGAAGTTGGTGTGGAAGAAACCCACTTGCGACACTAGGCCGTCGGTCGTTCACCCTCGGTGCGAGGGTTTCTCTCGGTCAGACCGAGAGAAGCTCTCGGTCGTGCACTGGCGATGCGGGGGCTCGGTTGCAGCGGCGGATGCGAGGGTTTCTGTCGGTCAGACCGACAGATCCCGTCGGTCGCAGCGGGCGGGCCAAGTTGCAGCGTTGCAACTTGCAACGAGGCGGAGCGGAGAGCGGGTGCGGGGCGGCCTCTCGGTCGGAGCGGGGAGTGGCTTCGGTCAAGCGCTAGCGGGGTGCAGCGGAGCGGGCCAAGCGGCTGTGCGGAGCGGGCGCTCGGTCTGACCGAGCGGTGCTCTCGGTCGGAGCGGGCGACAGCGGGGGAGATGCAGCGGAGCGTTGCAAGCGGCGATGCGGGGAGCAGCTCCGGTCGTGCGCTGAGATTTGCGGGGGCGGCCGTCGGTCGTGCACGTTGCGATCGTCGCAACGTTGCGACGAAGCTTTAGAAGATGAAACGGCGGCTAGGGTTTTGAGCTATGACGAAATAACTTTTCCTAGGGCTAACTTAAATAGGTTAGAGCTAGGGTTAGGGTTAGGGTTTGGAAAAATATTATTAAAATAATTTAAAATAATTAATTTACTTAAAAATTACTCTCCTCTCTCTCACGCGAAATTGGTGCGGCCAAAAATTCTAAAATTTTGCCTAAAAATTCTTTATTACGTTATTATAATATAGTAATTTTATTGTAATTAAAACTTTTATAAAAATAGGTTTTAAAATTATTTAAAGATTTCAAAAAAATAGAAAATAGGTCAAATTAAGTCCAAAAATTATAAAATAATTCTGGGGTGTTCGGGACGACTAAAGAAAGAGTGTGGAGAAGACGGATCTAAATTTCGACGTCGAGGGACGAAACTAAAAATAGAAACGTCTCGCGTCAAAACAGAAAGTCGCGACGTCACGTCAAATAAGTTAGTATCGCGGAAGAGCGACTCGAGATATGTCGTTCCCAAGTTATTCCACAATCTAATATTTTCAGAGACGATCACGACGACATATCACACAAAATCGTTCAAAGACAAATAAAGTCTAAAATAAACACGTGCACGATCAAAAGCACGTGCACGAAGAAGGTACGATAGAAACAGGCCGTTACATTCTACCCACCTTAGAAATGATTCCACCCTCGGAATCACTCACACTAGTAATAATTACCCATATAAACTTTTACCCGCGACTATCATATCTACTCATAAAGATTTCTAATCCTGTAACTTCGAACAACGTTCCTCAATAATACCCCATAATCCATCTTTTCACTGGGCAAAGCCACGACTAAACTCTCTTCCTAATACTTAACTATAGACCCATTACTACTGCTCAAATTCCCACTCCAAGTCCTCACAAAAATAATAATCATCTTCTCAATAATATCTTTTAAATTTCTAAATCTTTTCTCAACATTAATAAATCTCCAAGAAGTGAGATTCTTGCCAACCACCAATCCAAGACAAAAACATTTGTCTATCATATAATACCTTCACCAATCAGCAATCGTCGTGTCTTCAATACTTTCTCGTCATATCTCCCCATAATTCATCCACCAAACAATTGTTCAGTCAGAATTACCCCTCATCCTACTCACTATAACTAATCCCAACCAACATTAAGTCCAACTGCATAATCATCCATTAATCTCCACACGTCGTGTTATTCTCAAAGCCTTCTCACGTCAATTCATCAATCAGTCTCAATGCCAATATAAGCTCTACTCAATCTCATGATCACCCTAACTCATACTATTCTCCGTAGTTACTCCTATCTACTACCCGTCTAAGCCTCAAGTCTGATAAGTCATCATCTCCTCGCATTTAATCTCATTCAAACAGAATTCTCCATTGAGTCCACCACACTTCGGTTTTATAAATAAGTCTGAGACAGTTCATTCTTTTCATCCAAAAAAATATTCTAATCCATCATCCTTGTGTTCCCAAAATCAATTAATCATTGCCATAATAAAACTCATCTCACTCCAAGCCTACCAACAAAAATCCTACAACGATAATAGCTAGGCCCAATTAATATAACAATCATAAACACGAAAATTTTGTTTAAGGAAGAAAGAAGAGAAGTGAAAGAGAGACTTCAAGGCCAAAGAAATATTTTAAAACATTTGGAAAAACGTGTGGCGTTGCGGTAATGGATGAGGGAGGTTAAGTGATTTGTGATCTTGTGAGCTAGTTTTAAAAAAAAACTTTAAAGGTTTGGTTTAAAGAAAACAAAGTTTTGATATGATTCTCATACAACCAAGATAAACCATTCATTAAAATTAAAACTCAGTCTAAGGATCTGCATGCGATGACACCATTCATATAAGTATGAATACCGTCATTCAAACAACTTCCAGCTTACCATGGTTAACACTGAGTACACATTCAAGACACAAAAGGCAATCATCGGGATCCTAAAGAACACACATTCATACAGGTCTACACACTCTACCTATACTCAGGCACTGCAACGACATCACCTACCAGAGGGCCTACTCCTAAACTGGAGATAGCTTGGATAACTACAAGGTCTGATGTCTAGATAAAAGAGGGGAGGAAAACTAAATCAAAAGCGGAACGAAATAAGATCGGAAGGAGCGAGTTCAAATAAGGCAAGATAAGGAGGTAGTTGGTTGGGTGTAAAACGATTGTTTTGCAAATGGAAATAAGTTTTCACAAAGATTTTGAAATGTGGTCACGAGGAACATAGATCAGATATGATAATAATAATAAAAATAATTGAAGTTCCCCCTAGTTTAGAAAAATATTTTAAAAAAGTATGCACGGTAAGTGATTTAGAACTAGATCTTGTAGCCCAGAAAAATATAAATTGAATTATCAAAATGTTAACACGGTTTTAAAAATGAAAATATGAAGGATACCGATTTGAAATAATTTCCAGATAGTAACTTGAAAATTGACGACCAAGGAGATTTCGAAATCTAAGAAGGAGCTTTCAATCGAAAAGTAATAAATTTTAAATATATATAATAAAGGGTTTTCAAGGAAGTTAAACCGAGCGAAGAATTTAATAATGGGTTTCGAAAACAAGAAATAAAGGAAATAAAAGTGGGATGAAAAATGATATATTGCATTCCCGAAATGATAACAAAGTTTTAAAACTAAAATTCGATGGATACTGATTCGAAAATAAGTACGAGGTCGTAACTTAAAACTTTCAAGACCGAAAGGTTTCAAAATTTGCGAAAGAATTTTAACTCAACCGAAGATAAGAAATAAAAGTTTTCAAAGAAGTCAAACTGGACGGAGAATTTAATAATAAATTTCGAAAATACTTTTAAAGGAAGCAGGTTTTGGGAAAAAGAGAAATTTTGAAAATAAATACAAGATAGTAGAAATATATTGTGTAGTTTATAAAAGTAATATATATATTTTGGAAACAAGGCAAATAATGCGAGATATTTACTTAAAACATTTACGTCCAAGAAAGCTCCAAGTCGATTAAAAAAAGTTTTAACTCGATCCAAAACAACCAATTTTAAATACATAATATAGGGGTTTTCAAAGAAGTCAGGCTAGAGCGAAAACTTAATAAGGAAAGTCGAAAATAATTTTGGGGAAGGTAGAATTTGGTCAGGGAAGGGATTCGAAGGATCAATGATGATCATTAGGAAACGATCACGAGAATCGAGAGAAAGGAAAAATGATCGCATGAAGATTACGCGTAAGATATGAATCGTGAGGGGCTACGATGGGACCCTATGGTCGATAGCACAAAAATTTGCAAGGATCGGAGGGATGCTAGAGGACAAGGGTTCTAATCATCGGGTCGTCTAAAGATTTAGGACAACTCCTCTCTAAGACCTCCTATGAGCTAGAATATAATCAGGATCTAAAGAGAAAGTTCCTAGGAGAATCGAGGTTACGTTCTGCTGGGCCCGAAGTCGATGGAGCTGGGCGAGCGTCTAACTAAAAGAAGGACTCTAGATATCTAATACGATCAGAATCAAATGGGGATGCTAAAATAGTCTAGGACGAGGACGACTAAAGCTTAACCAAGGCATCCGACTATCAACCTGGGACGTCTACCTAAGTCTTCCTACTATCTAAGACTGGGAAACTAATTCAGACTTGTACGTGGACATCAAATGAATGCGGTACTTTTATTGTTCCGAACTTTTGCAAGACCTGCATGGGCCACCACTAAAACCTGTCACGCCCCGCTTCCCAAAATGGACGGAAGCGAAACGTGACGAGGCCCGCTTAGGCCAGAGCTTAGAAGCTCGGACCCAATAAGCGTCTGTAGAGGTACCATTTTAAAAGACTTTTCAGGTTCTTGCATTTTTATAGTTCAAAACAACAAAAGTACAGAAAAGGAATTTGCATTCATTAAATTAGAGATATGATATCCAACAAGTACAAAGTCTAAAAAGAAGCCTAAGCGTGGCAAGGAAAACTGAAAGTAGTAACCTCTGAAGGTGGCGACTAAAAAGACCTCAAGGTCTGGTCCTCGTCAGGCACGTGCTCTGGGTCGACATCCTCGGCTCCACGTACTCCAGCGAGTCTGCTTCGTCCACGATCTATGGCTGAACACCTGGCGTACAGCACCCAAGAAAAGGAACTGTACGTCAGGTAAAGTCTACAAGAAGGGTTAGACTTTACTGCAAGTGCACCGAACTTTAAACAACAGTTTACTGGTTGATTAGCATGCTGAGGTTCTTTTACACAACAGTTTACTGGTTGATTAACATGCTGTGGTTATAACAGAGTAACACGACAGGAAGTAACGCAGCAGGAAAGTAAAACGGGACAAGTAGTAGTCGTAGCGTGTGCTACCAACTACGGGACTAGCCTACAGGTGTCAAGACAAGACGTGACGTGACGGAAGCAAGGCAGGACAAGACAAGTGAGACACGAAAAGGGTTCACGCCTTACGGTTCGAGGGGGATCAGACCCTCTTACCGTGCGCACGCTCAACCCAACCCCAAACCCCAAGACAAGACAAGACAAGATATCCGTACAAGGGATCACTCGCTCTAGCTTGGCGAGTGCCCTATTGCCCGCAGGCTGAGAATCCGTACAAGGGATCACTCTCTCTAGCTTGGAGAGTGCCCTATTGCCCTCGGGCTGTGTATCCGTACAAGGGATCACTCTCTCAACTTGGAGAGTGCCCTATTGCCCGCAGGCTGTGAGTCTGTACAAGGGATCACTCGGCGAGTGCCCTATTGCCCAGCGGGCTGTCCAAGACGGGACGTGACGTGACAAGACGGGAAGGGTTATTCTAGGGTGTCCACACACACGCGCACACATGATAGCCCTACAGCATGAAAAAGTTGTTGTTGTCAGGCTCAGACTTCGTCGTCAAGTCTGAGCCGTCAAGAGTCGTCCCGGACGCTATCATTTCACGTCCGGTTCTATACATTCACAGTCTAACAGTTCTAGCAACCTAAGAACAAAGCACGGTCAAAAACGCAAGTGGGTACACTTGCCTGAAATGGCGAGTGTGTCGTCCTCTCGAAGCGTCTCGTCCAAGCGTCTCGTCCAAGCGTCTCGTCCGCAGAAGTCCGTCTGAAATATCGCCACGGCGACGATGTCAGGTCTCAAATTCATCAAGTCCTATTAGGTTTTGTTTCTAGGTTTTCGGGACTATCCTATTCGTCAAAAGTCACTTTTTGATGTATCAACCTAATCGACGATCTATCCTATGTGCACAGTCAAATTAGTCCGTTCGTCGATTTTCTATGTTCGTACAACGTTTTACAGGAGCTGAAAATTAAATTTAGTTCAAGTTGACGGTTTTTAGTTTAGGGTTCAGTCAGCTATTGTGGGGGTTTCTACGAGTTTCGGGGAACCAACCTGAACCGGAGTTTGCTGTAGATTGGATGTCGTGTCTGATCGGAGCACTCCACAGCTTCAGATCTGGTCCTCGCACGTCTCTCCAAAAGTTCGAACTTGCGACGAAGGCCTACGACGTGTCGCAACGTCGTAGACGGCAAATCCGCGAAGTAGCACGTCCAAGTGGGGCCCACAGCAGTGCTAGGGGTCCAAGGGGGGCCCACAACACCTCAGGAGCACTTGGGGGGCCCACCACAGAAGTTGGTGTGGAAGAAACCCACTTGCGACACTAGGCCGTCGGTCGTTCACCCTCGGTGCGAGGGTTTCTCTCGGTCAGACCGAGAGAAGCTCTCGGTCGTGCACTGGCGATGCGGGGGCTCGGTTGCAGCGGCGGATGCGAGGGTTTCTGTCGGTCAGACCGACAGATCCCGTCGGTCGCAGCGGGCGGGCCAAGTTGCAGCGTTGCAACTTGCAACGAGGCGGAGCGGAGAGCGGGTGCGGGGCGGCCTCTCGATCGGAGCGGGGAGTGGCTTCGGTCAAGCGCTAGCGGGGTGCAGCGGAGCGGGCCAAGCGGCTGTGCGGAGCGGGCGCTCGGTCTGACCGAGCGGTGCTCTCGGTCGGAGCGGGCGACAGCGGGGGAGATGCAGCGGAGCGTTGCAAGCGGCGATGCGGGGAGCAGCTCCGGTCGTGCGCTGAGATTTGCGGGGGCGGCCGTCGGTCGTGCACGTTGCGATCGTCGCAACGTTGCGACGAAGCTTTAGAAGATGAAACGGCGGCTAGGGTTTTGAGCTATGACGAAATAACTTTTCCTAGGGCTAACTTAAATAGGTTAGAGCTAGGGTTAGGGTTAGGGTTTGGAAAAATATTATTAAAATAATTTAAAATAATTAATTTACTTAAAAATTACTCTCCTCTCTCTCACGCGAAATTGGTGCGGCCAAAAATTCTAAAATTTTGCCTAAAAATTCTTTATTACGTTATTATAATATAGTAATTTTATTGTAATTAAAATTTTTATAAAAATAGGTTTTAAAATTATTTAAAGCTTTCAAAAAAATGGAAAATAGGTCCAATTAAGTCCAAAAATTATAAAATAATTCTGGGGTGTTCGGGACGACTAAAGAAAGAGTGTGGAGAAGACGGATCTAAATTTCGACGTCGAGGGACGAAACTAAAAATAGAAACGTCTCGCGTCAAAACAGAAAGTCGCGACGTCACGTCAAATAAGTTAGTATCGCGGAAGAGCGACTCGAGATATGTCGTTCCCAAGTTATTCCACAATCTAATATTTTCAGAGACGATCACGACGACATATCACACAAAATCGTTCAAAGACAAATAAAGTCTAAAATAAACACGTGCACGATCAAAAGCACGTGCACGAAGAAGGTACGATAGAAACAGGCCGTTACAACCTTCATGTTATAAAAGATGTTATGACACAGGAGACGACACCTCATGACGGTTCAGCTGATTCTCCTACTGATCATGTTGTGAAACATGTTTTGACACAGGACGCGACATCCGCTTATAATCCACTTGTTGATGCTCTTGTTGCTTCTGTTTCTGAGCATCCTCTACCTGACTCATGCCTCCATCTGCTTCACACTTTCGAGCTGACGTTGCCATTTATGAAGCATCATTCAGAGATATTGCTCGTCAGATTGCCGCTTTACAAATTCAGAAGGCTACATTTGACAATAGAGCTCAGGATCTAATATGTATTTTGGTTTTTTTTCTTTTGCATGCACCTTTGATCCAGCTCCGGGTCCAGCTACGAATTTTTGAGGTATCCTTTGGCTTAGTGTGGCTCAAAGGGGGAGGACAAGATTTTGTGCTTTTATTGTTGTTGGTGTGCACTTTTGCTCGTGCTTGTGTTGTGCCACATAATGCCAAAGGGGGAGTTTGTTGAGTTGTTTTTCTGTTGTTATATGTTGGCATTAGTGGCACGGGGTCTGGGTTGTTCTGGTTGTGGAGTCTAAATTGTCTTTGCACAGTTTGTGAGGTCATGTTATGAGTCATGTTATATGACATTGTTCATGACATGCTGGATCCGACTGCAGAATCTTTGGTTCTGAATTTTCAGATCCATCTTGTCGCCCAGAATCTCGACCAGAATATGGTTGTTTCCTATTGTCCCCCCCAGAATCTCGCCCAGAATATGGTTGTTTCCCAGTTTGTTGGGCGGAAATATCTGCGTGAGATTATTTTGGTCTATTTACCCGAAACAGATCTTTGATTTTGTTGGGGTGGTATAAAAGGCTCTCAAGCAGATCGGCTGGGATATAAAAGTCCGGAGGCTGACGGATACACATGTATGGATTAAAGAGAGTTTGATTCAGTTTGTTTTTGCAAGAGGATTTTGCTAGGATTACTCCACTTTATTATCCTGGGAAGGAGGCTACGTAGGTATGGATCAAAGTGAGTTTAATTAAGCAAGTTTTTGCAAGGAGATCTGGCTGGAATTACTCCATTGTGTTGATTGGAATCACATATTGTGGTTTGTATTGAGGGGGAGGGTGTTCTCCTAATGAAACTGCAAAATTAGTGGTTGTAATCGTTTTGAAATAATGGAGTAGTTTTTTTTGGCTGTGACTCCGTAGATGTAGGTGTGAGCATCAAACGGCGTTACCATTTGCTATGTGTGCTTTGTGTTTTCCATTTGTATTTTCATGTTTTATGCGATTGAATCCTAGGTATCGACCTTTCACTCCACTAGACACCAAAATACACGCGTCTCACCACCTGCATTTACAGTCTGGGAACAACCTCATCATGAGCCGGAGCAGTCATTCATCCTCTGTTTGTACTCAACTGCGCACGGTCTTGGCTGCTGTTCAAACATGCATCACTTGCCCTAGGAAAAACATAGTGCCGTACAACATTTGAGGTGTTTTCCTTCTATTTTGAGACGTCTTTCAGACCAAAACATGGGGTCTACGCAAGCCGTCTGATCCTTTTCAGTTCTCCCGAGGCAGGCAAGCATGCCATCATACATTATCAAAAGAATGCTGGATTCAAATTTTATAAACATTCAAAATTACAGTAATGAATTGATTTTTCACAAACCATAATACCCTTCTCCACAAAGTAAAAAAGTAAACAATCCAAGTTAAATACGCTATAAAGAGAACCAAAAAAAAAGAAGGAACCTACGGCAGTTTCTCTACAGATTGCCATCTTATTTCCCTACCTGCTGAAACGATCTCAAGGGAACGTAAATCTGCCACCAATCTGTGTGGTTCCAGCGGGAGGATTGATCGCCACCCAGAGCAGCGATATGGTGATGGCGATTAGCCCGGACCAAACAAACACGATGGTCGGCGTCCTCCCCCTTCTTCCCATCAGCCCCTTTGCAAACGGATACATGTGTGCCAGCACCCAGAAGCTGAAGAACACCCCGCCCAGCAAGCGGCTCCACTGCGGCAATGGGCTGTAGATCGTGCGGCTAACCCCGACCGCTATCGCGACGAGGTTCACCATGATGATGGTGAGCGGAGGTATCATCAGAGATGTCCACTTCACGACGTAGAGGTCTGCGAACTCGTCGTCCACGTCGTCGCCCCCAGACTTCGAGGTTAGCGTGAATGAGATTTCAATCCCGGCGACCACCTTCAGCAGGCCTTGGAGCACGGCGGCCAAGTGGGCGCTGGTCCCTCCGATGAGCCAAAACTGCTCGTTCCGCCACCACTCTTCTAGCTCGATCCCCGACCACTTGATTTCAAGCACGGCCAGCAGGCAAAGGGTTATGGTAATGGTGAGGAGATACACGAGGAAAGTCACGTTGAGGGTCTGCACGATGAACTGCCCCGAGTAGAGGGAGAGCGCGGGGAGGAAACAGTAGACGACGAGGAAGATGGAGGTGAATGGATACATGCCCACATTGAGGTATCCGATCCTCTGGAGAAGCTTCATCTTTGGGCTCGCGAACAGGGCATTGTTCCTCGAGAAGAAGATCTCGACGGAACCCGTCGCCCAGCGCAGCACCTGGTGGAGCCGGTCGGTGAGGTTGATCGGAGCGGTGCCACGGAAAGCATCGCGTTTCGCCACCCAATACACCGACTTCCAACCTCTGTTATGCATCCTGTAGCCAGTGACAACGTCCTCCGTGACCGAACCGTAGATCCAACCCACGCGATTGCCCCACTCCGTCTTGTCCTCGTACCAGCACGAGATCACGCTGATGGCCTCGGCGACGGTGGAGGCGTCGAGAAGGTCCCGGGGGATGGTGAGGGCGCCAGGAGGGCGTCCATGCTTGACGGCCGGGTGATCAGCAAGCGGCCGGCCCTGGAACTCAGCCACGGGTATCGAGTCAATGAGGAAGCTCGAGTTACCAAACTTCTTTGGAAACGATGACAGGTTCATCTCATCTTCTTCGTCCCCCATCCTGAGAGCCCGGGACTCCTCAGCCGCAGCCGCCGCAGCAACCTTTCGCTTTCTTCTCGGAAAACAGCCGCCGCAGCAACCTGAGGGGTGCTCCTTGTGGTCTCGAGGGGGGTCGAAGCCGTAAAGGGCGATGCGACGGAACAGGCAACCGGTCCCAACGTAGAAGGGACCTTGGAGGCCGTCAAGGGCGCGCATGTTGACATCAAAGAAAACGGTGTTGTGGTTGGCATAGCGATCGGAGGGGTCGATCCCCTCGAACCGCTGGGGAAACTGGACGTAGCAGAGGCGGTCGCCGCCGCGGTCCATCATGAAGCACATGCCTTCGCGTATGGCCTGACAGTTGTAGACGTAGTGGTCGCAGTCGAGGTTGAGTATGAAAGGGCCATTGGACATGATCGCAGACGCTCGGACGAGGGCGTTCATGGCACCGGCCTTCTTGTTGTGGTCATAGCCCGGGCGCTTCTCGCGCGAGACGTAAACCAGCATCGGCAAGCGGATGTCGACCTCGGACAGGTCGATGATATCTTTCTCATCTTCGGCGCCGCTAGTCCCGAACAATGGTTCGTCGCTCGGCGGCTTCAGCATCACCTGGAATTTATCGGATTCTCAACATATGAGCCCATTTAGAAAGATCAGATGGAATCGTAGCAGCGAAATGGTACCTGTATGATCCCAGCATGATCGCCCTTGGAGTGATCCGCCGAGGGGCTTATCCATGTCCCCGGCCAGTGGGTGCCATCGGCCATCCAGGTTGCTTTGGGGATCTTCACAGGCTCCACGGGGTCAGTCCCAGCCTTCTCTCTCTGCAGGTTCATGGCCTGAATCTCCTCTCGAGCGTGGTACGCATCCGAACGGCGCCTGATGGAATCCGGCAGCCCATTGATCCGAACCTTGAACTCGTCGTACTCCCGCTTCACCCTTCGCCGGTCCTTGACGAAATCCGGCCTCACCTTGTTCTTGTATGGATCCCTCCTCGAACCGAAGTAGCTCTCAGGGTTTCTGGGCTCAATTTCGTGCTTGCGACAGAAGGGAACCCACAAGTAGGCAAAGCTTGCAGCTTCTGCCATTGCTTCGAACGTCAAGAGGGCGCCTCCATCGTCCGAAACATAGCAAGAAAGCTTCTCGACTGGGTAGTCTGCAGCTAGGATGGAGAGTATCGTATTGGCAGTCACCAATGGGGGTTCCTTCTCTGGGTCGGCGGTGGAGACAAAGATATCTATGCCAGGGAGATCGGATTTTCCGGCGGGGTTGCTAGGAGTAGGTGTCTCAAACTTCTCCTTCAGAACGGCGAGGTCCGTGGACCGATTGACAGGGCAGAGCTTAGGAAGCTGGTCCAGGAGCCAAGAGAAGGCGATCCAGAGTTCACAGACGACGGACATCCCCCATAGCCAGGGTGCATCTGGGTTCTGGTGCTGGATTCGCCACTTGAGGAACAGTGCTAGCACGACCATCCGAACTAGAACAAGGAGCCTATACAACAACAGAGGATTTCACTTTTGTACCATATTAATATAAATTTGTATCCAAACATTCTCTAATTTTATTTGCAAGTTTTGCAGGGTTTGATAAAAAGCTGAAAAATGCAGTGTGTTTTACCTATATGGACTCAAGACTGCAGCCGGGATCTTCAACTTCCTAGTGAGAGGCCTCCATGGCTTTGAGATCAACTCCTTCCTCTGCTCATCCCCCCCATCTCCCCTCCCCTCGTCAGCATTAGCATCGTTCTCTGCGGGCCAGATTGCGTTCCCGTAACCGTATGTCCCCTTGGTCTCAAACAGCCATCTGTTCTGATCAAACTCAAACTTGGTCGACTTCATCATCGACAGCCTCCTCTCCATCTTTGCCCCCGAAGCCTCCGGGGTCAGCGGAGCAGGCAACGAGAGAGCCTTCCCGTCCTCCGCCCTTCTCAGCACCTCCTCCAAGTCTGTGGAACGATATGGCTCCTTGCATCCGGGGCACATTCCCCCGCCAATCTTCACCGCATCCGTAAAGCAATCTGCACAAATCTTGAAATCGCATTCACAAGGAAGGATATCATTCCCCCGTTCGTCGATCATGATCTTCTGATCACACCCGGGCACCGAACAGCACGACCCCTTGTTCCCCGCCATCTGCGGATGGGGATTGCTGTCTGAGTCGGTGACTTTATCCATCAGATGCGCCCGGGTCACGTTGTTGAAGCCGCCGGTGAAGAGCGAATTCGACACGTACTGCTCCTCGACGCGGGCGGTGATCGAAGGGTCTATGGGGACAACATCCATCCGTTGCCCTGCGGGTTCGTGATCGGGCGTCATGGGGATGTGCACGTGGTAATTTGAGAACTCGGCGGATGACAGCTCGCTATCGAGATCCTCGCGAGAGTAACTGATGTATCGGCCTGAAAGCGTGCGACGGCCAAAGCTTACGGCCGGCGGGGGTGGGCCCCCGGCCTCGCCGGTGCCACCGAGATCGACGGATGGGTCAGGAGCCTGCCTTGACGGCCGGCTGCCTCTGAAAAATTTGGGGGCCATGATTCCCTTTTTGTTCCAAGTATCAAGATGGCCTGTACAGTGTATGGTCTGATCAGAAATCACATAAATATTCACAGAATCAGAACTTAAACACTGCAAGATTTCTCGATATATGACCACAAACAGAGTAACTAAAACAATAACCAATTTCTATTAATGGACAAGAATCGAATTAAACAACATTGAAGGGAGATGTAAGAAAGGGTAAAAGCTCATCTTTTTTGTAATTTTTGACAAGGAAAACAGAGGAATTAAAAGAAATAAACAAAATGGGTGATCTCAATAGCAGAAAATTAAAAAATAAATTTTCTTTAGGATGTTGTAGAAGTCGCAGTAATTTTCTCAAATATATGCCTGTGAACGGGGTAAAATTCTAGCATCGACCGGAGAAAAAAAATACAAGCGATAGTATCCGATATTTGAAAGGATTCAGGTTGCAGAACGGCATTGCTACGAGAAAAAAGGATTAAAAAGACATCTATTTCAAAAATTCTGACAGGAAACAAGAGAATCTGAGAGAAATAAAATCAATCAACTAACCTCGGTACAAAATTCCAACAGTAACTCGAACTAAAGCATGGCTCTTTCCAATCAAAGCTGCATCAACCCAATCCCGAGAGAGAGGAGAATTAAAAGGAAGAGACTTTATTTAAAAAATATCTCCTCCACAGAAAACGAACAAAGCTCTCTTCTTTAAACACCGATGTCCCTCTCCCTCTCTCTATCTCTATCTCTCTATTTGTGTCACCGTAGTCTGAAAGTTTCAAACCACGCGCCACAGTCGATGATGGAGTCCAACTGTAACCGAAAGAAAAAGACGAAGAAGTGACCGAGTCCGATACTTCCACAAAAAATAGTCCAAACCCTAGAAGTCGCCAAGAATTTGATTTTTCAATCCAAAAAAATTCGAGCCTCTCGTCTCGTCTCAAATGTCCTCGATTTCTTAGGTAACCTCGCCCAAATCGGTCGCCGGCAGTTCGAGTAGAGCAAGTCTCTCGATCGTGATAGCTTGTAGCCGGAGTTAGGATTTTTTCGAACGAGTTGGGAGATCGAGGACAATTGAAGGAGATGAAGCGGCACTAATGGTAATGTTTTTTTTCGTTTTTAAAGTATTTTTTTCCGAAGATGGCAAGACGAGGCGGCGAGATCATCGGGAATCGAGAGAGCGCGTACACGGGGAGGTGACGTGGCAGGCGGTCTAATATCTCGCTTTCGCCGCGGTTCCCATGTCGTTGTGGGGACCATGAATTTCACTGATATGCCGAAAATATCCCTCAATTTTGCCTGGAATTGCGGAGATCGGTCCGAGTAAATTCTGATTTTATGAAGTCGTAAATATCAGCAAATCTGATACGAATCCCACAAATTGCAATGGGCCGCCAAAATTCGAAGGTTTTAGACAGAATTCAATTCATGGTAACAAGAGACAATATTATTTAAATTGATTTAATTGGAGAAAAATTATTTCTTACCTTCTTTATTAGCGAGAAGATAATAGATACAGTACCAATTTTATTCGGAAAATAGTTGCTTATTAATTTCATTAAACCAGAGAGTAATTACTAATTGATTCGGAGTAATGTACTATGCTATATGTTAGTAGTTTAAAGGTGTCAACTACTAATATTACAGTGTACTTTTTTCATGTCTAATAATGTTGGCGTTCAAACGTGTTTACAAAAAAAGTAACTAGCAGTTTTTGTTGGTCTAGAACTAAATTATTCTACGAAAACCATTGTTAATAATCTAGATTTATTGTGTCAATTCTATGAGATATAATCTGAAATTTAGCGCGGAAGTATACCTGAATCCATATCACCTAGATCTGTAGATCCGCGTGGCTGGCCTTACAGATCTACACGAATCCCCGAGAGAAATCCTTTAACTTTTCTGGCGCTAATCTGTCAATGGCATGCAGAAAAGACGGTTCTTCGTTCGTGTGATCTAGGGACCATGACCACCTATTTATAGGCAAAGAGTCCTAATGCCTATGGGGTTTCTGATTTACTCCATTAAGTCTTTACACATTAAAGGCCCCACATCGTGACAGATACATTAAAAAGCCCATTTAACCGAATAACTTATTAGCTCACTTTATTGGGCTTAACTTAATATGACAGCCCGCATTACATAATTATTTTACATATAAGCCCATCGTCGGATTAACGATCCAACAATCTCCCACCTGGGCTATATGTCAAACCTTATAATTATGTTATACATAAATAGCTGAATGAGTACTCAATATGCTGTCATTACTGAAATGTATCTATAATCAATTCGGTTCATCAATTATTTTAACATAGGATCAAAACGGCCTTTGTCACATTTATCGTAACTCGATCCATCAATGGTCACATATGCTAAAATAATTAAATGACGTGAATTATGATGTGGATGTGTAGCATTCATGTAATGTGATCTTGACATGTTTATTTCCAATTGGTTCTCCCTTAAACTTTAGTGTGATCAAACCATATCAAAATCGGAGTGTTACCAAACCAAAATTTAGTTCTGCAGAAAATAACTTTAAACTGAAAAGACTGAAAATGTCTATATTATATGAGCACCCCATAAGAACAAACTCCAACTAGAACTGAATATCCTTAACTGACATGACACCCATAAGAGCAAAGTGCTCATGAAACCTTCTAGGTGGCAATCCCTTAGTAAGTGGATCCACAATTATATGGTTTGTTCTGATGTGCTCTTTAGACACTGTTCACTCCGAACTTTTAGTTTACAACGAGAAACTTGATGTCTGAATACTTTAACTTTGTCTAATTCCTGTTGTTGGAATATAAAACTGCAGACTTATTTTCACAAAATAATCTATGTGGTTTCTTAAAACCATCCATAATTTGCAGCCATGTGACAAAATTATGCAGTCATATTCCATGATTGGATGTCACACAGGCATGTTTGAAGAGGCTTATATAAGAGACTATTTAGCCATGTTCTAGTAGATGGCACCTCATAACATAGGTTTCATACTTTCTTTGCATCCAACAAAAATCAGAGTCAGTATACCAAATGATCTCAAGCTTTTGTGACATCTGATTCGTGAGCATGTATCCTTTTATTCTTTATGAGTACCGTAAGACACATTTGGTTGCTATCCAATGGTCTACTCCTGAATTACTTAAGTATCTGCCCAGCATCACTGTAATGTACGAGATGTCTGGTCGCGTTCAAACCTGAGCAAACATCAGATTCCCTACTGCTGCAGCATAGGCAATCTTCTGCATTTCCTGCTTTTCAAAGTTACTTATAGGGCACTAATTGAGACTTGTCTCACTTAGATACAAGGGTATCACCTGATTTACAATTTTGCATGACACATCTTTGAAGAACATTTTCGATGTAGGCCTTTGTGATAATCCAAGAATGCCCAGAGAACAATCCAAGTGCATCTGAAACCCCAATACAGAAGATTCATCACCAAGATCTTTCATCTCAAAGTTCTTAGCTAGAAATCTATTGGTTCCCGGCAATGAGCCTATATCGTTGCTGGAAAGCAAAATGTCATCGACATATAAAACCAGAAAAGAACATTTACTCCTACAAAACTTATGGTATATGTATTCATCAACTAAATTCATCTTAAAACCCAAACGAGATGATCATTAGATGAGATATGAAATACCATTATCTAAACTAAAATGCGCCACTAATACCATTACAATCCTTAATGAATCTTTCGTAGAAACCGGAGAGAAAGTCTCATTTTTAATGCCTTATTTCTGTATAGAGTCTTTTATGACAAGACATGACTTATATCTTTCCACACTGCCTTTCCCACTTGGTTATAAAAATTCATTTACAACCAATGGGTTTTACACCTTATTGCAATGAGACAAGATTCCAAATGTCGTTGTCCTTCACAGACTTAATTTCCTCACTTAAGGCGTTACTCCACTTTAGAGAGTTAGAACTATCCATAGCTTGATGAAAATTGATCTAATCATTTTTCATCACTCCATTGTCAACCTCATGTTCTTGGAGAAATACAATGTAATCATCTAGCACTGCACTTATCCTCCCTCTAGTGAATCTCATTAATGACATATGTTTTGAGGTGCAAGAGGTTATTCTTTTTGAACAATTTCCTAAATATGAGGATTTTTGACATTGTCTTGAGTTATTGTGTTTTGAATAAAGTCAAGAATGAGATCCTAATCAATACCAATAAAACTTGTGAGAATGTCAACATATTCCTCTCTAAAGACCGTGGGAATGTCAACATATTTCTCTCCAAAGACAATGTTGTTGAATATTGGATTCCCCGGATTTGGTTTTGATGATGAGCAAACATAAATAATCCATGAACTAACAATTTGTGAGCGCAGAATTGGAGATCGTCGCCAAATTCACGAGAACATTCAAAGCGACATCTCAACACTTCCCAAAGCTCGTATTCATGCCTAAAGCTTCGTTGAAGCTCTTGCGCCGTTTTGGAAGTTATGAAGATTCAATTGAAGCTCTCGAAGACCGTTTATTAAGGTTTTATTTATAGTCTTTTAGCTTCGATATATAGAATGTTAAGCCTTGAGTATATCTTACGTTTCTATCTTCATTACGCTCATTTCGTAGCTTTAGGATCCTTGCACAAGTTCATTCTAACTTCCTCGAAGCGTCGCGCTTCGATTCGGACTTGTATGTGCATGTTAGTTGGTACAAGAACAAGTACTGACCGACTAGATGGTGATCTAGTCGGTCGGCAACTGTTCTTGGACCGACTAGTTTGATTCCTTAATTTCTTGGACTTTACTGTTTACAGTTAGTCGGTCTACGTTGACTCACCGACCGACTAGTTTGTGAACTAGTCGGTCAGTGATGCTTCTTTGACCGACTAGTTGTGACTTACTGTTCATGCTAAATTTCTCCTAAGCTACTGTTTATCGTTAGTCGGTCTAAGAACGTTTGGTGACCGACTAGTTGACAATCTAGTCGGTCAACTTTTGTTCTTGGACCGACTAAGTCAACTTGTGTTCAGACTATTTCATTTTGCCTCTTAGTCGGTCTACGTTCACTGACTGACCGACTAGTTGTGAAACTAGTCGGTCAGAAAGTCTTCTTGGGCCGACTAGATTTCTAGGTCTGAAATTCTCTTTCTTCTCAGTTCCTCTCTTAGTCGGTCCATGCTGTTTGACTGACCGACTAGTTGATGAACTAGTCGGTCAGTGATTGTTCTTTGACCGACTAATTCTCCCAGATTTCTATCCGTTGGAGAATGACCTAAGTTGTTTTTATGGGACCCTATAAATACGAACCTAGGTCATTTCTATCTAGTTAAGAGCTTCCATTGAGAAATTCATTGAGATCAAAAGAGATAGCCATTCTCACTCTAATCTAAAGCTCTCTTCCTCACAAGAAACCCATTCTCTCTCATTTCTAGATCTAGAATCCATCTAGAGAGAAGCTTGTTCTTGGTGAGCTCTTCAAGCTATTGCTTGATCCAAGTCTCCAAATCATCCCTAGGTACCGATTGCTGGTCATTTCCTTGGTGCTAGGTCTTGGTGACTTCATCTTCCTCAAATCCTCCATTTCACCTATTGGGTAAGAAAAACTCAAGGTATAGGATTTTGTGGTAAGTTTGCTTATTTCAATATAACTCATTTATATTGCTTGTTGATTCTCTCGGTTGTGAGAGAAGGTTGTGATCCCGGGTTGTGGGATTCACTATTGCCGTTGTTGTATGATTTGATCTTGTGAAGGTTTTTCACAAGATATTCATAGTGGAAATCTTGAGTTAGGGTTTCTAACTCAAGTATCCGGAGGGGATCCGGGTGGTTGGGACGTAGGATCACCGGGAACAAGTCGGGGAGACTTGGGTGGATCCGAACCCATTAACATCATTTGTTTGCATTGTTAATTTTGTTGTTGTCATTCAATTTAAGCTTCCGCAAATTGATTTGGTAGTTGTTTGCAATTTAATTTGGAATTATACTCCTTATTATTTTAAAGTACTATTCACACCCCCTCTAGTACTTGTGCAGTAGCTTGTAGGGCATTACATTTGGTATCAGAGCCAGATACTTAGCTATGTCTGCCAACGACAACAAGACCGTGAGTCCACCTTCCAACTATGACACCTTCAGGAACCGAGAAGGAGCATCTTCGGTGATGGAAGGACATTCCTCTACGAGGCCTCCATTCTTCAACGGTACCAACTACGGGTACTGGAAATGCCGGATGGAAACCTTCCTCCGGAGTGCATCCTTATGGAGGACCACAATAAAGGAATACATAGAGCCCGAAGAAGAAGACTATGAGAAATGGACTACCGCGGAGATCGCCGCGGAGGTAAGCAATGCTAAGGCAATGAACGCCTTGCAATGCGCATTGGAGCCCGAGGACTTCAATAAGATATGCACATGTAAGAGTGCATATCAAATTTGGAACTCCCTCCTCATTCTTCATGAAGGGACGAGTAGGGTAAGAGACTCTAAACTCGTAGTCGTAAACAAAGATTACGAAATGTTTCATATGCAACAGGGCGAGAAGATGAAAGAATATTACGCTCGCTTCGTTGACATAATAAACGAGTTAGAGGCCCTCGGAAAGTCCTACACTCAAAAGGAGAAGTGCTCAAAGCTTATTGAAGGACTTCCCTCTTCTTGGGAAAAACGTACCTTCGCCATCGAGGAAGGTAATGACATGAACAAATATACCGTAGTTCAACTAATGGGTACTTTGATGTCATACGAGGTACACAAAGATAGCAAGGTGAAGTTACAAGAAAAGATGAAGTCCTATTTGAACCAAGATGCGCCTAAGAAAAAGGCGATTGCATTCAAGGCGGCTTCATCCACCTCTACCGATGATGAGGACTCGGAAGAAGAAATGGACATGGAATCCATTGCACTCATGGCAAAGAAGTTCAATCGCTTCTTCCGAAAGGGTAACTTCAAACAAAAATCTAAATTTACTTCTACTAACGCCTCTCCACCTTTGTGCTTTAAATGCAATAAGCCAGGACACATCAAAGCGGATTGTCCTCAAAACAAGCAAAAGGAGAAGTGGAAGGCGCCGAAGTTCGACAAGTCAAAGAAGTACAAAAAGGGGTACAAAAAGGGACTTGTCGGAGCAACATTCACCGACTCCGAGGATTCCTCAAGCGGAGAGTCGGATGATGAGAAAGTGGGGCAAGCGCACATGTGCTTCATGGCAAGAGAGGAGCATGATCAAGGATCTTCCTCCTCCGATGATAGCGACGACGAAGGCGATGAGGTAACTATGGATGATCTTAGGGATGCTAACTCTCATTTATGGTCTAAATACACTAAATTAGTAAATCGATATACTAAAGTAAAAGATGACCTAGCTAGCATTCAAACCTCGCCTAAGACTATCATCACCAACAACGACACCGTTGTTGAAGAGTTAAGAAATGAGATTGTTAATCTCAAATCTAAACTTGAACATGTTAGCATTGATGATCCGGAAGAACATAGGATAGCGGATTTAACTTCTCAAAACTCGACTTTGAGTATTGAGAACGAAAATCTTAAATCTCGTGTTTATGTGCTCACATCGCAAGTATCCACATTAGATACTTCTATGCGTTCTCTCAAAGAGAAATATGAGAACACATTAGGCCGAATCAATAGATTCAATAAGGGTAAGGACCATTTGGATAAAATCCTAAGTGACTTACTTCCGGCCAATCACCACATTGGTTTGGGGTATACGATGGGATGTCCATCCAAAGCGGCCACTACTTTTGTTAGGCCAACTTCCGGTGACTCTACGAGTGGTAGCAAACACTCTATTGGTAGTTTATCTACCAATGGTGCTTCCACCTCGTCCACACCCTCTTTTGGAAAGAAACCCACTTTGGGTGGACCTCCAAAGAAGGGGCATGCTTATATGTACACAAATACCATGCCACGTAGGAACACACGTCCTACTCCACCATCTCACACATATGATGATTTCTATGCTACATGTTCACGGGCACGTGCACACCATGTGAGACACCCTCACGCACGTGTTCCCACACATGCATATGTTCACCCACCTCATCATATGAATAATTCTCGTCGTGCACCATTCCATCATGTTCCGTATGCCTATCCACGACATGCATCATGTAGAAACCAACAACGCATGCATGCACCCAATAGGATGATGACTCCCAAAATTTTCACTATTTGGAGCCCAAAGGACACAAGCATGGATGAAAAACAAGTATATATGAATGCTTATTTTTCGGATGTTGTGCATAGTAGAAATTATGTGGGGAAGTCAAAGTCCAATTGGACTTGGCTTCCAAAGGTCTAACTATTGAGGACCCAATGACCTTGGGTACCATGATATGAAAGTTTCTATCTTTAGGTACTCAAGGAAAAGAAAAAGAAGAGGAGCAACAAATTTAAATTTAGCTCCAAAGGGAATTGGATACTCGATAGCGGGTGTTCAAAATACATGACGGGTGACGCTCAATTGCTCTCCGGAGTGGTTCCCATTGCAAATGGAAATCGCGTCGTATTTGGAGGCAACGAGAGCGGAACCATCGTCGGTGTTGGTAAAGTGGGTAACCCTTCTAAACCCTTAATTAGAGATGTCTATCTAGTTAATGGTTTAAATCATAATCTTATTTCAATAAGCCAACTTTGTGACAAAGGTTACAAAGTTAGCTTTGCGAAAGGATTGTGTCATATTTCAAATGATAATAATAAATTATTATTTTCCGGCACACGCCATAAAGATATTTATATTTTGGATCTTCCTAAGTCATATGAACAATGTCTCGTTGCCAACACAAGTGAACAACACTTATGGCATCGACGCTTTGGACATGTGAACTTTGGAACACTTTATAAGCTTTCGAAATTAAATTCCATTAAAGGTTTTCCGAAGCTCGTTTTTGAAAAGAAAAGTTTTTGTGATTCTTGTCAACGTGGCAAGCTTTCTAAATCTTCATTTAAACCTAAGAAAAGCATTTCTACGAAACGGCCACTAGAGCTATTACATCTAGATTTATTTGGGCCAACTAGAGTTGCTTCCTTAGGAAATGCAAGATATGGACTAGTCATCGTTGATGATTATTCAAGATTTACATGGGTATTTTTCTTATGTAATAAAAATGAAGCTTTTGAAAACTTCACAATATTTGTGAAGAAAGTACAAAATCTCATCGGAACCACCATTGTCACTATTCGTAGTGATCATGGGGGTGAATTTGAGAATGAGTCTTTCTCAAATTTTTGTGATGATCTTGGAATTACTCACACGTTTTCTTTCCCTCGCGCACCTCCTCAAAATGGTGTTGTTGAGAGGAAGAATATAACGCTTGTGGAGTGTGCTCGCACTATGCTCGAAGATAGTCAACTTGGTTATCAATTTTGGGCGGAAGCGGTACACACCGCTTGTTATGTGTTTAATAGAATACTTTTGAGGCCCGGCACCAAACAAACTTGCTATGAATTGTTGTTTGGTAGATTGCCTCAAGTTAAACATTTTCGTGTTTTCGGCGCAAAATGTTTTATTAAAAACACATATGATAATTTGGACAAGTTTGATCCGAGATCGGATGAGGGGATATTTGTTGGGTATTCCTCACGTAGCAAAGCCTACCGGATATACAGCAAAAGATTGTAACGGCCTGTATTTTTCCAATACTTTTAAATTAAATATTTAAAGTAATTTCATTTTAAAAGGTAATTTGTAATGGTTGATCAGGAGTTTTAAACTGATTTCAAAAATTCTTATAAATATATTTTAGAGCATTAGACTTATTATATTGTATTTCGACAGTTTCAGTTTTCCTCAAATGCCCGTAACATTTCTGTTAAAATTCATCTCCCAAAATTACCGTTTTGATTCGACGAATTTATTTTCTATTCAAACGTCTTCAAAACGTTTTCAAACTTCTACAGTAGTATCATATGGTCATTTAGGGCCTCCCACATTAATTTCATAATTTTCGGATATCATTTCATACGAGAACCCGCAAACCCGCTTTCTAAACATTTTGGCCAAAAACCTGTACTTCCGTAGCTCAAATCCAAGAACGGATCTTGTATTCGCGACCCTCGCAACGATACGATCCCGTGGGTATGTTTTCGTAATTTTTCGGAGTCATTTGTGAAAACGTGTCTGTATTTCACTGTCTTGCTAATTACATTCACTAATGACCTTTTTACAATTACTAACTACTTTTACCTAGTTACTTTTACCCCTAATAACTTTCCTAACTACCCTAACCCCACTCCCTTAATCCCCACCGACTAGTTGGTTCAGATCCGACATCCATCCCCCAAAATTGATCATCCCTATTTAATAGCAAATTATAATATCATTTTATAATATCATCTTTTTAAACCCTATAAATAACGGGCTTAACCCGTTCATCTTCACACACAGACTCTCTCTTCATCTCTCGTTCATTCTCCCATTGTTTCAAAGCCTGGCAACCCTCAACACAGTCACCCTCTCTTTTCTCTTTTGCTTTTCGTTTGAAACCCCAAGCCCGCAGACGGAACCCACCCTTCATTCTAACTCTCACAGTCTCTCCCTTTCTCCCACCCTCGACTTCACCCTCATCACCGGCAATGCACTCGTCCTCTAGCTCAAGCCGCCGCCCCCTCCTCCACGCTCTCCGCCCCTATCCCCTGAGCACCGCCCTCCCTCTCCTCTAAGCTCGAGGCGAACTCCGACGTCGCACCCCGACACGCCCGCCGTCAACGAGCTCCACGCCTGCACCACCTTCGCAGCCGTCGCTTCCCCTCGACTTCGCCACCACTCCACGAGCCCGAGGACGTCGCCAGAAGCACTCCAGGTCGCCTCTGTCGTCGAACCCGCCGGAGCTCCGACTCCGCTCGCCGCTGCTCTGAACGCCTCAACCTCCACCTTTCGGAGCACCCCCGCCAGCCTCCGCCTCCAACGACAGAGGCCCCCTCCGCGAGCTCGCCGACGACCTCCGCCGGAGCACCCCCGCAGCGCCGCCCCTCCGCCACAACGCACGCCCCGCTCCCCCGCCGTCAGCGCCGCTCGCACAGGCCCGCTCGCCTCGCTGCAAACGACGCCGCCGGTGCTCCGCCTCCGACCGCCCCTCACCGTCGTCATCTCCTCGCCCCGACCCCGCATCTCGCTGCCACGCCATCGGACGCCGCAGGCCGCCGCCATAGATCCGCTCGCCGCCCTGTGATCCGCCGCCGCTCAGCCTTGGTCTCCGCCGCCCCATTGCCGATCTCCAAGCTCCGGACACGCCTCCGATCCGCCCAAGCCCCGTACGTTGATGCCCCTTCACCCGATCACCTGAATCAAAAAAAAAAGGAAAAAGAACAGAAGGGGAAGAACGAAGACAGAGAGGGAGAGGAAGAAGAGAAAGGGGGTTAATGTTATTAAAGTATTATTATTATTATTATTATTATTATTATTATTAAGTTTTATTAAGTTAAGTTTTAAGTTATTAGTTATTTAAATTAAGTTATTAAGTTTTAGGTTTAAGTTTTTAAACTTAAAATTATTATTAGTAGTTATAAAGTTTAGTTAATTTATATTAAGTTATTTATTACTTTAAGTTTAAGTTATTTATTTTAAATTTAAGTTATGATTCTTAATAAAGTTAATATTAAAGTATTATAACTTATGAGTAAGTGAATTACTTGTTGTAGTAATACATTAAGTTATCTTGTTAGTAAATAGTTTTAAATTAAGTTGCTAATTTCTCTAGTAAAGTTTAATAAGTTAATTAGCTATCACACTAGTTTAAGTTGCTAACAAATCTCCGTTATAGTGTTAGTTTACTTAAGAAAATAGTTAATGTTAGCGAGCTAGTTTATAACATTTTAACTGGTTGATAACCATTAACTGATAACTTTTTGTGTTTGCAGGTACCAATCCTCGCGCTCTAACTCCTTCCTCATCTTGCTACGACGATCCCGAAAGTGTAAGTCACAGTAAATTCTACCCTTAGAAATATAGATAGTGTACTCGTATGAACATAGGACTTGACACCTAGTCTCGGAACAGTTATTGACCTGAACAGATTATTGATATTGCTTGACAGAAAGATTGTAACTGGAAATATAAGAACAGTAAATGACTGGTAAAATTGCAAAGTACGGTAACCTGCACAAACACTGGGTTTTGGGGTAACTTATAATTGCGGAAGTGCGGGAGCGACTAGTCCAGACTTTGTTGTCACCGTGCGGGTTCTAGCAACCCATAACAGTGCCGGTGACAACCATCACAGATCACAGATCACAGTTTATTGCACAGTACTCAGAGAATTGGTTCGCCCGGGTAGCACCCGCGGCAAGAGTTGGCCTCTTGGTTGCTCACTGTACTTCCCGTTATAAGTCACGGTCTAGGCTAGGCACATTTACTCTCATTATTGCTATTGTCATTGATATCGTCATGGTTATTGTTATTGTCTTTGCTCGGTCACCTTTGCTTTACTTGTCACCCTTGCATGCTTGACAGATGTACTTTACCTATCGCACTTGCATGCTTGTCTGTCCCTACTTTACTTTCCGCACTTGTTTACTATAGACTGCTCCATATTTGTGCACTCCTCTTTTTCTATCGCTAGAATTGTTGTGACTTACCTTCGGTTCCATTTATGGCACCGGCAGACAAAGACCAGATCGAGGAGATTGCCCCAGAGATCGAGCAGCCTACATTGACCCAGAGGCGACAGAGTTTTAGTTACTTTCTGTTGGTGTGTGTGTTGTACCATGTACTTTCATTTTCCGTATTTCCTTTCAGTACTTCCTTCATGTATTTGTGAGAGAGAGTGCTGGTTGTTGTACTTTAATTTGGATTGTAATAACGTCTGTACGCTGGTCTGAGTATTGTGATACATCTCTGAGTTGTGGCTATGCTGATTTCACTGGTAAACTGCGGAACCTGCGAATAAACCAAATAAGTAACGGGCCCCCGAGAGCGGGTCGTTACAAAGATCCTCTACGATCGAGGAATCACTTCATGTCTCTTTTAATGAGAATTTTACTACTTCTAGAATTTCAAATGATAATGATTCTATGGATGTTTTATGTGATTCGTTTGAAAATTCTAAGACTATTGATTCAATTGATCCTATTGAGACTAACCCGACTAATGAAGTTGTTGAGAATGTGCCTAGTGATCAAGGTATTCCCAAGCGGCTTCATACCGTTCGCGACCATCCCCATGAGCAAGTCATTGGCAATATTAATGATAGTGTCAAGACGAGATCTCAATTCCACCACTTCGCCAATTGTGCCTTTGCCTCATCGATAGAGCCAAAGAATATCATTGAAGCGTGCGAAGATAGTGCTTGGATCCTTGCCATGGAGGAGGAGCTCATTCAATTCGAGAGGAATGAGGTATGGGAGCTTGTTCCTTTGCCATCAAAGAACCACACCGTCATAGGGACAAAGTGGATCTTCAAGAACAAAACCGACGAAAATCAAGTCGTCGTCCGGAACAAAGCTCGGTTAGTTACTCAAGGCTATCGCCAAGAGGAAGGTATCGATTTCGAAGAATCCTTCGCTCCGGTAGCTAGATTAGAATCAATTAGACTTTTATTGTCTTATGCATGCCATAAAAATTTTAAGTTATTTCAAATAGATGTTAAAAGTGCATTTTTAAACGGAGATGTTGTTGAGGAAGTTTACGTTTCTCAACCTCCGGGCTTCATAAATGAAAAATTTCCAAATCATGTTTTTAAACTAAAGAAAGCTCTTTATGGTTTGAGACAAGCTCCTCGAGCTTGGTATGATCGCCTAAAGAATTTTCTTTTGGATTTGAATTTTAAAATGGGCGAAGCCGATTCTATACTTTTTGTTAAGCATGCGAATAATGATATTTTATTAGTTCAAATTTATGTTGATGATATCATTTTCGGTGCTACTAACTTCACTCTTTGCGAAGAGTTTTCTAATGTTATGAAGGACCAATTTGAGATGAGCAACATGGGCGAACTCAAATATTTCTTAGGTCTCCAAATTCGCCAATTGAACGATGCAATCTTCATCCACCAAACGAAGTATACGGTGGAGTTGCTTAAGCGATTTGGAATGGAAAGTGCTTCCGGGAAAAAGACTCCAATGAGCACGACTACGCATCTTGACAAGGATACGGGCGGTAAGGATGTAGACATTCGTCTATATCGAGGTATGATAGGTAGTTTACTTTATCTTACCGCAAGTAGGCCCGATATTATGTTTGCCGTATGCATATGTGCTCGTTATCAGTCTCAACCTAAGGAGTCTCACTTAGTAGCGGTAAAACGTATTTTTCGCTACCTAAGTTACACTTTAGATTTTGGATTACTTTATCCGAAATCTAGCACGTATGAGTTAGTCTCATACAGTGATGCCGATTTTGCGGGATGCAAATCCGACAGGAAAAGTACTAGTGGCACTTGCCATTTTCTAGGAAATTCTCTTGTCTCTTGGTTTTCCAAGAAGCAAAATTCCGTATCACTTTCAACCACCGAGGCGGAATATAATGCCGCCGGTGCCTCTTGTGCCCAGGTTCTTTGGATGAGACACACTTTGAAGGATTTTGGTATTCACTGTGATACTAGCCCTATCATGGTGGATAACCAAAGTGCTATCTGTCTTTCAAAGAATCCGGTGCACCATTCCCGATCAAAACACATAGATGTCCGACACCACTTTTTAGATGATCATGTTGCTAAAAAGGACATCATTTTAGTGTACGTTGAAACCCAAAAGCAAATCGCCGATATTTTCACGAAACCCCTAAAGGAGGACTCCTTTGTGCGGTTGCGTCGAGAATTGGGGATTATGGGTGAATCCGAGATATAGGATTCATATTTCATTCAATTATCTTGCATGCTATTATATTTTGCGATATTTCGTTCATGCTAGATTTATTGAATTTTTGGGAATTTTATGTGATATGTTTGAATTTATGATCGAATTCGTATTTAAATGTCGTATTTAAGATTTCGACGTTTTATGGGGTAATTTAGATGACTAATGAGAGTGTTAAGATGTTTCATCCAAGTGGTTTGTGAAGAGAAATCAATTATCAATTTTTGGACTCTTCTAGTCGGTTTCAGTTCATTTGTCAACCGACTAGATGCTCATCTAGTCGGTCAGCAAGTGAACTCAGACCGACTAGATCAAGCTTTTATCTTACTCTTATCATTTTCCTTCTTTAGTCGGTCTCAGTACACTTACCGACCGACTAGATTGAAAACTAGTCGGTCAGTGTGTATACTGTGACCGACTAATTCTAGCCATAAAAATCCCTGTTTGCCTCTGTTTCGACTTAGTCGGTTCAAGCTCATTGACCGACCGACTAGATCGTAATCTAGTCGGTCAGTGCTTGAACTGTGACCGACTAAGTGGGTTAGGGCAAATGCGTCTTTTCGATTTCCAGACCGACTTAAACTCATTTCGTCCGACTAAAAATCATTTTAGTCGGTATTCCCTTCAGCTCCAGCCCGAAAAATCCCAAACCCCTCTCGAGCCCCTTCGTATTCCCGTCGACTCCGGCCAGATCTCCGGCCATCCCCGCCGTCCGCCGCCGTCGACTCCTCCTCCTAGGTAAAACCCCCTCTCCTAGGTCTCGATTCATACTCTAGGGTTTGTTTCATATCTCTTCTAGCTCCTAGGGTTTCAAAGTTCTTCTAGGGCTTGTTTATTTCGAGTTTGCTGTAGGAATCTAGGGTTTCAGCTAGGGTATTTGATCTTCCCGACGTTTGGTTGTACTCGTCGTGCCTCGACCATGGCAAAGACGAGGATTCCTATCGCCTCTTCTGGGGCTTCTCCTATGTCTATAGGGCCTTCCGACCCTAGGAATCCACCTAAGCCTAAACGTCGTGCCAAATCAACCCAAGCTTCTCCGTCTTCGCCTCCTCTGAAGAAGCAGAGGACGGCGACCGTCAAACCCCGTAAATCTAAGACTAAAAAGGCCATACTCCACTCACCCTCTACTCCTCCCGATTCCGACACTGAGTTTGTGCCTGAGGATGAGCCTAGCCATAGGGAACCCACTCCTCCACTTCGTCCTAGGACTCGCCAGCCAAAGGGAAAGGGCCCAATGCCAGCGGGTGGTGTTGACATATCGTTGTGTCGCGACGACCCTATGTGTCTCGCGGCCTACAACTGTATTGAACACTGCCCGATGCTATTGGAGCACTACGTTCAGTTTTCGGATTTCCTTGGCTTAGCTGACCTCCTCTCCTATAGTGGTCTCCTTGATTATCTTTGATACGATCTTAAGGCCAATCCTAAACCATATCCTCGCCTAGTGAAATTGTTCTATGCCAATCGTGTTCGAGGCCAGTACGATGCTAGTCACTCCATCGAGACTACTGTCTTGGGAACTCCTATAGTTCTCACGGTAGAAATCTTGGGGGAGATTCTTGGCTGCTCGTCGTCTGGTCTCCTGCCTTCAGACATTTCCGTCGATGATATATCTTCCTTGGATCAGTCCGTTCTTTCTGACATCTTCCATGTGATCCCTCCTGCTTTTATTGGAGTTCCTTCAAAGTCGTTCAAGCCAAATGCCTGGGTTCTGAATCTTATTCTGAAGTCGTGCTTGCTTCCCAAGTACGGCTCATCTTCACTTCCATCCCAGCCATTTTTGAAGCTCATCTACGCTCTATTCTTGGGTTGCGAGATTAATTGGGCTCGCGTTATACTCGATAAGATGGACTCTTTCGAGTGTATACGCAAGACCAATAAATCTGCGCATATTCCATATCCGTGTCTGCTGACCCTTGTCTTCCGTCATTTCCGAGTCCCTCTCCCTCTTGACGATGAGCGTCCCTTGGGTACTCCTCTAAACGCGACGACCGTTAAGAAATCTCTAGCGGCGCTTCGTCACGTGCAGAGGTCTACCGCATCTGCTTCCCAGTCTACTCCCTCAGCTGCTGCAGCCCCCGCTCCTCCTGCCACATTAGACGATGTCGTACGCCTTCTTCGTCAGCACGACTCACGTTTGGCTCGTACTGAGGAGGTCGTCTGTCGTATGGCTCGTATGATGAGGATTGATCTTCCTCCTTCAGTTTCTGAGGCCGAGGAGATGGACGATGAGGAGCTTGACGAGCTTGTCACTTCCTTAGCCCGTGGCGATGAGGCCACTGCTGCTGCTGCTGCTACCACTTCAGCTCCTGGAGTTGGCACCTCTTCCGGTGCTCCAGAGACTTCTGCTTCAGCACTTCAGTCTTCTGAGCCTGCTGCTGACCCTGCTGTCGAGCCTGCACATCTATCACCTGCTGCTGTTGAGACCCCTGCTGTTGCGACCCCTGCTGTTGAGCCAGTTGTTTCCACACCTACCCCGACGATCCCGTCTGTTGAGACGCCTCTTCTCCCTGCAGAGCCCGAGTCCACTCCGTCGACTGGACCCACGGACACTGCAGATCCAGCCACTTCCTCGTGATCGTTTGTTCCGAGGACTCTCCACTACTCTTTGGATGACATATCTTTTTGAGAGTATTTTGGGTTAGGATGGAGATTGATGGTTGATTTGATGTATTTCCGAGTTTTCTGGATGTCGGTGTTGGATATTTTGATGTGTTGTATTTTTTGTTGTTGGACGTTGATGATGATGATGATGTTCTCATGATGATGTTGTATCAATGCTATATGATGTATTTCTTTTTGATGGGTATGTTGCATTTGTTGTATCGATCTCTTTTTTGGGATGTACTCTTGATGTTTCTATCTATATATACATCGTTGTTCATGTTGTGATAATTACTTCCTCGTGCACATTAATTCTCATTCAATGTCCATGCTATGTAAAATCGTCGCTCGACGATTGAAAAACTTGGTTAAATAGATTTTATTTCTATATTTGTATAGAATTGTTTTCCATGCACAAATTTAACCAAGAATATTGAATATTGGAGAGTATGTTTCATTATTCAATAAATGAAAAAAATTATTACCAAATATTATTTTTGATGATTTTGATTATCGCTTTTTGATAATGGACAATTTGGCACACCTTGATTTGATTTTATCATTTTTCCCTTGGTGTCAATTAGTTCCATCGTCATTGTCTACGACTCCCGATGTTGGATTTTCCATTTCCTAGTTGTTGTCGTTGTATGCCCCCCATTTTTGGGATAATGCCAAAGGGGGAGAGATAATGATAATAAATAGCGCAAATGAAAATTTAACTCAATTTCCAAGAATCTAGTTTGATATGTTAGATTCAGGGGGAGTTAAGATATATATAAGGATTTTCAAAATCCGATATTTCGAAAATCGATTCTCTTTATTAATCTTACTCGTCTGCTTGATGCAATTCATATATATTCATTTTGGAATTAACGTGTCATCAATGCAGGGGGAGTAAGTATTTTGCATTTGAATCATTATTTTTGATTATTATTTATGTTGGTTTGTCATCACCAAAAAGGGGGAGAATGTTGAATATTGGACTCCCCGGATTTGGTTTTGATGATGAGCAAACATAAATAATCCATGAACTAACAATTTGTGAGCGCAGAATTGGAGATCGTCGCCAAATTCACGAGAACATTCAAAGCGACATCTCAACACTTCCCAAAGCTCGTATTCATGCCTAAAGCTTCGTTGAAGCTCTTGCACCGTTTTGGAAGTTATGAAGATTCAATCGAAGCTCTCGAAGACCGTTTATTAAGGTTTTATTTATAGTCTTTTTAGCTTCGATATATAGAATGTTAAGCCTTGAGTATATCTTACCATTCTAACTTCATAACGCTCATATCGTAGCTCTAGGATCTTAGTACAAGTTCATTCTAACTTCCTCGAAGCGTCGCGCTTCGATTCGGACTTGTATGTGCATGTTAGTTGGTACAAGAACAAGTACTGACCGACTAGATGGTGATCTAGTCGGTCGGCAACTCTTCTTGGACCGACTAGTTTGATTCCTTAATTTCTTGGACTTTACTGTTTACAGTTAGTCGGTCTACGTTGACTCACCGACCGACTAGTTTGTGAACTAGTCGGTCAGTGATGCTTCTTTGACCGACTAGTTGTGACTTACTGTTCATGCTAAATTTCTCCTAAGCTACTGTTTATCGTTAGTCGGTCTAAGAACGTTTGGTGACCGACTAGTTGACAATCTAGTCGGTCAACTTTTGTTCTTGGACCGACTAAGTCAACTTGTGTTCAGACTATTTCATTTTTCCTCTTAGTCGGTCTACGTTCACTGACTGACCGACTAGTTGTGAAACTAGTCGGTCAGAAAGTCTTCTTGGACCGACTAGATTTCTAGGTCTGAAATTCTCTTTCTTCTCAGTTCCCCTCTTAGTCGGTCCATGCTGTTTGACTGACCGACTAGTTGATGAACTAGTCGGTCAGTGATTGTTCTTTGACCGACTAATTCTCCCAGATTTCTATCCGTTGGAGAATGACCTACGTTGTTTTTATGGGACCCTATAAATACGAACCTAGGTCATTTCTATCTAGTTAAGAGCTTCCATTCAGAGATTCATTGAGATCAAAAGAGATAGCCATTCTCACTCTAATCTATAGCTCTCTTCCTCACAAGAAACCCATTCTCTCTCATTTCTAGATCTAGAATCCATCTAGAGAGAAGCTTGTTCTTGGTGAGCTCTTCAAGCTATTGCTTGATCCAAGTCTCCAAATCATCCCTAAGCACCGATTGCTGGTCATTTCCTTGGTGCTAGGTCTTGGTGACTTCATCTTCCTCAAATCCTCCATTTCACCTATTGGGTAAGAAAAACTCAAGGTATAGGATTTTGTGGTAAGTTTGCTTATTTCAATATAACTCATTTATATTGCTTGTTGATTCTCTCGGTTGTGAGAGAAGGTTGTGATCCCGGGTTGTGGGATTCACTATTGCCGTTGTTGTATGATTTGATCTTGTGAAGGTTTTTCACAAGATATTCATAGTGGAAATCTTGAGTTAGGGTTTCTAACTCAAGTATCCGGAGGGGATCCGGGTGGTTGGGACGTAGGATCATCGGGAACAAGTCGGGGAGACTTGGGTGGATCCGAACCCATTAACATCATTTGTTTGCATTGTTAATTTTGTTGTTGTCATTCAATTTAAGCTTCCGCAAATTGATTTGGTAGTTGTTTGCAATTTAATTTGGAATTATACTCCTTATTATTTTAAAGTACTATTCACACCCCCTCTAGTACTTGTGCAGTAGCTTGTAGGGCATTACAAATGTCCCTGACTGTATCCCCCCCACGCAAACTCGGCATCCTCAAAGAACTGGGCATTTCCAGACTCATATATATCTAATTATGATATTATAAAAAAATGTACAATATGGATCCTTTTAAAGTATTCAATAAAATATCAAATCACTGTCCTTGTGCCCAGTTTCCTTTCATTAGGCTTGTGCGGCCTTACCTTAGTTGGACATCTCAAACATGTAAGTGATTTAGTTGCTTTAGTTGAAACTCTATGAAGAATATAAGCTGTAATCTTAAGTGCTTTTATAAATGAGATATATGTAGCCATATCTGAAAAATCATCTATGAACTTTATTAAATATTGTTGATCATTTTAAGGAATCATATGGGATAACCCAAAAGTATCCTGAATATATAAGTTCCAAGATGCCCAAAGTCTTATTGGCTTCATTTCTCCTTTTCCTGGTTTATTTGCCCTTTATGTTTTTTTAACACGAACTTCAAAGTTTGTGAAATATAGAGATCGAGAATTTCATTCGACATAAGTCTCTCTGTTTCTCCATTCGGAGATATATTCTAACTCTTATGTCATAATGTAACTGAATTCTCATTTGTTAATTTAATTTTACTTTATACGTCGTGTACTCAAATGGAGGTATTACTTAAATGAAGATGTTAGTGCACGGATACGGCCCACGAAATGGTGTCAAGATCTACGACCCATTTAGATCCTACAACCCGCAATCTGTCATTAAGGTGGAGTAATACTCAGTCAAGCGAACAGCTCACTCGACCGTTAAACTCTCGCTGATATTCAGGGAAGAGTTAATGAGACCGAGTAAATAGGCGGCCGTTATCACCAATCCCGAGGAAGATCCTGCCCAACTCAATGAGGGACGGTTATTCGCCATCATCGGACCAATGTCTATAAATACCTGAAAGAACAATGCTAAAGGGGTTCCAACTCCCAAGGTACGAGATCTGATACTCTGAGTTTAGTTACTTTATCTTATATTTCTTCCACAAAAGAGCTTACGACACCGTACCAGAGACGAGAGGTCGATCTCAGCTGCTCCAAGCTCCCTACCTCTCTTAAGTTCTGTTGAGTCATTGGGCCAGCGTTCGAGATTACTCGGTCGACAAATGATTATGGCCCGCAAGGTCCGCATACTGACTCAGTCAAAGCCCAAAGGTCAGTCGACCGTTGAGTCCGCTTCACTCGAACGTGGGATTAAAGGCGGGCTCGTGAATCTCGGGGACATGTACAACATTTATTCCTATTAATGGGGGAAGATCGTGGCCCCATGATGGGTGGCCGTTATCACACCAATGTCTCCAAAGGGACCCTAAACGTCTATACATAGAGGAAAGGGTCCCATTTCCAGGATATGAGGTCTAAGACATAGAACTCTACTTTCTCAGCCTATACTTCTTATACATTCGAGCTTGCACCGCCAGTTCTGAGATGAACCTCCATGGGTCGATCTCAACTACACCAAGCTCCCTCCCTCCCTTAAGTTCCATACTAACTTAAGCATCGGAGGGGATATGGGTCAGAACCCAGATCCGACCCCCCTAACGAGTCCCTGTGGTGCAGATCGACGGTCATCATCCAACGTCGAAGATCGACGTTGAGCTTCCAAGCCTCGAACGATCGACGCAACTACTGCTCGAAGATCGATCTTGCACCGCATCATCTTCAACAACCATCACTCGACCCTGGTTCTTCCAACCGAGGGTCCCACTCCAACTGTCGACGAGGCTCTGACTCAGCATCTCGAGTCTACGTCAGCTTGACAACTGTCTCGGTCAATTTTGGCCCTAACAGTTTGGCACCGTCTGTGAGAAATCTTTAACCAGCTTGACATCCGAAAGCAATCTAGAAGCTATGACAGCTAGACCCAGCAACACCGGACCGGTCGAAGGTCCGAAGGAGAAGCCGAGAGCTAACAGCATCCTGGTGGAGGACATCACGGACTCCACAACGCTGCCACCACGACTAGCAGAGGCATCAAAGGAGCCTGGGGTGACCCGAAAGGAGTTCACATAGTTCACCGAGCAGGTTGATAGGAGCCTCGGCGCATTGGCGACTTTAATACGCCAAAATATGGGGAGCCCATCCCTAGTAAATGAGCCGTTGCCTCCTCCAAACCCAAACCTGACGCCAACCAAGGGCTCAGCTTTCCTCCGAGATCTGGGGGACCCAAGGGCAGATCAACTGGAGATTAACCTTCACAATTCAACCCTCGGTCAACCAATACAACAGAGCGGGGGTCGATAATCGGGCTTTTGTTCTCTAGTGAGACCCCACCCCTCCAATTACTGGGCAGCAACCCGCATCATCCTAGATCAGGTAATGTACGGGGCTCCCCCAGGTTATAGCACACTAAACCCTGCAGGTGGATTCGTGAGGAAGCTGAACCGATCCTCAGGAGCCAACTTCGTGCAACCTGGAGCAGGAGGATCCTTACTGGTCCAATCCACGATTCAGAAGACCCCCCCTAAAAGAGAATATCATCTCTGCTCCTCATCTTCCTATGT